>JAZDUH010000208.1:172500-327500 GCA_036419115.1 Scarus forsteni | reverse complement strand
GGGTAAAAATGACTCCTTGGCAGTTCTAGGTAAAAATGCCCAAATTTTATTTTTTTTTTTATCACACACTTGACAAAATTCACCAAATGATCAATAAATCCATTTTAGGAAAAGTCATGGACTTTAAGATGCAGGGGTTTTATTTTAAAAGAAATACAAGCATTTGAAAATGCCAGGGGGTAAAATTTACCCCCTTGGCTTTTCTAGTGTTAATGTTGCTGAAACTGACAAAGACTTCTTGCGTTTCTTGTGGTGGCCTGAGGGTGACTTAAGTCAAGAAATAGCAGAGTATCGGATGACTGTCCACCTGTTTGGGGCAGTTTCCTCCCCTAGCTGCGCCTGCTATGCCCTCAGGAAGACAGCAGAGGATGGGCAGGCATTCTTCCCTGCTGATGTGATTCAAACAGTGAATCAAAACTTCTACGTCGACGACTGTTTGAAAAGCACATCATCAGAAGAAGAAGCCATCCAGTTGATTAAACATCTTACTGCTCTCTGTCAAAGAGGAGGATTCTGTTTGACCAAGTGGATCAGCAACAGCCGAAAGGTGCTTCGGACAGTCCCACAGGAACACAGAGCTAAGGACTTGAAGGAATTGGACTTGGATAGGGACAATCTTCCCTTGGAGAGAGCCCTTGGTCTCCAGTGGTGCATAGAGAGTGATGCCTTTCAGTTCAAAATGCTGGTGAAACAAAGTCCCTACACAAGACGTGGCATGCTCTCTTTGCTCAGCTCAGTGTATGACCCTTTGGGGTTTATTGCACCAGTAACTTTACCTGGTAAAGTCTTGCTGCAGGAACTTTGCAGGAGAAATTCCGGATGGGATGAAAGCTTGCCTCATGACATACTGCAGCAGTGGAGAAAGTGGTTAGAAGAGCTTAGCAGGTTGCCAGAATTTACCATCAACCGGTGCATTAAGTCAAAAGAGTTTGAACACCCAACACTAGCCCAGCTGCATCACTTTTCAGACGCAAGCGAAGGAGGGTATGGTACCGTTAGCTACATACGGCTGGAGAACAACAACAATGTTCATGTTGCATTTCTGCTTGGCAAATCAAGAGTTACACCATTAAAGCCTGTCACCATTCCACGGCTTGAGCTTACTGCTGCAGTTCTCGCTGTTCGTATGGACAAAATGTTGAGAGCAGAGCTTCAGATGCAGTTGGAAGATTCATTCTTTTGGACAGATAGCACTTCAGTCCTAAAGTATATAATGAATGAAGACAGACGCTTTCATACTTTTGTGGCTAACAGAGTGACTACCATCAGAGATGCTACAAAGGTGTCCCAATGGAAGTATGTAAACACCAAAGATAACCCTGCGGACGATGCGTCCAGAGGCAGCAAAGTCAATGACCTGCTGACTGGTAGTAGGTGGATTGAAGGACCCAGCTTTCTTTGGAAACCAGAAAGGTATTGGCCAGAAAATATCATGGAAATCAGCATTCCAGCGGATGATCCGGAAGTCAAGAGTGAGTTTGTGGTGAATGCTGTTGTTGAAAAGAACCTGTCTGCGACTGACCAACTAATTGCATACTTCTCAGAATGGAAGAGGCTCAAGGTTGCTGTTGCTTGGTTCCTCAAAATCAAAAGAGTTGTCTTGAAGTTAGGTCAAAAAAGGAAGGAGTTGCAAGATTCTGATGCAAACAACCAACCCACACACGTAGAGTTGGAGATGAAGAGGATGAAAAAATCATTTGGAGGCCAGAGTATCTCACTTGATGATCTTTGTGAGGCAGAAATTGCAATTGTTCGCTTCTCTCAACAGCAGCAGTTTAAGGCAGAGATTGATGCTCTCTCTTCTGGAAAGTCAGTTAGGAAGGAAAGTCCTATTTACAAACTGGATCCATGTCTGGAGGATGGCCTGCTTAGAGTTGGAGGACGACTAAGTAAGGCAGCTTTGCCAGAGGAAGTTAAGCATCCACTTATCCTCGCAAAAGGCCAACACATCTCAACGCTTATTCTGAGGCATATCCACCAGCAACTGGGTCATAGTGGTAGAAACCACATGTTATCCAAACTTAGAAAAAGGTACTGGATTACGAAGGCTCCTTCAGCAATAAGGAAAGTCATTAATGACTGTCGGATGTGCAGACTCCATGCAGCAAGAGCAGGCGAGCAAAAGATGGCAGACCTTCCATCGGAACGGATTGTGCCTGACCTCCCTCCTTTTACAAGTGTTGGTGTCGACTACTTTGGACCAATTGAGGTCAAGCGAGGAAGAAGCCTGTGTAAACGCTATGGAGTAATCTTTACATGTCTAGCAAGCAGAGCTGTTCACCTTGAGGTTGCTAACTCACTGGATACTGATGCGTGTATAACTGCTTTGCGGCGATTTATAAGTAGAAGAAGCCAAGTTTCTCATATGTTGTCTGACAATGGCACCAATTTTGTTGGGGCAAATAGAGAACTGAAGGAGGCTCTCGCTGCACTTAAACACAGCCAGATCCAAAGAGCACTCATTCCAGCTGGAGTGGACTGGAAATTCAATCCTCCAGGAGCATCTCATTTTGGAGGAGTTTGGGAGCGCATGATCAGATCAATAAGACGTGTTCTGAAATCTGTGTTACAACAGCAGCAACTGGATGATGACAGCCTGCACACGATTCTCTGTGAAGTTGAGGCCATATTAAACGACCGACCCATCACTCAGCTGTCTGAGGATCCCAATGATCTTGAGCCTCTCACGCCAAATCACATTCTCCTCCTGAAAGGCAAACCTGCATTACCACCTGGGCTATTCGTGAAGCAGGATCTGTATGCAAAAAGAAGATGGAGACAGGTTCAATACATCGCAGATCTGTTTTGGAAGCGTTGGGTTCAGGAGTACCTACCTCTGCTTCAAGAAAGGCAAAAGTGGAACAGAAAGAAGAGGAATCTTGTGCCTGGAGACATTGTCATTGTCATGGATTCAACTGCCCCTCGTGGTTCTTGGCTGCTAGGTCGAGTGATTGAAACATTTCCTGACAAGCATGGTGTTGTTCGGTCTGTTAGTCTGAAAACAAAAGTTAACGTGCTGGAAAGACCAGTAACCAAACTTTGTTTATTGAATGCAGCTGAAGATGTTTAATTATCCTGTATTGTTTGTGTATATGGCTCTTTGTTTGTTTTGGGTGAATTGTTAGCTCCAGTTGTTACTAACAATTAGGGGCCGGAGTGTAAGAGCCATATTTATGTTTCTTTCTTATGGGTCAAGCTGTGTTCATAGTTTGCCACTGGGTGTCGCTGTGTGTATAAAAGGGACATCACTACTGAGTTAGGGGGTGTGTTTGACCCGGAAGGGGCTTACGGTTTTTGACCGCTGTAGTTGTAGGTGGCAGGGAAAACGTGATTGTTTGTATCAGCGTTTTGGCATACTTGGATGTTTCAATTAAATGGATTATCACACTGCTGAACTGATGACACGCCTGCAGAACTTTATTTAACAACAACAATGTACAGCAAAGGTATCGACCTACAGGTACAACGCGTCAACCAGATCACTACCGGGAAATCAAACACCACAGAAGCTAAAGTATTAGGCTAAGCTTCTATATTGTGCAAAGCAGTAATCAGAGCAAAGGGTGACTATGTTAAAAAAACTAGAATATAAGACATGTTTTCAGTTATTTCACACTTTTTTGTTAAGTACATAATTCCACATGTGTTCTTTCATTCTTTTGATACCTTCAGGGAGAATCTACAATTTAAATCATGATGAAAAGAAAGAAAACACATTGAATGAGAAGGTGTGTCCAAACTTTTGGCCTGTACTTCATATTATATATATATATATATATATCTATATATATATATATATATATATATATATATATATATATATATATATATATATATATATATATATATATATATATATATATATATATATATATATATATAGATATATATAGATATAGATATATATGTGTATATATATATATATATATATATATGTAGATAGATAGATAGATAGATAGATAGATAGATAGATAGATAGATAGATAGATATAGATCAGCCCTGTAGTTGTTGTCATATTTGGTAAAGACAGTAAATGATCCCTGATGTCATTCAGTAATAGTTCACTGACTGTTTGGTTTTTATGTCAGGTTCCTGTCCAGTGTTGGCCAAATTACTTAAAAATAAGTTCTAGTTACTAGTTACTCTCCCAAAAAAGTAGCTCAATTACTAACAGAATTACTCCTTCATAAATGTAATTAGGTACCAGGGTGAGTAATCGATGTGTTACTTTCCTGAAAACTCTTTTCCTCTTGAACTGTGTGTCTCCGTCTCTGTGTCCTTCCTTGTTGTTACCTGCTGCAGCAGCTCTGACATCATCAGCGGAGTTCTCGCTGTTTTTGGTCTCTAGATTTTAGATTTACTAACAACAGACAAACACTTTGCTTTAGGACATAATGGACACTTCACATGTGTGTTCTTGACTTTTACTTCTTTTACTTCCATCCTGAAAACTCCAGTTTTAACTCCACAGACGCTCCAGACTCACCGCTGCTGCAGCTAGCTGTGTTGCCAGATTTTGTGATTGAAATAAGCATTTTTAAAGAGAGAAACTTAAATGAAACGTGTTTTAATTCTTACCTGCTTTACTTTTCAACTTCAAAGTCATAGTCCTTCTTTTTTTCTCCTAATTTACTGAATTAAACATCCTTTTGTTTGGAGGTGGAACATCCTTTTCTTTATACAGAAGTGAAGTGAGGAGCTGCTGTTATTTGTAACTGAGTTATTGCTGAACAGTCCAAACTTGATTTTGTAACCAAAAAGACATGTCAGGGTTTAACCTGTTTTATATTCATCCTCTACAGCTTTATCATGGTGAAAACAATCCTTATTACATTAGAAATCAATTAAATTCTAGCTGTAAAGAATTAGAATAAATCTAAGGATTTATTTTAGATAGAAACATCATCTTTACAGTAAAATTGTAATTTATTTTAGTGTGGCTTAAAATAATTTTTTCACTTCTAAATTGTGTTAATATTGATGGTAGATCATGCACCAGATTCCTCCTGAGTTTGAGGGCACAAGTCCAAATGAACAACTGCACCATTGGAACAAGCCCAAAAAACTGCAACCAACAAGTCCCAAGATATATGTGCAAGTTAGAAAATGAAGAAGCTGAAAGTCACTTATAATAAGCGAATCTGGCAACTCTGGCATTAAGTTTTTTTGTCTGTCTGTTAGCAGCACAGCTCCTGTCTGGAAATGAGTGCACACTCATGTACTAAGAGGAGAAGTAAACACATAGATCCTGTTTGTGATGCAGAAGTGTGAAAATAAAGAGCCATCCACGGGCCTGTCCCACTGAAACCACGGTGTGACCTGGTTAAGAGGATCCACTCAGAGCTCTGAGCCCAGACAGACCCTGGATGGAGACAGAGGGGAAGGTTTTCTGTAGAAACCTCCTGATTGGTGTGGGCTGGAGAGGGAGGCTATCTCAGGACCCTGATGAATGAAGAACTGATCCCAGCTTTGGTTTCTGTCTCCAGGTTGGACCATGGTGGAGCGCACAGACTGAGACCTGGTCTGAAGAAGTGTGAGTGTTTTTAATCTTTGATTTAATGATGATTATTCAACTTTTTACTCTCATCAACTTTTCATCTGAAGGATTGTGTCAGAGCTCCAGAGATAAAACAGCATCAGGAGGATAAAGCATGGAGACATGAAGGTCAGAGGTCATTAGTCTGAGGAACAGGTCACATGATCAAAGTGAAGATGAGGAAGAAAAATCAGCAGAGATGGTGTGTTGGTGTGATCAGAGAAATGCTCCATCACACCATGAGCTGAACGTGAGCTGTACATGAGAGCCTCAGGCCAACCCAGGGATTATGGGTAATATCTATTTGTCCCTTTGGCTCCAGGATTTTCACATTGAGAGGAGCTCAAAGGGTTCAGTGTGTGATCATTGATTTGAACATGGAGAATAATCAGCAGGACAGAAGTCACTGACAGACTGAAGTCATGTGGATGAAAACTGCTCTCTACTGTGTCAGACTTTTTGGCCTGTTACTCTGGCAGCTCCACTTTTTGGGCTCTGGCTCCATGTTTGACATTTGAGTTCAAATCAGAGCCTGTGCACACAAAAAGCTTCAAATCAATAAAGTAGTGAATCAATGACATGTCCCAGACGCTGACAGACAGACAGAGAACATTACCCACGGGCTCTTTGTTGATGAAATGATTCCTGTTTTTCTATTTTCTGTCAAATTTAGTGAGCGTTGTGTGCTGAGTGTGAGTGGGACTGAAAGGGTTCAAAACAGAATCACTGATCAGGATTTTCTATTTGTGAAAGGACGAGGGTTAATTCAGAGATTCAAACAGTTTGGATTGAACATGTTGTTAATAAGTGAGGGCTTGTTCCTCTTCTGGGTCAATATTTGGACCCCAAAACCCTTTGTGTCCTCACATTTGACACAAAATCTGAGCTGCACAAAAAAACAAGATTAAAAATACCATCAAATCAAAAGAGTTGTTCATCAACATGCCTCAGACTGAGAGAGAAAAACTTGAGCCACAGGCTCTTTTATTTAATCCTTTATTAGAGGAAAAGATTCTTTTCTTTGTGTCTGTGTGAAAGTTAGAGAGCACTGGGTGCTGTGTGAGCGCCATGGAAAGAGTTCAACATCCAAGAATCATCAGGATTTCAGATTTTGGACAGAACTGAAGGAAGAAAACATGTCAGCTATTTTTTTTGAACATCTGTTTTATTTCAATAAATGGCCTGGTGCTCTAACGAGTCCACTTTATGACCCAGATCTCAGGATCTGCATTTATCAGAGTCTGATCAACTAGACCAGGTCCTCTTCTCTGGTCCAGACTGAAGACCGTGGTGGTTCACTGGTCCATAACTAGACCAGGTCCTCTTCTCTGGTCCAGACTGAAGACCATGGTGGTTCACTGGTCCATAACTAGACCAGGTCCAGGAAAAACTGAAGGTGGACCATGGAACCACAAACACAGAAATCAAACTGGTTCAGATAGAAAGATGGAGCAGAGTTTGGGGTCAGAGGTCAAACATGGCTGACTCAGCAGGAGGTCAAAGGTCAGACCATCAGAGCTGACTCTGAACCCTCAGCTCAGATGATTGTAGATGATCAGATGATGACCTGCTGCTCTGATGTTTCTCCTTCTCTCCATCAGATGCCTGTGAGCTGGAGGTGGACACAAACACAGTGAGCAGAGAACTCAGACTGTCTGAAGACAACAGGACGGTGACATGTGTGAAAGAGTTTCAGTCATATCCTGATCATCCAGACAGATTTGATTTTTATCATCAGCTGCTGTGCAGGTCTGCTCTGAGCGGTCGCTGTTACTGGGAGGTCCAGTGGAGAGGAGAAGTTTATGTATCAGTGAGTTACAGAAGAATCAGGAGGAAAGGAGATGGAGATGAATGTGTGTTTGGATATAATGATCATTCCTGGAATCTGAGCTGCTCTGATCGTGGTTACTCTGTCTTTCACAAAAACAAGAAAACGTCCACCTCCTCCTCCTCCTCCTCCTCCTCCTCCTCTTCATCCTCTGGTAGAGTAGGGGTGTATGTGGACTGTCCTGCTGGATCTCTGTCCTTCTATGAAGTCTCCTCTGATGGACTGATCCACCTCCACACCACAGAGACCACATTCACTGAGCCCCTCTATCCTGGGTTTGGGGTATTTTTAGGTTCCTCGTCTCTGTGTGGTCTGTAGTCCAAACCTGCAGGTGATTCAAAGACCTGAGACGTCTTGTCCTCTGCAGCGTCCCCTGAAGAGACGTCTGTTTGTGCTGACAGGAAACAGCTGATCATCAGTCAGCTGATGTCACCTATGAACAGCTGATTGTTCTGAACAAAAACAGGCTGAAAGAATTCAAATCAAATCAAGAAAATAAAAGTTTCATGTCTTTATTTACCTGATGATGAACATCTGAACACCAACAACCAGCTGAAGACTGATCTATATATTTATGATTTATTATACAAATATATTTATAACACTGATAATTATGTTTTAAAGTGATTCATATATTTTTACACGTACATATACTAATTTATTTACAGTTGAAGTATCTCGAATATATAATATCAATAGGAAGACAACAACAATAGAATATACAACTCCTCCTCTTCTATTGTTGTTGTCTTCGTTCTCTACCAAGATAAATATCTGCTGCCTTGTCCAGCTCTTTGAACTGAAGAAGCTTCTTGGATGAGAAGAGAAACGTCTTCCCAAAACTGAACACAGTCCAGTTGCCTCAATTTAGAATCTTCAAGAAAACTAGAAGAGCTGTCTTTACTGTTAAATAAATGTTTCAATTAAGATCCCTAATTTATTTTGTCCCCTTGAAGTTGTAGAAACATTTTTATTAGGGATGCACCATATGTGATTTTTGTTGATATTTTAATTTGCAGATATTTCTGAACTCATTATCACCAATACTCCTAATTATATTTTTGACAGGAGCACAAAGTCTTTACTTCACAAAAACTGACTTGTTGCTTCAATGTGACAATTTTATGTATGAAGTGTATGAACGATTATTTTGTCCCCCTGTGCAGCACTTTGGTCAACTGAGGTTGTTTTTAAACGTGCTCTACAAATAAACTTTGACTTGACTTTTTATTTGTACAAGAAGCTGAAATGACAAGAAAACCAACATTTAACTCTTGGAAAATGAAACTCTTGATGCTAAATGTACCATTGAAGTGATGGTATAGCAATGTGGGACATATTTTGGCCCACATATGACAATGTTGATTGTAAATATCTGCAAATATTTTAAAATTGGTTGATACTAATATTGGAATGGAATAAACAATGAAATAAAGATGTGTAATTCTATGTTAGTTTTTAAGAAGACTTTAAAATCTAAAATGATCAAATTTGATTGGATTCTATTTTTCAGTTTAAGCTCTCAGGTGTTTTGGAATAATGTACTCGTACTGATGTTTTATTGTGAATTATTCAGTTAATCCTATGATGGTACAGGAGAGGCAAAAATAAGCCTTGGAGCTTCAGCCTGTTCCTTTTGTGGTTGCTGTCTGTTTTCTTTTCTTTTATTGTAAAAACATGATTTTATTTTTGTTTTTAAACTGAAATAAAGCATTCATTCATTCATTCATTCCAATATCATCTCAATACTGTGGTTTATCCCTAATTTTAACATCACTTAAATTTAAATTTAAGAAGTCATATAAACTATATATCAACAGCAAACAGTAGAACAAAATTACATTTCACCAAGCTCAAGACTCTTAGAAAGAATAAATAATATTTCCATCCTGTTTTTTAAGTACAGTGAGGTAGTTTAAATGTTCCAGTCGTAGGATGAGCTTTAGTGCAGTGTAGCAGTGCATCATTTAAAGTACAGTGTAAATTACATTGTAGTGCAAAAAGAGAACAGAAATGAAGCCCACAGGTTGTAAAGCCTCTCACAGCCTTAAGGAACAGTTAAAACAGACCAAGATCACAGTAAAACTTGACAAATTCATTTAAAAAAGTCTCATGGGGCAGTCTTTTGTGAACTGATATGGTCCCTGTCCCAGGATTGAGTTCATGACACACCATGTCACACTGACGGGTCAAAAAGACTTTTTTTTTTCTGGTTGTTAAATGCTTTCTCTTCTCTGCTTTGTCCTCTCTGCTCTCCCTGTCATGGCTGTGTTCACATTTTTAGTGTAAATATTGTTCATTGTTAATACTGTGTATTCCTCCACCTCATTCAGAGTCTTATTTCCACCACATTTTTATTGATGTTTTCTTTAGAAGGAAGTTGATATTGCTTCAAGGCTCTGCATGTTGCAACCTGCTCATTTCATTTTCATGCTCTTTTCATTTGTTTTCATTTTAGTTGTATTGATTTTATTTTTATTTTGACTTCATATTAGTTAAATCAGTGCTACTCCTATCTATTCTAATGTCTTCATCTGACATTTCTGACTGCTATACTGTGTAGAAGAGAAACTGAAACAAGCAAATTTCCCCTTGGGAGTTAATAAAGTATTTCTGATTCTTCTTCTGATTCTTTGGACGACTCAAAGGGGTTTTACGCCACCACAGGTCACATGGACTCCTCCTCTGATTGGCTCACTGATCAGGCTGTGTCATTTTAACCCTTTAACTACCAGCTCAACTGTTTGGCACAGCTCAAAATAAACTGAATAAACTAAAAATGTCTGACAGACTTAATCCAATCAGACCTAATATGGTCATGTAGGAAGTAGAGACAAGTGATGAATCTATCCAATCACAGCTACTTTGGTTGTGTTAAAGGTTGGATGAGTTCAGAGGGACATCCAATCACAGCTGCCTTAGCTTGGTGGTGGTGAGATAAGTTGTGGAGCCATCCAATCAGAGCTGCTCTCTTTATGAATTGATATATTCATGTAGAGCAGGTTAACTGTTTGTTGTCAGTTCTGGTATTGTAACTGAGATGCTCTGCCAGGTAGCCTAAATAAAGGAGACTGCATTTCACACAAAGGAACATTTGTTTCTGTTCATTTAGACATTCAGACTTTACTAACATTCAATAAAGGCTTAGTAGATGTTTGATTTTATCACAGAGGAAAACAGGACATCAAAAATGTCTTACCCTTTACACTTCAGATTTTAGTCGACTAAATTTACAGCAGATTTCATCGACTAAACTAGACTAAAATTAAAACTATTTAGAGACTTAATTATGACTAAAACTATTTTTTTAACTTGGACTTTGCTTATTTATTCTCAGTTAAAATGATAAAGGACATAAGAACATCTGACATAAGAATGAAACAATCTAAACAAATGTAGATTGAAAATATGTGACAAACAAAATGAAAATGAGATCAGAGCACAGGATGATCTCATGTGTAGCCCAGAGACTGATCCCACTAAACTGGAAACACAATGTTTTTAATCTTATGGGAGATGGAATCAAACATTTGGAACAGAAAAACAGAAGAATTGTTCTGGAAAAATCAAGAAAGGAAATTTGACAGAACTTGTCAACCTTTCATTGACCATTTCAGTTCGATTGTAAAGTAGAAAACAATCTTTCAATAAAAGGTTTCATTTTATCCAAGTAGATTTCATCCACTAAAATGTTGTGAAATGTCATCAACTAAAACTCGACTAAAATTAAAACAGTTCAGATGACTCGATTTAGATGTTTAATTTGTAAGATTGCTAATTAACAGAGGACCATTAATGTTGTGTTCCAGTTGATTGTTGAACCTAGATTCTCCAAGTTGTAAATTAGATACATCACAGGGGACGCCCCAGTTTGTAGGAATTTCCTACCCAGACATCTTAAGGTGCCCGAACTTTACCAGCTTGTAACTGCAGCAGGTTTAAAGCAGATGTAAGAGCCTCAGAAGCTTTGTTTCCTACTTTTTTTTTTTAATATAACAAGTTACCAAAATGTCTGAGCTGTGCTGTGTTTGTGTAAATGATTATGTCTAGAGACTAAGTGATTTCATAGCAGTCGGTCTGCTCCAAAAAAATCCAGCTGTCATTAGTTTGTTGTCACTCTTAAAAGTGTGTTGTAATCAGAATATCAACAGAACACCACCAGCCCTCTGTAACCAAAAAATAATAATTCAGTGACAGAGTTATGTTAAAAATAAGGATAAATATCATTTAATAGACAGATGGATTGCAGTTTAAAGTTTGTTATTCTCAGCACTTTCTTTATTTGCTGTTAATGCGTCTCATTCTGTGTATTTTTATAATTCCTGTATGTAAAGTCAAAAATGTCCAAAGACTGTTGCAGAGAAATGTGAAGCTGAAAATGTGATTGGCGTATTGGAGCAGTTCCATGTTTGTCCAGCAGGGTGCGCAGATGATCCAGAGAGCTGTGGCGGCGCGTGCGCAGGAGAGACCGAGAGAGGAAGAGAGACACGAACGGAGAAGAAGCGGGAAAATAAGCAGAGACAACAGAGTTTGATTGTTGGCTGTTTTTGGTCTGTCTAAATGTGTCAGCAAGATAACAAGGAGGAGACTGTGAGCCGCACCCACGGGAAGACCTGAGACCGTCTACCGGATGTTGTTTACCGAGTAAACCTCCGTGAGCGCGTGAGTTCAGAGCCGTTAGCTTCAATGAGCGGGCTTTAGCCTTTAGCATTAGCCTGGCTAGTTGAGTAAGACTGGTGTGTGTGCAGGTTTAAGCTGCTGTTGATGCTGCTGCCTGGACCACAGGAGGAGAGACGATACCGGTGCTGATGTGAAGCCCAGCAGAGTTTACCGGAGGAGAGGAGAGGCCGCTCCGTCCGTCATTGCCTTACCTGCCTGGACATGGTGCCCCACAGCTGGAGCTCAGAAGGACCGTGAACGCCACACCGGGAGTCAGGTGAGCAGAGTTGCCAGATTTTTGACTGAAATAAGCAGCCAGGTCGATAAAAACAAGACCAAAACAAGCAACAACCAGCTATTTTTATTCTAAAGTGATATTTATATTTAAGAGACACCTACATAAAGTGTGTTTTGATTTTTATCTATTTTACATTTCTATTTGACAGTGATTTTTTTTTCTTATTTTGCTCAGTATTTACTTATTTAACATCCTTTTGTTGGGAATAAACAACCTTTTCTTTATACAGAAGTGAAGGGAGGGTCTATTGTTATTTATAACTCTATTATAACTAAACAGTCTGTCTAACCTTGGTTTTTTATAACCAAACAGACATAGTCAGGCTTTTATCTAAGTTTATGTTGATCCTCTACAGCTTTATTATGGTGAAAACAGTAATAGCTACTAGGGCTGAACAATTAATTGCAAATTAGATTAAATCACAATATGGCTTGTTGCAATTTTCAAATCGCAGACAGTGCAATATTTTTTAACCCAAAATGTGTTGAACATTTTGACATTGTGATGTAGTTTCTTGCAATTTCAAGCCTATTTGAACATTTTTAATCCAGTTTTTACATCTTTATGCCTATCTTGCTCCCAGTCATCTTTTTTTTGCCACTGTCAGACCATGTTTGGAATTTTTACATGGTTTTTGAAATTTAATCCCAATTTTGCTGCTAAAATCAATTTTCCTTAGTCACGTTTGAATTTTTTTGGCTTTTTTGTGCAATTTCATACCTATTTTGCACCTATTGAATTTTTTTCTGCTTTCGTACAATTTTTTAACCCAGTTTTTACAATTTCATACCTATTTTGCTTCTGTTCTTCACTTCTCCACTTTTTCTCAAATGTTTTATCCCTAGATTGATTTAATGTCATATTGGTTTTACTATAAAACGATCTACTGCTTATGTTTGTTTAAGAATACATAAGATGAGGAACATTAAAACAATCGCAGAGTAAATTGCAATATTGGGGAAAAATATTGCAATTAGATTATTTTCTCAAATCGTTCAGCCCTAATATCTACACCAGAAATATATTTAATTCTGACTATAAGGATTTCATTTTGGTGGAAACATCATTTTACTGTAAAATTTACATTTGTGTTTATTTTGGCCAAAATAGTTTGTGTAACTTCTGAATTGAGTTTATATTGGTAGTAGAGTGAGCATCAGATCCCTCCTGGGTTTGGGGGCACAACAAGACCAAATGAGCAACTTCACTGTTGGTACAAGCTCTAAAATAAACAACCTGCAACTGGCAATATTTACAAGCAACTTTTCAAAAGAGAAGACCAAAGTCAGTTGTAATAACCAGACATGAGAACTCGGCTGTGGAGGTGTTTCCTTTTGTTGTGGATCAGACCTGCAACTAGTTTATTTGTTTTTATAACACTGGTAATGATATTATTTCCTCTTTTGTACAGAATGTTACAGTGTGGGTCCACAATTTCTCTCATGTCATGTCAGGAGTTGGTTGTCACTTCCTGTCATGACATTTTTTATCTGTCATTTTGGGTTTTTTTTTTTTCAACAATAAATTCTAACATAAATCGATGGCCTGCACATGATGTCAGGATCATGAGCACAGACTGACAACATGAGTTAGAGGGGAAACAGTCAAACACTTAAATTAAATGGAGAAGTTTGACATGTTTTGTCAATATTATTTGATAATGTTCACCAGTTAAGATCCTCAGCTGATGTTATTCAAACATTTGCAGTCATAATATCAGGTTCATAGTGAAGACAAGGCTGTGATGTAACAGCAACTGGTATACTGTTAATTCACAAGATGGATGAAGACTGCAGTGTGAGTATTCAGTGCTATCTCCCAGGTAACCTCCTGATTACAACATACTTAATTTGGTGTCATGTTTAATGTGATGTGACTGTTTTTATTCATAGCTGAAAAAGTAGAGAATTTTTTAAATTAATGTAGTTAAAAGTAAAATCTTCATCTTTAAGTGTTGCCAAATAAAATGTTCTCCCAACAATAAAACTCAAAGTACAGACATTTAAACTGTACATATGTGCAGGACTCAAGTTAGTTTATTTGTTATATTGTTGAATAGTTTAATTTTTAGCATAAATTATATCCCTCAACGCATGTCAGTGTTTCAGTGTCTTTAACCTTCACCACAGAGGTGATACAGATGTGATCTCTGCACATGGAGATCAGAGAAAAAGTGCTAAATTTGATGGAATGATAAGTTTAAAAACCAAATCAATATTTAGGTGATCAATACTCAGTATCACTCAAAAATTGAAGGGTCCTGAGTCTGCAATCCTAAATCTGCAGTCCTGAGAGTGCAGCCTCCAGCTCTGCAGACACATGCTATTGTACAAAAGAGTATAAGAGCCATGTTAGATGGAGAAAATAATTTTGGAGAAGTAGAGATTGAAGTCGAAATTTGAAGGTTAAAGTTGAAATGACGAGAATAAAGTTGAAAAATATTGTGATACAAGTTGAAATGTTGACAAAAAAGTCAGAATATTTTTTATGTGGACTTTATTCTTGAATTTTGACTTATTTTCTCGACGTTTAACTTCAATCTCATCATTTTGAACTTTTTCATGAAATTGTGTTTCAACTTTATTGTCCACATTTCAACTTTGATCTCGTCAGTTCGTCTTTAATCTCTAAATGTCGACTTTATTCTCCTCATTTTGACTTTAACCTCGACCTGCCCAAAATGATTTTTTCCATCTAAAATGGTCCTCATACTCCTCTGTACTCTCTGACTTTAAGGAAGAGCAGGGCTCTCGACTAACTTTTTGAGTTGGTTGCAACGGTGCGCCTTAAAATTTTTTTAGGTGCACCAGCACAAAAATTAGGTGCACCCAAATTTGAACTGAATTCAATCAGCTGCTCTATTCACCCTTTTTCTATTCACTACAGGATTTCAGAGTGTAACACTGTCCTCTTTACTTTAAATAAAAAATCTCTTTTTCGCCTCAGACCAGTTCTAACAGACATAAAACCACTCCAATTTCAGTTTACCCCCACTGGGCTCTCATCAGTTAAAGAACTGATGTTCAGAGGTTGTCATTACCTCTGCTTTTAAAAGTGTGATTATAATTATCATGAATATTATTATTAACACAATAAAAGAGAGCATGTGTTGGCTTTAGCTACATTAACCTGCAGCCTTCTTTGTTCACTAGCAGGCTAACATTAGCACGCATTATCTTCAGTGTTGGCCTGAATGTCATAGTATAACCGCTTATCAGGTACATGCCCAGAATTTGTTACCCAAGCTCCTGTCTGTGACATAACGCTGTATATATATTTTTGTATATGTATATCTGAGACAGGCGTAGGACATGTGTGTGCACATGCATTTTCTGTCTCCAGCGTACACTACCTGTAGTGATCTTTCCTACACAGTTTAAAACTGAGGCCTCTGGTCTTCAGTGAGTTGTGGTGAGATAATATTCTTGAGGAATGTGTTGATTTCTTGCTGGACTGGATCTTTCTCTGGAATACATAATATTGGATAAGAAGTTCTTGAAATTATCTTTGCTTACCTGCTGGGTCCTTTATGATGGAAATGGTTGTTTT
The DNA here is from genome assembly GCA_036419115.1 of Scarus forsteni. Taxonomy (NCBI): domain Eukaryota; kingdom Metazoa; phylum Chordata; class Actinopteri; order Labriformes; family Labridae; genus Scarus; species Scarus forsteni. The sequence continues at coordinate 311,629 of JAZDUH010000208.1, read as the reverse complement.
TTCTTTTCTGTGTTAATATTTTCTAAACATTTTTCAGGCTTACTGTTCTGATGGAAATGCTAATTTTGGAGGCTTTTACTAGACGTTGTGTGTCATTGTTTTGTAACTTGTAGTTTGTTAATGTTGTACTGCAAACCTGTTTTCCTGCTGTGTTGAAGGTTTGGCCGGGCACACTGCCAGTGCTCTGTTTTTAGGTTCACCTGCCCTCTTCTCTCTTTTACACTTTCAGCTTTCTTGATACACGTCAGTTGCAGCAGAGAATCCCTGAGGTGAGTACACTCAGCTTTGGCTAGACTTAGAAAATAATCAACTAATGAATACGTTCTTGTTTTTAATCACTTTATCACTGTACTTTTACCACTACAAGCAATGATTGTGTTAAGAATGACTAATGAATGATTAATTTATTGTTCTTTATTGGTCTTCGTCTTCTCCTGCTAATCCGTAGTTATTTATACCAATCCAAATGGTTGATTTAACTTAAAAAATAGAGCTTTGGAGACTGAAAAAAATCCCTTTTACTCTGAGACTTTCTTGTTTAGAGATCAGTGATCTGAAAACCAACAACGGTTGGTGCTGAAGATTATTTTTATTCCAACATATTAGAGTTCTTAATGAAAGTAAATGTAGGTGACTTAAAAAAAAAAACTTTCCTCTGAGTGTTTTGGACTTGCTTTATAAAATGGTTTTAAGCATTAATATGTCTCTGAAATTACTTTGAATTGAGATGATTGACGGAAGTATCTGTGAAAAAAAAATTCAACCTGCTTCAACAGGCTGCAGAGCAAGCTGCAGGGCGGAGGTCCACATGCCTGATCTCTCGAGACACTAGGCTGAGAAACACAACGAGATAGATGAGTCAGTTCATATAAGCTAATGCAGTGGGTACAGTCTGACATAACTGAAGTAAATTTTTACTGTTATCATTTAAGAGGGATAGTTAGATTTAGATTTGTTGGTCCCAGGGGGAAATTCATGTCCATTAACTGTACATTGCAAAGAAACAACATTGCGGTGCACAGGCATTTCTTAAAGGAACACTGCACCCAAACAACGATTTGGCCTAATTTTCTACTCACCCTCATGCTGAACAACACTGTGGAGTAGTTTTGGAACATCTAGGATGCAGCCGGAGATCTGGGGGAATCCTCGCTGTCCACTGACATTGATATGATGACTTAAATAAGAGCCCGAACAAACAGTGTCCTTAAAAGTCCACAGAAAGTCGGCAATATTCCTCCATACTGCTCGTGCGCTGTAATCCAAGTGTCCTGAGCGGGTAACGTCCACCATTTACTCGAAACGACATCATTTAGCACATGTTTATAGCCTAAACAGTACTACTTCGCATTTCTATGATACACTTACGGGTGCCTACGGGAGCCGCGGCTGACCAAACAAAGGAACGCGCACTCTGCAACAACTAGGAGCGTAGAACAAGAAATCCCACATTCTGCTGTGAGCGATGGAGCCGTGGACATACACAAAAGGGGTCAGCAGAATGTGGGATTTCTTGTGTTCTTGTTTCTTTTTCTACGCTCCTAGTTTTTGCAGAGTGCGCATTCCTTTAGGCACCCGTAAGTGTATCATAGAAATGCGAAGCAGTACTGTTTAGGCTATAAACATGTGCTAAATGATGTCTTTACGAGTAAATGGTGGACAGGTATATGAGGCGACACGAGCTGGGGGTGGGATCTTGGAACACGGAGGGGAGAGGTGAGGGAGGGGGGGGCAGGCTGCGGTTTCAAATCGTAGACCCCAGCTTTAATTTAGGCTATAGTTTTTATTGTTGTGTTTTTTATTGGAGTTTTGTTTATTCTTTACAGAGACAGGAGGCCTATATCACGAAGCAGGATTACTGTGTTAGCGAGATAACTTCAAGGTTAACCCTGATATATCGATAACATGAAGCTGGATCATTTCTTATCAGAGTAGATCACCATGGTGACTTACACTGAACGGCTATCCTGCTCCGGAGCAGGATAAGTTGGGGGTTAAATCTGATCCTGTGAGATGACCCTCGCAGTAGCCAATCAACTTCTCCAAATCAGTGGCCTGCCCTCTTCTCCTGAACCCGGTAGAAGGAGGTGCACAACTCTTGAGACGAGCATGAAGATGAGAGAAAGTGTCACAATACCGATTTGACCCATTAAATCAATCTGACGACGTGATATGAGACACACCGGTTCTCCTGGCCCGGAATCATCTATACCTGGGTGATACTGTATATCGGACCCGTTTATTCCCTGTGTGACCCGCAGGAGCGGTGCACGAACTGTCACACTGTTATTTTGCATTGCCCTGCAATATAAACTTCACTTCTATATCACCTTTCATACATTCAAATGCATCAGAAAGTGCTTGATAAATAAAAAGGATGTAATTCTTATGTGAAACAGCACATTATTCTATTATTCCATCAGGTCCATCATGTCATTCCTGCACTTTATTCATGTGTTTGAGGGTTTTTTTTTCTTGCTGATTATTAAATTGTTGATTTTATTTTTTATCTGCTCCCATGAACTCCTCACACAGAGGGATTATCTGAGGGAATGGGGTGATAATTGTCAGACATCCAACATATTTTCACAGTATGTTGCTTCATGAGATTCATGAATGTGATCAGTGTCAGATATAGCCAATAATAAGTACTTTGCGCATTTTCACAGTCCGCCATGCAGTTTAATAATAATACTTTTTACGACACTCAAGGTCACCTAATATGAGTCACAAACAAAGAGCATATGAAGTATAAATAAAAAGTGCATTAAAAGCAGGCATAAAAAGCAAGTATAAAAAAAAAACTTTGTCTGTGACTGACAGCTGCTACGATGTTTCATTTCTCCATTATATTGTTTTTTTATCCTAACATCTTAACATTATCAGACGCTGCTCTTCACATGTAAAATACGGAGCTCTGTCAGTGTGTTCTCCTCTCATGATCATGATTGTGATTGGCCAGCTGCCTCTGGCCCCTCCCCTTATACGTGCACGTTCACGGCTTTGGATGAAACAATCCTGGATTGAGTTATCGTGTTGATAATCTGCGTCGTGCTATCGATTATCCTGATTGTCTTTGTTGTTTGTTACTCAATCCGGGATAGATGTGAGTTATCGGGGATAAGTTGACCGAGCTTCGTGCTATAGGCCTCGGGTCTATTTTTTATTGTTTTTGATTAGTATAATTGTTTTTATTTACATGCATTTTTTTCTAAAAGAGAGTCCATTTCATTTTCATTGTATTTTTTTTCTCTTTCTTGTTTGTTAAATTTATTATATCTTTTGTTTAATTTATTTTATTTAAAAGATCCTGACCTTCTAATTACAGTTAAATACTCTTAAGAAATTAAAGTTTCTTGCTTTTGATATGGTGTACTCACTTTATTATGCCATGTATCATAATTACATCAATAAAAAAATTGAAAAAAAATCAAAATAATATTGACAATAATATCGTTTATCGTCAATAATTTTTTGGGCAATTATCGTCCAGCAAAATTTGTTATCGTGACAGGCCTAACTGTAACACAATGAAAGAGGGCATGTGTTGGCTTTAGCTACATTAACCTGCAGCCTTCTTTGTTCACTGGCAGGCTAACATTAGCACACACTATCTTCAGTGTTGACCTGAATGTCATGGTGAAACCACTAAACAGGTAAACACCCAGAAATTGTTACCCAAGCTCATGTCTATGACATAACATTAAAAAAAACATTCATGGTACTCACTCATCCAGAGAGGCAAGTCCAGCAGGTTCTGGTGTTCTGAATGTTCTTTGCTGCCTTGTTTACAGCAACAGCCACATCCTTATGGCTTTCTGGCAGTAGTGATGCCCACACTGTTCACACTGTTCCTATCGCTATCTTGACCTCACATTGTGTGAAATTATTTTTGTTTCACTTGTTTTCTCTCTTGGTCCATCAACAAATTGATGTCATTGAATATTTACCAAGGGTGTTCACCTGACCTTTTACTGTATAGGCACTTTATGGACGGGGCAACACATTCCCTCAGGTCTGACAACTTTAGAGTTGATTGTGATGTATAAATGGAGACAGGCGCAGGATGTGTGTGCACATGGATTTTCTGTCTCCAGCATACACTACCTGTAGTGATCTTTCCTACACAGTTTAAAACTGAGGCCTCTGGTCTTCAGTGAGTTGTGGTGAGATTATGTTCTTGAGGAATAAGTTGATTTCTTGCTGGACTGGGTCTTTATCTGGAATACTAAATGTTGGCCAAGAAATTCATGAAAATATATATTTCTTTATGAGTGTCTTTGCCTACATGCTGGGTCCTTTATGATGGAGATGGTTGTTTTTTTCTTTTTAGTGTTAATAAGATAAGCATTTATCAGGCTTACTGTTCTGATGGAAATGTTCATTTTGGAGTATTTTGTGTTACGTTGTGTTTCATTGTTTTGTAACTTGTAGTTTGTTAATGTTGTACTGCAAACCTGTTGTCCTACTGTGTTGAAGGTTTGGCCGGGCACACTGCCAGTGCTCTATTTTTAGGTTCACCTGCCCTCTTCTCTCTTTTACACTTTCAGCTTTCTTGATACACGTCAGTTGCAGCAGAGAATCCCTGAGGTGAGTACACTCAGCTTTGGTTAGACTTAGAAAATAAAATCAAGTAATGAATGAATACGTTCTTATTTTTACCACTACAAGCAATGAATGTGTTAAGAATGACTAATGAATGATTAATTTTTTTGTCTTTTATTTATACCAATCCAAATGATCATGAAAATAGATCTTTGAGGACTGAAAAACTTGACTCATTCTCTGAGACTTTCTTGTTTAAAGATCAGTGATCTGAAAACCATCAATGGTTGGTGTTAAGGATTACTTTTAATTTAAAAATGTTAGGGTTCTTAATTAAAGTAAATGTAGGTGACTTACAAAGACTTAAAGAAAAAAAGATTTCCTTTGAGTGCTTTTGGACTTGCTTTATAAAAAAGGCTTTAAGGACTAATCTGTCTCTGAAATGACTTTGAATTGAGATGATTGACGGAAGTAGGGCTGAACGATTTTAGGAAAAGATTGAATTGCGATTTTCCTGGCAGATATTTCGATTTCAATTCGATTCACGGTTTTCTTCAAATCAAGCTTTGGGATATTCAGATGTAGGGCTGAACGATTTAAGGCAAAGATCTAGTTTTGATTTTTCTGGCAGATATTGCAATTTATGATTTTTTTTTTTTCAAATCAAACTTCAGTGCAAAATTCACTACGTTTACAGTACAGACAACTGTAAGGAAATAAATGATGAAAAACGCTTAACACATTATTCATTATTGATGATAATCTGTTTTCATCAACTTCTACTCCTAAACAGAGGCTTTGTGTTGTTGACCTGCTTACCAGCACTTTTAACATATAGATTGTCTTCAAATTTGTAAAACAGTATTTGTGTAATACTTGACACAACAGATCCTGAGTCAGTCAGGAGCGCTGTAAAAAAAAATTGCTGCTTTGGCGATCACAAAATTGCATTGTCTAAAATTGCAATTTCGGTCTGAAAACGATAAATTGTTCAGCCCTAGACGGAAGTATCTGTGAAAAAAAAAATTCATCCTACTTCAACAGGCTGCAGAACAAGCTGCAGGGCGGAGGTCCACATGCCTGAACTTTCTAGACACTAAACTGAGCAACACAATGAGATAGATGAGTCGGTTCATGCTCTAGAACACAGAAATCAATCAGTTTATTTTCTTATGGTGATATAAGCTAATGCAGTGGGTGCACCTTGACAGTCTGACATATTTGTAAATTTTTACGGTTATCACTTCAGAGGGATAGTTAGATTTAGATTATTGGTCCCGGGGAGGGGGGAGGGATTCATTTCCATTAACTTTCCGTTACAAAGAAACAACATTGCACCTCACAGACAGCAACAACACTGAACATCATACAGTCGACATAACATTGAAAGACAGTGATGACAATAATACAATACAATGACAAGCCACAGACAGATTAGCGGGGTCTGCTGTTCAGGGCGGCTGTGGCTGCAGGGATCAGGCTTTTCCAAAGGCGAGCCCTTCTGAGCTTGAGTTATCTGTACCTGCACCCTGAGGGTAGTTTGATGGTATTTTAGTGCAGTGGATGGGTAATGTCATGTACCATTGCGTTTGCTAACTGAGTGATAGACATGTTGTTTAATTCTGTGAGGTTGGGAGTGGGGAAACAAACAATAATAATAAATAATAATTTTATTTATACAGCGCTTTTCAAAGATGCAATGATTTTGCAGCTGTGTTTGTTATAGGGCTGGGTTAAAAAATCAGTTTACTTGATTTTCCTTTAACTGGTTCATAATCGATCCTTCAAATCCAAAAATTGATATTTTAACGTGGGTAGTTTTTTCTTCAATTTATGTGCAGAGAAGCAGCCTGTGGTATCAACACTGCTAGTCTGGTGTGATCAGCGTTTAGCGTTGCTTTCTACTGAACAAGATCTCATGAGATGTTGCTGAAAACAAACATGGTGGAAGCACTATATGGGCACCACTGGCAAGTTTAAAAGCTGATGTTTGGATGTGCAGTATTTTAGATTTAACAAGTACAAAGGAAAATACAAGTTGAACTAGAAACAAGTATTATGCAGAATATGCATTCATGCACCTAATTAAAATATGATTAATATAACTGCTTTTGGCTTAGTCCTTCATATTAGAACAACTTTTAATGATGTACCAGTTCAAAAGGTTATTTTTTAAATTTGCAGCACTATTTTAACGAAGATATCCCAGACTGAATAAATTTCGAATTCAATTGTGAATCGAATCGATTTGAGACCTCGTAATATCTTAATGGCAGCATCCAGACAATCTGAATCGATACCCAGCCCTAGTTTATTATGCCTGTGATTTTAGCCTATTTGGTGACAGAAAGAATAGTGAACAAACATGTGGAACAGTACAGGAAGATGGACTTAATGATGCTCTGGTAGAGTAACAGCAGGAGGTGAGGTGCAGCATATAGACCTTTACGTTTATGAATGACTAACAGTCTTGTTGGCTTGTTTTTTAATGTCTGTCTTGTGCTAATCAAAGGTGAGTTTATTGTCCAGAGTTATTCCCAGGTATTTGAAAGAGTCTTCTGTCTGAATTATTTGGGTGTTTATGATGAAGGGTTCTGGGGTGAGGGGGTGCTGATCATAATTCCTTTGTTTTATTGACATTGATCTGGAGATGGTTGTCCATGCACCACTTGATCTGAACATTGTCATAGTGGCAGCAGTGGTGCTATCTCCTTCGGAAGAAAATAATCTTTTGTCATTGTATGCCTATGAACCGCCTCTTGGCTGAGGAAGAGAAAGGACAGCCCACCACAGATGACCAGCCCTGTGCTGGCAAGAAGGTTGTCAAAGATTTCCTTCCATTGATCCACAGTGTACCAAGTTGAGGTCTGCAGTGCACCATCCCAACCATAGACGGTGTTTACAGCACAATACTTTTCCCTCCAGAGATGCTGAATCTCCTTGAAGCTGTCCAGAAGTTGTTCTAGCCTCACCAAACTCCTCCCATGTCTTGTTTTTTACCTTGTCAGCCACCAAAGCCACATTCTGCTTGGCCTACGGGTACCGGTCAGCTGCCTCCTGAGTCACATTGGCCAAAAGGGCCTGATATGACTATTTCCTTAGCTTGACGGCATCCCTCACTGCTGGTGTCCACCAGAGCTTTAAGATGATGTCACCATAACATGCACTGACTGCCTTCCTGTCACAACCATGATCAACAGTGAAGGCATGGAACAAGGCCCTCTGTCACTCAATGTCACCCGCTTCCCCTCGGACATTGTTGAACCTTGCCCAGCCAGGAGCTTCCTGAAATGACTGAGCTTTATCACAGAAGCTGCGATCAATGTTTTTGATCAAGTGCACACATTACTGTCTTTGCTCTGATTGGGGTTGGATATGAAAATCTAGACAGAAAATGTTGTGCATCCCTGTTTCACACTAAAAACAGCTGGGTTGTTTCAACTACTCAGCTGCAGATTATGAAATGTTAAACCCATTTTAGGTTATTAATATTGGATTTTGGTTATTCTTGTGTAACTTGTATGCTGAGTACAAATCCATCAAAAACCAGCATACCTGGTCGACTCAGCACCTGGGTTATTTGTGTTTTGAACTTCATCACATGCTCCATACGCTGCACCAGTTTACAACAACAACGGCACAGTCAGCATTGGTCTGACCCAGCAGTTGGCCAGAGTAAAAGTACACATACATGTACTTTTGTACGTTATATGCAAGTATTAATAGATTCAGACAAGTAATTTAGTGAAAATATGCTTTATACCAAAACACTCTGTTAGCATATTTGTAATAGTATTATGTATCTCATAACACTGATTATTATCAACATGTTAAAATTATCTTTAGGAACATAAAACGTAGTTTAGTACAGATATACTGTGGGGCGCTTACTGTATGTATCTACTTAGTTATGAGGTGGATGATTATGAATACAGAAGTGTACATTTAAATAAGTATTTTCATTTATAAACTGTTTATATTATATCCACATTTATATTTTCTGATGTGTGTACTTAGTGAGTTTTTCTTTTGAAGGTTTATATGAAGAATGGAGCTGAGAATCATTTTTTTATGAGGATTTACTGTAGTTTGTAAAATAAGGCTGTTACCCATGTATTTATATTGTTTTCATGAATAATGACAGCTGGTAATGACTTATAATTTTTACTCAGAATTGGAACTGGTTTGTCAGGAAGGGTTGGACAAGATAAGTTATTTGCTTGGTTCTTCCTCTTATACTGGTTGCGGTGTTGACATACATGTGTAAATACAGTGGGAGGAAAATGTAAGTACACCCTTTGTAATTTTGTACATTTCTGCCAAAATTGGTCATAAAATGTGGTCTGATCTTAAATCACAAGAATGAGTAAACAGTGTCTGCTTATGCCACCCAAACAATTACATGTTATCATTTTTTTATTGGCCATGAGATGTAAACATTCACAAGACAGGGGGGAATAAGTAAGTACACCCTTGGATTCAATAGCTGGTTGACCCTCCTTTGGCAGCAATAACTTCAACTAGACGTTTCCTGTAGCTGCAGATTAGGCGCGCACAACCATCAGGATGAATCTTGCACCATTCCTCTTCACAAAACTGCTGCAGTTCTGCAAGATTCTTGGGATGTCTGGTGTGAACAGCTTTCTTGAGGTCATGCCACAGCATCTCAATTGGGTTTAGGTCAGGACTTTGACTGGGCCATTCCAGAACATTTATTTTATTCTTCTGAAACCATTCTAAAGTTGATTTGCTTCTGTGCTTTGGGTCGTTGTCCTGTTGCAGCACCCATCCTCTTTTGAGCTTCAACTGTTTGACAGATTGTCTCAGGTTTTTCTGCAAAATATCTTGGTAAACGTGTGAGTTCATTTTTCCATTGATGATGGCGAGCTGTCCAGGCCCTGAGGCAGCAAAGCAGCCCCACACCATGATGCTCCCCCCACCATACTTAACAGTGGGAATAAGGTTTTGATGTTGGTGTGCTGTTCCATTTTTCCTCCACACATGACGCTGTGTGTTCCCACCAAACAACTCAACTTTGGTTTCATCACTCCACAGAATATTTCCCCAGTTGCGCTGTGAAACATCTTAATGCTTTTTTGCAAACTTCAAACCTGCAGCAGTGTTTTTTTAAGACAGCAATGGCTTCCTGTGTGGTGTTGTCCCATGAAACCTGTTTTTGTTTAATGTTTTACACATTGTGTACTGGTGTGTGTTTTCCAGTGGGCAGGGCAGCTTTAAGCCACACCTCAGTAATTGAACTTCAGGTTGGCTCACACCTGACTCATAAATTTGACTAACTAGCTCTTGGAGGATCCTTAGCCAGGGGGGTGTACTTACTTATTCCCCCCTGTCTTGGGAATGTTAACATCTAATAACCAATAAAAATACAATAACATGTAATTGTTTGGGTGGCATTAGTTTAAGCAGACACTGTTTACTCATTCTTGTGATTTGAGTTAAGATCAGACGATATTTTATGACCAATTTTGGCAGAAATGTACAAAATTACAAAGGGTGTGCTTACTTTTCCTCCCACTGTATATATTTGATGGACATGTGCAGTTATTTGGTGCCCATATTTTTGTCAGGATTCAAGACCAGAGAAACCGGGAGAACAAAAGCAGGAAATCCCAATGTAGATTATCACAAAAAATATGATATAACGAACCAAAACAGGAATCAAAAGTCAAAAAATTCAAAGTACAAAAAAAATTTCTAAAAAGTAATAAATCAAAACTAGGCAAACAAAGTAAAAATAAAAGTCTCTGTAAAAGCAACCAGAAGCAGACAAACTAAGAAGGATCCAAACTTTTACTGTGACTGTGACATGAGGAGGAAAAGACGAGAAATGAGCCCGCAAAGACGAGGGAAAAACATGAAGGTTAACGACATGAGGGGCTTGGGGTTGATGAGACACAGCTGGGGAAGAAAAATTAGAGATCAGGTGTGACGAGAACAAATCCTCCAGAAATAAGGAAAGGCAGGCAAAAAGATAAAACAAAAAACACAAAGACAAGACATGAAATGTGAAAAAAATGAAAAGCTTAACGAAGACCGAAGCAGGAACACAGGAGACAAAAACAAGAGGTCAAAAACAGAAATTCAAGGGAACAAAATGTAAAGAAATAAAGATTCTCTGATGATTTTAGATCCATGGGTAACAGCCTTATTTTACAAAGTACAGTCTATCATCATACAAAAATGAATCTCTGCCCCATTCTTCATATAAACCTCCAAGAGAACAAACAAAACTCACTAATGATGATATGTCAACACCTCAGAAAATGTATATGTGTATATATATATATATATATATATATATATATATATATATATATATATATCTTAGTTTACAGTTAATACATGAAAATACTTATTTAAATGTACTCTTCTGTATTCATAATCATCCACCTGATTACTCAGTATGTACATACAATAAGCTTCTCTGCAGTATATCTGCTCTATATTGCATTTTATGTTATTTAATATAGTTATTTAAACATGTTAATAATCATTGTTTTAATATATATATAATTAATCTGACTTAGTGTCTGGTCTGACCTCAGTCTCCCTGGTCTTCCTCCCCCCTCTGCAGGCCTTCAGCTCTTCTGTTGTTGCTCTTGGTTCTGTTGTTTCTGCTCTTGAAGCTGTTTTCCTCTGATTGAACTGCATCCAGCTGCTGTAAACCGTTTGACCTCTGACCTTCAGGATTTAAATTCAGACACAAGGTCAGTGATGATGTTTTGATGCTCAAAGTGAGCCTCCTGCAGAAGAGTTTGTTGTTCACGCTCTGCTCTCTGACAGACAGCAGGGGGCGCTCTGCTATGGACCAGACTGAAGAACCAGAGGAGGGGGTCCCTCCATCTAAAACCTCTCTGAGTGAAGAAGACCAGGGTCTGAGGTGAGATGAAGATCTGCAGCCATCACACTGACACCATCACTACACCATCATCATCCTCATCTTCATCATCAGTCTTTATCACAGTAGTGCCAAACCATGACAGGTGTTACCTCAAGACACTTTACAGAAGGACAATGCCATACTCTTCATCATTTCATCATCATCATCACTGCATCTTCATCTCTCCCTCCGTTTGTCTGCATCTTCATCCCGAAATAACAGCTCAAATATTTGATGATGATGATGTTTGCTTTATCAGGATGAAGAGATCAGAGTCTCCTGAGCCCAGCAGTGTGTCCATGAAGAGTGACTGGTCTAAAGATCTTCCCATCAACTTAAAGATGAACCAACCTGCTAAGAAACGGTTAGAATTCAGAAAAATTGACTTCAACCCCCACGTTTTAAATGGTAAATGGTAAATGGACTTGAGCTTATATAGCGCTTTTCTAGTCTTTTGACTACTCAAAGCTGCTTTACACTGCAGGTCACACCTACCCATTCACACCCATTCACTCTCACATCCACTCACTGATGGTTCAGAGTTTCTATGTTAGTCCATCAGTATCTCTAACACATTCACTCCCTTTCATGCCCATTTAAGCACCACTGACGCAGCAGTGGGAGCAACTTGGTGTTAAGTGTCTTGCCCAAGGACACATCGCCATGTGTCTCCCGGAGCTGGGCTTGAACCTGCAACCTTGCGATCACTAACCAAGGGCACTATCCAACTGCGCCACAGATGTTTTAGTCACTCAGAGATGATGAGGATGATGTTTGTTTTATCAGGATGAAGAGATCAGAGACTCCTGAGCCCAGTGGTGTGTCCATGAAGAGTGACTGGTCTAAAGATCCGATTCTTAACTTTATGAAGGACATACCTGCTGAGGACAGGTGAGGATTCTTACAAATGACCTTTGACCTCCATGTTTTACTCATGCTGATGATGATGATGATGATGTTTGTTTCATCAGGATGAAGAGACCTGAGCCCAGTGGTGTGTCCATGAAGAGTGACTGGTCTAAAGATCCGATCGTTAACTTAAAGAAGAACAGACCTGCTGAGGACAGGTGAGGATTGGTAAAAAATGACCTTTGACCTCCACGTTTGAGTCCCTCAGAGGTGATGAAGATGTTTGTTTGATGGACCTGCTGAGCTCAGGTCAGCTCCCTTTGCCCTCAATGTCTTTTGTTCCAAAATTTATTTTTGATTTTTCAAACAAGTAAATTAACAGACTTACATTATCAGGCTTTTAATCAAACTCCCTCATCCCCCACCCCAAGAGTCTGAAAAAAAGCACTGTTAACAGGGTCTCTATATCAAGGCCACATTATCAACAGAATCAAGGCTTGTGTTACGCTCAGGTCATCATTAAGTACAAAAAAAAGCCCTTTTTGTAATCTATAGAGGGATTCAAGGTTAGGATAAAGCCCTTCTGTTTTTTTTTTTTTTTTCAATTTTAGGCCTTAACTTTTCTAAAGGTAAAAAGGAAAGCACCTCCTTTAACAAAGTGTGAGAAAGGCGGAGCATTTTAGGCCCTCCCACTAAAAGAATAAATCAGGGGGCCAACAAAGAGAAAAGGGAAGAGCATTTGCTTGTGAACTTGTGAATTTTCAATTTGGAAATGGTATGCCAAAAATAACTATAAGAATCTAATATCTATTGTCTGTAGCCAAAACATGTGTCCAACCTATGCAGGACAGTAACCACATCTTGGACAGACAGGGCTTATTGTGGAAAAGAAAAAAAAAAAAAAAAAAAAAAGAAACTGAAATTAAATATTAATCTGAAAAGTAAACTGAATCAGTAGCTCAGTATTTCATTAGTTTTCAGCATCAATGTGTAAAGTATCTATGTGGAGCAAAAAAGGCTGCCAGATTTTATGGAAGGCCTGTATCGAACCCCTAAGGGAGAATCTGATCTTCTCAAGTCTCACACATTTCAATATTTCTTGAATCCAGCTATTGTGTGTGGGTGGAGAGGAGTGAGTCCATTTAAGCAGGATAAGCTTCCTTGCAAGTAAAGTAGTGAAGGCAATTATGTGTTGTGAGGACTTGGACCAACTGGGAGCCGGGGTCATCCCAAAAAGAGCAGTAAGGGGGTCAGGGTTCAACGTACAACATAGGACTTTACCTAGTGTATCAAAGATGGCACTCCAGAAGTTAGTGAGCTTGGGGCACAACCAAAACATGTGCATGTGATCAGCTGGGGAGAGCTTGCATCTATTGCAGGAGTCATCTCTATCTGGGAAGATCTTGGCTAATCTTGCATTCGTGAAATGGCTCCTGTGTAAAATCTTGCATTGTAAGAGTTTGTGCCTCGCGCATATGGAGGATGTATGAACAAGAGTAAGTATCCGGTCCCATTGATCATCAGATATTGTGATCCTGAGGTCCTGATCCCGGACAGCTCTAAGGGAGTTCAGGGAGGACGGATTCATCTTAAAAATTGTATTGTATAAGATTGAGGTTAGAGATTTTTGTGGTGTTTTAACTGAAAGAAGTGAATCCATCAAGGTCTCTGGGGGACGATTAGGAAAGTGAGGAAATTGATTTTGTACAAAATGACGTATCTGAAAGAAACGAAATAAATGAGATTGAGGGAGAGTGAATTTTTTTGATAAGTCTGTAAATGAAGGGAAAACACGATTAGTATAGAGGTCATCAATGATTTGCAAACCCTTATTTGACCAGGATTCAAAGGCTATGTCAGAACAGGATGGGAGAAATGAAATGTTTTGATAAATTGGGGCTAGTTTTGATGAAGAGTTTAGGCCAAGATGTCTCCTGAATTGATTCCAAATTTTTAACGTCTCGGAAACAATGGGATTCTGTGCGACATGTTTAGTTTGTAAAGGTAACTGTGAGCAAACCACTGACCATAAAGCAAAGGGTGAAGAGGATAGTTCCGTGCGAGCCCACAGCGGGCTATTACTGGAGGGCATCTTAACATTCCAGAAAAGAATTTTATTAATATTACTAGCCCAGTAGTATCGTTGAAAGTCCGGTAAGGCTAAACCTCCAAGAGATTTTGGGAGTTGGAGAGTTGATTTCTTAATGCGAGCTTTTTTGTTACACCATAGAAAGGAATTAATTAACCTGTCTAGTGTAGAAAAAAAAGATTTGCGGATGAACACCGGTATGTGTTCAAAGATATAAAGAAAACGGGGAAGTATTGTCATCTTAATCAGATTGATGCGGCCCAGGAGAGACAAAGGGATAGTTGACCACCTTGAAAAATCTAATTTACAACGCTCAACAAGCGTAATGAAGTTGTTTGCAAATAACTCGGAGAGTGATTTTGTAATAATAATGCCAAGGTATTTTAAACCCTGGGTCGCCTTTTTGAAAGGAAAGAGGGTGGAAGGGAGAATCTCTGCAAGAGAATTGATTGGGAGATACTCACTTTTGGACAGGTTAATTTTATAGCCAGACAACTTCCTGAATTGTTCTAAAATATCCATAATCGCGGGAAGGGATGAAGTTGGGTTGGTGATATATAGCAAGAGGTCGTCTGCGTATAGAGAGACTTTGTGAGTGAGGCCAAATCGGGATATCCCTTCAAATTTCTTTTCGTTACGAAGCCACAAGGCTAAAGGTTCGACAGCCAGAGCAAATAAGGATGGGGACAGAGGGCATCCCTGACGGGTGCCACGAGATAGGGAAAAAGGTTTAGATTTTACACCATTTACATTAATGCTGGCTACAGGAGATTTGTAAAGAAGTTGAATCCATGATATAAAGTCGGGGTTGAAACCAAATTTATTTAGAGTGAAGAAAAGATAGCCCCACTCTACGCGGTCAAATGCCTTCTCCGCATCTAATGACAGAATGATCTCAGCAGGGTTAGAATCTGAAGAAGAGCAGATAATGTTTAATAATCTTCTGGTATTATGAAAAGACTGTCGTCCTGGAATGAAACCAGTCTGGTCTTGGTTTATTAGTGATGTTGTGACACTCTGGAGGCGAGTAGCAAGCACTTTAGATAAGATTTTAAAGTCGTCATTTAGGAGGGAAATGGGTCTATAGCTGCTACAATGAAGGGGATTTTTGTCCTTCTTAAGCAGTAGAGTTATTGAAGCTTCTGAGAATGTAGAGGGAAGTCGCTCATTTGTGAATGCATCATTAAATACTCTCACCAGGATCGGAGCGAGTATATTGGAAA
Source organism: Scarus forsteni (assembly GCA_036419115.1). NCBI lineage: Eukaryota > Metazoa > Chordata > Actinopteri > Labriformes > Labridae > Scarus > Scarus forsteni. The sequence continues at coordinate 296,022 of JAZDUH010000208.1, read as the reverse complement.
AGGTTTTGAAGAATTCTGTCGAGTATCCATCTGGACCAGGGGACTTAGAACCTTGTAAAGATCCGATAGCCTCCTGAACCTCTGCAACTGTTATGGGAGATCCTAGGTTACGAAAGGCATCATTGTCTACTTGTGGGTATGTCAAACTATCAAGGGGAGTAGGTTCTGACCAACTGTAGGAGGAGATTTCAGATGAGTAAAGTGATGAGTAATAGTGAGAAAATGTATCACAAATTTCACAGGGGTCTGTTGCGACCACACCTGATGAAGAAGCTATCCTGGCTATAAATTTTGAGCTACTTGCTGCACGGGCTTGATATGCCAATAATTTACTCGGCTTATCACCATGTTCAAAGAAACGTTGCTTTGTTTGTAGAAGCTGAGTCTCAACTTTACTAGTTGATAGTAAGTCATATTGAGACTGTAACTGTAATCTATTTTTATATAACCTAGCTGAAGGGTTAGTGGCATATTTAGCATCTAAAATGTGAATTTCATCTGATAGTTCATTTAATCTGGAGAGTTCTGTTTTTTTTAAATGGGACACAAATGAAATAATCTGTCCACGCAGATAGGCCTTAAAAGAATCCCACAGAATATCACTGCTGATATCTGGCATGTCATTAATTTCAAAGAAGAAATGTATTTGCTTGGTGAGAAAATCTTTAAACTTTGCTTCAGCAAGCAACTGAGAGTTAAATTTCCAGGACTTGTGAGGTGGTCTGCCGGGGGAAAAAGTAATGTCAACTGATGTAGGGGCGTGATCAGAAATTACTATACTGTGATAATCACAGGCAACAGTATTTTGCAGTAGTTTATTATCCAATAAGAAAAAATCTATTCGTGAGAAGCTGTGGTGCACATGAGAAAAAAAGGAAAACTCTTTCCTAGAAGGAAATCTGGTTCTCCAAGGGTCAGCCAGCCCCAATTGGTCTGCGTGAAACTTCAAAGTAGCAGCTGATTTTGTGAGATTAGTTTGTTTCAATGATGATCTATCAAGTATAGTATCCTGTACTAGATTGAAATCACCTCCAATAATGATAAGGTGGTCTGAAATATTGGGTAGAGAGGCGAAAAGTTTTGAAATAAATTTATCATCATCCCATGTGGGAGCATAAACTGAAGCCAGGACCACAGGAGTATTCTGCAATTTGCCTGCGACTATAATATAGCGTCCATTAGGATCACATATGGTATCAGAGGGTTCAAAGGCAATATCCCTATGTATAACAATCGCTGCGCCCCTGACCCTCTCAGTGAACCCAGAGTGAAATAGATGTCCCATCCAAGCCCTCTTTAAGCGAGAAATTTCACAATTGCGGAGGTGAGTTTCTTGTAGGAAGCACAGATCTCCCCTGAGGTGTTGAAGGTGCGATATTACCTTGTTGGCCTTGATAACATTATTCATCCCTTTCACATTCCATGAGATGAAACGAAGAGTCCTACCAGTCATCAGAAAGGGCTGTCAGCAAAGCAGACTGACTGAGCTGAAAACAGAAGAAGGGAAAAAAAAAAAAAAAGGGGGGGGGGGATAAAAGAAAAGGGGGAGAAAGGAGCAAGAGGGGAAAGGACACATACGCACACATGCATACCACATATATTCACAACTGAACAAAAAGAAAAAACAAAATCCCTTGGGAAAACTAAACTTCTGTATCATACAAGATACAAACTTCCTATTCAACCTTCTCTAATTTACTCCAGCTCCCAATATGAGAAGAAAAAGGAATGAAGTGAATTGCCCTAAGAGCAAAGCATAGCTGCTCTAAAACGAACTGTGTACCATGAGATAAAATAAAACCCAGGGCAGAAAGGTTCTCAGTTGTTAGTTCTAAATGTAATGTAATACTATTCGGTATATAGATTTTGAATCCAGGTAAACAGAAATTAAGTAAATGTGTAAGTACAAATCAAATAAATATGCAAATAAAAAAAAAAGGAGAGATTGTAATGTGGAAAAGTTCACAGCTACCTTTAGTGCCTGGACAACATGTTAAAAAGTGGAGCTATGACTGTGCAGGTGATAACTTAGATGAGTAATGTTAACCTATTATGTGTAAAAATATAGCTAGTGTACACATTTTAAGCACTTGTGTCCATTACAAGGTAAAGAGAACCAATGAGTACCACCCTAGAACTGATGGGTCCAGTAATACTAAATCTGGCGTAGAAAAAAACCCTGATACACTTATAAAACACTTAAATATTTACGAACAGCCTGCGAAGGGTAAGGCAGATTTAGAAAAGTACAAAACCTATTTCTTACAAAAATGAACACATGCCTTATATATCTGAAAAATGACTAAGAAAAATGTTGAACATCTCGACAGACTATAACAATATGGCAATTTAGCAGTTTAGTGAACAAATTCAATGAAGTTATGATCAACAAATACTAAAAACAAGACAGAGAGAGAGAGAAAAAGAGTTTGATCAGAGGACCTGTTTGCATTATTCTGAGTGTTTATGTACAGCCCTACATGTAGGTGTCCTGCAGTAGCATCACCAGGAGCGACATCCAGTCAGTCAAAAGTACCGTCAAAGAAACGGGCTGATGTTACCGTCTCAAATGCAGATCTTCTTAAGTAGGTATGGTGGACAGGTAGTCTTTAGCATCCTCAACGGAAGGCAGACGCAGTCTCTCCCCTCTCTCCGTGGTTATGAGCAGCCTGGCCGGGTAGAGAAGTGAGGGCTTCAGCCCTCGCTTGTACAACTGCTGCATGACGTCCCGATATGCGACCCGCTGCTCCATGACTTCGGGGGTGTAGTCCTCGTGGAGGGCGATGGGCTTACCGAGATAATGCATGTCAGACCTTCTTTTCCGAGCCTCTCTGATAACTTTTTCCTTAGTTTGAAAGTTATGAAACCTGATGATAACAGGCCTCGGTCTTTCACCAGGCTTGGGTTTTGCAGCTAATGACCGGTGAGCACGTTCCAAAACAGGGGGGGTTGGGAGGGTATCCTTGCCCAGGAGCTCATGCAGAAAGGAGGAGAAAAAAGCAGTAGGCTGAGGACCCTCAATTGACTCCGGTAGCCCTAGAATGCGGATGTTGTTGCGTCTGCTCTGCGCCTCCAAATCCGCGGTTTTAGCCCTCAGCTTAGCATTGTTAGCAGTTAGCTCCGCACAGGTAGCCTCCAATGAGTCCAAACGATCACTCACCGAGTCCGCGTTGGATTCCAGAGATGATATGCGTTGCCCCTGAGCACTCAAAGTGGTTTGCACGATATCAAGCTTTGACTCTAGTGCGGAGATAGTGGTTTTAAACTCTGCGGATAAGGCGGCCTTGTGGTCCTCCAGCAGTCGGGTTAACGCGGTCATATTTACGCTGTTGTCCATAGCGCTGTCATCGGGCGGCGAGTCTTTCCTCAGCTGCTGTTTTGCTGCCCTGGAAGTCATTTCAGTGTTGCGATAAAAAATATTTCTGATATTTGCTGTGGTAATGGGGCAATTCTAATGTTGTAGTGAAAGCAGTTCGGGAGCTGGAGAAAACCCGTCTACTCCTCAGCCGCCATTACCGGAAGTCGAAATGTTTTTTTTTTATAAGTCCTGTGTTGTTTGTTCCCATACTCATAGTCATACACCCCGTCATTGATCAATTAACTTTGACACCTAAATATGTACAAGTTTTCTTTTTAATTTTAAAAGTAAACTCAGAGTTATCCTCACATACATCATTAAAAGGAAAAAGTAGAGTCTATGAGTAGTTGATCCTATAACCCAAATTCCTTTAGAATGCATAATAGTTTTGGTATGGATTCCTGAGGGCTGGATTTGTTTTTATAATATTAAATCGTCGGCGTAGAGTGACACTTTATGCAGTTAACCGCCCCAAAAGATACCTTTAATACCATCTTCCACCCTGAAAGCTATAGCAAGTGACTCGTTTGCCAAATTAAACAGGTAAGGAGAGAGACTACAGCCTTGTTGCGGCCCCTATGGAGCTTTAAATAGTCAGAGATTATAGTGTTTGTCCAGACTGCAGCCAAAGGAGAGCAATACAACATTTTAATCCATGTTAAAGGTGATGGACCAAAGCCAAATCTTTCTCAAAATCATAAACAAATATCTCCACTCAACCTGGTCGAACGCCTTCTTGGTATCTAATGAAATCACCACCTCCTATCCACAGGTGACGATAATTCATGCTGAGTCACTGATTTCTTTAATTCTGTTCTGATCTACAGAGGTCAGATGGAAACATCTGGACTCCCCACTATCTTCTTCAAACTGACTCAATCAGAGCTGGACTCCATATTTCTGGTGAGGACATCACATTTAAGCAGTGAAGTCCATGATCTACAAGCCTGCTGCTCCACCATGATTCAGATGTTAATGTCAGTGTTCTGCTCTGTCACATTGAATCTCCACTGTCTTCTGTTCTCCAGCTGCTGGAGGAGAACATCATCAGCTTTTTGAAGAACAGACTGAAGGGAATCCGGAGAGGTTTGGGTTCAGATTACCCAGGATGCTCAGAGGCTCAGAGCGAGGATGAGATGGTTGGTGAAGATGAGGAGCAGAGGAGCATCAGAGAGGCATTTCTGCAGATCACAGTGGGCTTCCTGAGGAGGATGAAGCAGGACGAGCTGGCTGACCATCTGTGGAACGGTAAGAGCTTTATTCTGAAGGTCAACTATGATGGACTGGGGAGGGGTTTCATCTATTACAGGGGCCTGCAGCCCAGAGCAACAAGGCTTGGTACCTGGGCCTGAATGCTGGCTGGTTTACAAAGAGTAAGAACTTTTGTCAAGGTACAGTCCCTTTAGTGTTAAAGTTTGGGCCCAAAAGCTGGATGGAGGTAACAACAAATTAAACAAGGGTTTATTAGTTAACACGATCCAAAACAACCAGGATTAGTAACAGTCCAGTGCTCATGTGAGAGTTAATATAAATTAAAGCTGCAAGCAGCGTTGGACGGGTCCTCGCTGTCTCGCAGGTCCCTCACGCCCGTTGACCTCCATGTTGAGGGTTTCATCCCTTTTTCATCCGTTTAAAGTACTCTGAGTTAGACTGATGTGTTTCTGCAGCTCATATGGCTGTGTATGAGACATTCTATTGTCACAGCAGAAGCTGCAACATCAAAGAGACAGAAGGGTGACGTCATCCTTGATGATGTCATCCTTGATGATGTCATCCTGGATGAACAGCTGCAGTTGGGATGAGAAATAATGCGCTCCAACTTTTTAAAACAACTCCTCATAATTGCCACAATTTTGACCTAATCTCTCTAAAATATAACCTTCTTATGTGAAATTTTGTCAGGAATCCAACCGTGTCATTTTTAAATCCATACGAGTTATTGTTTTCTATGTAGACTCCCAACTGACACAGGATGTCTGATTCTGAGATTTCCTCTCCTATTCATTTGACAGGGCAGGCAGGAAGGGCTTCTCTTGGGTCACAAAGTTTGAGGGCTGGTCATTCGGAAACCGTTTGATCCCTCTACAACTTTTGTTCATCAATGTCTCCTCTCTCATCTCTCCGCATTTCAAGCTTATAGCATTTACGGTGTGAGAGAAGATAATTTTTCCGTTCGACATATTTTTCACCTGAAATTTTACTTTGAAGGGCAAATTGCTGACTTCCTGTCTGAGGTAGGTCAGGGGTGTTGGCGAGAGATTTGTGCATCTTGATGAGACAAACATTTTGACGTTGGTTTCATCTCTCTACTACATTCGTAGTGGAAGTTACAGCTGTTTTAGTGGTTTTTGTCCATTGGTGGCGCTAGAGTGCTCGTCATTTGGAAACCGTTTGAGAAACAACAAATCCCTTCATAACTTTTGTTCATCCATGCGTCCTCTGTCATCTGTCTGGATCTCAAGCTGATCCCATTTACGGTCTCAGAGAAGATAATTTTTTCGTCCAGCTTCTTCTTCAATTGAAATTTTACTTTGAAGGGCAAATTGCTGACTTCCTGTTTGAGATTGGTCAGGGGTGTCAGCACGAGATTTGTGAGTCTTGATGAGATGAACATTTTGATGTTGGTTTCATCTCTCTACTATATTCCTAGAGGAAGTTACAGCCATTTTAGTGTTTTTTTGTCTATGGTGGCGCTAGAGAGCAAGTTTTGGCATGTTTGGGGTTATTTTTATCATTGTATGAGTTCTTTTACATCATTTGGCATGTGTGTATGTTTTGGTCTGGCTGTGAGATTTATTGGGGTGTCAAATCATTGTGCAAAGTGGGGATTATCGAGTGAGCTTTTATTTTGAAGGGCATATTGCCGACTTCCTGTTTGGGGTAGGTCAGTAATGTCAGCGCGTGATTTGTGGGTCTTGAGGTCTTCTTATTTTGGTATTTTTGGGGTTCAGTTTGATCACAGATAGACCCTGCTTTAGTTTTTCTGTGTCATAGAACAGCCGCAGTGAACCTGTCAATCATTGAGTGACATCATCAGCTGTGAACATCAAGGACAGATTAGAATTCCATCACTCTGAGGGCCTGCGCTCCAAGTCTAAACTGTTTTAAACAACTCCTCATAGTTGCCACAATTTTGACCTAATCTCTCTAAAAATATGACCTTTTTGTGTGAAATTTTGTCAGGAATCCAACCCTGTCATTTTTTAAAACCATACGAGTTATTGTTTTCTTTGTATATGCCCAACTGTCACAGGATGTCCGATTGTGAGATTTCCGCTCCTATTCATTTGATAGAGGAGGCAGGAAGAGGTTCGGAATGGTTCGGAAACCATTTGAGAAAGAACAAATCCCTTCACAACTTTTGTTCATCAATGTCTCCTCTATCATCTGTCCGCGTTTCAAGCTGATACCATTTACAGGGTCGGAGTAGATAATTTTTCCGTTGGACATATTTTTCATCTGAAATTTTACTTTGAAGTCTTGATGAGACGAACATTTTGATGTTGGTTTCATCTCTCTACCAAATTCCTAGTGGCCGTGAGGTCCATTTTAGTATTTCCAGGTGGCGCTAGTGAGCACATTTTGAGATAGTCAGGCATGACTTCGGGCATGGACCTCTCTTGCTCTAGCAAGAGAGGTCCTTACCTTTGGGCGAGGACCCTAATAAGGTATTCAGGTTGGAAGGGTGAGAGCTCCCGGAGACACTGCAGAGAGAGAGAGCAGAAGACAGAGGTAAGTTAAGGTGGAGGATAAAAGCACAATCAAAATTCACTCTTCAATAAATCGAGTGTGGCAGCTGAAGGGTTTGCAATGTGTTAGTAACACCTAAATAACTTGTCTGTTGCTCAGCAACACCACCCTGGGAGTTTCACCCAGGGAATTATCGTACTTCAGTCAAGGCACACAGGTTCGATTTTACTCAGGCTGAGACGTGGTTCAAGTTGAAAACAATTTTTATTAAACAATTTTATAAAAACATACAAGAAAAACCATTCAAACCGGGGGGAAAGAGCCCAATCAGGAGCTGAGGCTTATTGGGTGGAAGAGCTAGCAATAGGGGAGTGAGCCACCAAACAAAATTAATCAACTAAAAATCACTCACACACACGTGACCTGAAGTGAATAACCCGCGTCCAAGGGAATCACAGCACATAAAACAGGAAGGGGGGACACCACCACCCAGTCACCAGCACCACCACCACCACTGGCCTTCAGCCCTGAAAGGGGGGAGAACACAAATTAGTAGGTTGCAACAACAAAACCCAAAAGAGAAGTAACAAAATTGAACAAATCAGTTTATCTTTAACTCAAGAACTAATAAACTTAGAAAACTAATAACATAAACATAACTTTTCAATTAAAGCCAGTTACCTACAAAACAAGCCAAACAGTATATATAATGTAATTTAATTGTCCCACAAATTAAACCAGTCAATAAAGCAAATTAACCAAACAATCAGGGTAAACAAAATCAACAAATCAAATAAACTGGAGAAATAAATTTACAGAATTAACTCAATTTAATCTAAATTGTAACCCACACTCACTCATGCCCAAACGTTAAAACCTGATTTAAAAGAGTTTTCCCCGCCTGCTATATGCAGGGTGTTCAATGGAGTGCTGCGTGAGGACAGAACTGCAGCAGGGCATCAGACAAGGCAATGCAGCCGCAGAGTGCCTGCAGAAACAAAGCTGCAGCAGCAAGAATAAAGCAGCCGTGCGACAAAGTAGCAGGAGACAAGCAGTTATGGTGACAAAGCAGCGGCGGAGAGGCAGCGAAGGAGAATGGAAGAAGCAGCAGAGATGCCGACGGGCAGGAGCGCATCAGGAGGCAAAGCAGCAGCAGAGCGTCACCACAGCTGATCACAGAAGCCGTGATTGCAGCCTCACCTAACCCAAACATAGCATTAGTACTGCTACATTAAAGGGACAGTTCAGTATTTTTGAAGTGGGGTTGTATGAGCTCCATGTAGTCACTAAGGGCATTAGATACTGTAGAAAGTTCTCTCCTCTCCACCAGAAAGCCACAGTGTGTAAGAGTCGGTGACGAAGAAAAAGACGCTGATAGAAAAGTACCGTACCGGAGTTAAAGGCTATTTTCTTCGCCTACAAGAACTCAAATCAAAAAGTAATACCACAGTTTAAGAGTACACTACATAGACAATTTTTTAAGTGCATAAACCTTTCGAAAACTTAACGTTTATCCGGACCTAAGCCGACTCACGTCTGTATCCTTCCGCTAAATCCCTCCGCCGTAGTTAGCTACCGGAGAGCTAATGGCTTTCGAACACCTTTTTAGACTAATTAAAAGCACGTTATAAGACAAATATTTTTGAGATGGGTTTTTGTGATGCTTCCCTTGATGCAGAAACAGATGTGCATCATCTAGAGCTCAGCTGCACAGAAATCGTTGCGTGTGTGTGCGTGTGTGAGAGACACACACACTCACTAGTAGTCTGCACTGTTATGATCAACAAACAGCCTCCTCTACTCTGCTTATTTGTCTCTGACAGATCATTATTACTTACTATGAGCAGAAACTGTCATTAGGTCCTCCAGGTTTGGGATGTTTTTCCTGTTTATCTTCGGGAAATTGAAATATGTCCACAAAACTCCAGGAAAGGAAAGTCGAGTAATACCGCCGTCCGTGTCACATATTTCCAGGTCAAACATTTGCCCCACTGTTTATTTCCAACTCTTTCTTGATGTCCAATGTCTGTGGATGTTTCCTCTGTTTTACTCTCGGTCTGTCCATCTCCATTTGTAGACACTCGTCCTGTGTATAAACTCCGGGGGTGTCCTCTTGGCTCCAAACTGAATGGGACTTCATCGGCGCTGTCATAATAATCTCTTTTTAATTTCCTGCATTGTCTCTTCCTCACGCTGCTGACAGTCAAAACAGAAGAGTTATGGCTGCGTCTGAAGCCGTTAGCATGCTATTGTTTTGGTCAGCTGAGAGGGGAAGGGGCGGAGTGTTCCTCCGCTAAATCAGTCCCCTGGGGACTTCCCCTCTCAGCTGACCAAAACAATAGCATGCTAACGGCTTCAGACGCAGCCTGTGTTTTATATTATTTGGGGCTCGGGCTTTGCAACGAGCCACTCTCCCCATAGCAAAGCTATGGGGAGAGTGGCTCGTGGCGAAGCCCTCAAATCTCCCTTGCGTCGCCCAAACATCACTTTTTAGAGTGAAGATTTCAAATGAGATTTGAAAAACAGAGGGTGAGAGCAGGCAGTCACCACTCGAAAAAATCCCCGAACAACTTGCGATAACGGCAAAACGGTACATCAGACCTGAATAATTTTTTCAGAAAAACGGATCTGAGACTCTTGTGCCTCATATAAAAGAAAAAGTGAAGCCCTAATTCATTCTTGAAATAAATGAGAGACATCCGTTCGGTAGAAAGTCCATTACTCGCTCTCATCTACTTCCATTATAACTTGACATGGAGTCCTCATGAGTGATAGGTAGTTTGTAAATCGCGATAACTCTGTCATTTCTCACACTATCTTCATAAAAATTACATATTCACGATCCCAAGACCTGCCCAACGCTCACGATATGCTCAGAAATCCCATATCATCTACGGTTTTTGAAATATAAGCAGCTGTTCGACAGTGTCAGAAGTCATCATATTCCGATCATCTAAGACAGGCAAACTGTTGCTTCTCCTCGCAGCTGTCCCTGTTACCATGACAACGGAGCCTTAATCATCACTTGGCCTGCTTCCAGGTGCTTCCAGGGGCTCACCTAATCAAGCAACACAGGACCAAGTCATTTACAGAACTGTATGTGACTTGCCCTGTAAAATGTAAGCCCGCAGGGCTTACATTTTACAGGGCAAGTAAGCCTCCAAAATCTATGCATATTAGTCAAGCATTAGTAAATACTGAATTCATCATTTAAAAATCTTTTTTCTGACATGAAAAATCAGTAATAACACATTTAAAGACACACTTAAAAATGTTTCACTCATCATTAATAAGCTTCTTAGTAAAGGATATGTAAATGTGTGACTCATCATTAATAAGCATATTAGTAAGGGACTAGTAAATAATTTACTCACCATTAATAATCATATTAGTTAAGGATTAGTATATGTTTTACTCATCATAAATAAGCATATTAGTGAAGGGTTAGTAAATAACAAATTCATCATTAATAAAGCATTTTTCTGACATGAATAATCAGTAATTACTCATTTATAGACACACATAAATGTGTTACTCATCATTGATCAGCGTATTAGGAAAGGATTGGTAAATGTTTTACGTATCAATAACAAGCATATAAGTAAAGGATTAGTGAATACTGAAATCATCATTTATAAAGCCTTTCTCTGGTGTGAATAATCAGTAATAACACATTTATAGACACACTTTTAAATGTTATACTCTTCATTTAGAAGCATATTAGTAAAAGATGAGTAAATGTTTTACCCATCATTAATAAGGATATTAGCAATGGATTAGTAAATACTAATTTCATCATTTATAAAGCATTTTTCTGACCTGACTTATCAGTAATAACACATTTATAGACACACTTTTAAATGTTATAGTTATCATTAATAAGCGTTTTAGTAAAAGATCAGTACAAACTATTTACTTCACCCAGAAATGTGATGTGAGGATGTGTTTGGTGACGTCACAGCTGGTTTCATAATATTTTGTTTTGGTTTGGTTATATTTGACCTTCGTAAGTCCAGAAACGTGATATTAGGAGGTGTTTGATGACATCAGTGAGCTTCTTTGGCCTTCTGTCTGTGCAACAGACACAGGGAGATGGTGTGGGACAGCGCCGCATGTGTGTGTGTCTGCCTGATATGTTTAACCCTTACACCTGTAATGTCACATCAAATCATAAGGAGGGCCATCATCCTTGCATATATCAAGAGGAGACCTGAAAATCAGATGCCAGGTGATGGGCATCTGCCAATCAGGCCATACATTCATCATAGACCAATCCATATCAAGCAACACTGCTACATATGATGTAACTGTTGTTAGCTACTAGGGATAACAGCTAACAGCCATTAACTGTTGTTTATTAGCTGCAACAGCTGTTGTACCTAATAAACAACAGCTAATGGCCGTTAGCTGTTGCAGCTAATAGCTGTTAGCTTTAACTACCCAAAGACGATTGTTTCTCTTGTCTAACTCATCACAGACGAATCTATTTCAAGCAGAACTTCTTACGTCAGTATGATGTTCCTTATATAGTTTGTAATGGCTAACAATATTTATACAGCTAACAGATAATGGCTAAAAACCTGATGACTATCGTTTCATTTTAAATTAAACCACTCAGATATGAAATGTATCACTAATATGTGACATGAACCTTGTCAGAAGTAATTTCTAAGAAGTAAACTTCTGAGGAGAGTAGCTGCTATTATTTTCAAACATGCAGTCACCTCCTGTTGTCGTCACATCCGCCAGTCTTCTGTGTTTGGTCCATAAAGCATATAGCCAAGTGAAGCCGTTGGGCTGGCAGGATACCTCATTTCAGAACCTGGCAGATCCGTCTGCTCTGCAAGGTTGACTACCATATACACTTTGTGCATGTGCCATGGTATATAGTTGTATATGTGTGATATATTGTGACATATTGTTTTCTCATCTAGACCAGTATATATGCGAAAGTGTGAGAGAGAGAGTGAGAGAAGGGGTCATATAATCGAAACATCCCATAAAAAGCTCACTAGCAATGCCTATAAACACCAAAATGAATGGATGAATGACTCAGCGAAGCCATCTACAAATGTGTATCATATTGTTTGGAATACATTTCGCTTCAGTTGAACAAGAATTGACAAATTTTGGTATCATGATTCAGTGTTTCTGCTATTTTTGGCTTCATGACATGTTGGTTGGGCTACATTTGAGCTAAATTTCCCCAGAAATGGGATGTATTAGGGTGCTGGTTTGGCGGAGTGGTTGGCAACCACACAACGGATGCAGCGGCCCGAGCCCCACTCACAATTCCCGCGGGAATTGTCTAGTAATTTGGGGCTCGGGCTTTGCAACGAGCCACTCTCCCCATAGCAAAGCTATGGAGAGAGTGGCTCGTGGCGAAGCCAGAGTGGCTCGTGGCGAAGCCACGAGCCACATGTATTCTTCCGCGCGTTTATTTATTTTTTTTATTTTTCATCTTCCGGACAGAATTTCGATTCGCATCTAGTCCTAGGGCTTTGAGAAAACCCCAACAAATTATATATCAAAACGTGCGGCTCGGTCCCGATCGGTGTGCTATGACTTTTATAAGAATTTAGCGAAAAAATGGCCGAGTTATTCGCGAAAAACTGCGAAAAAAGTCCCATTGAAAATGAATAGGATTACTCCTCGAACACACTAAAAAAACACTGTTTTTCTAAGCACGACGGCGAAGCCGTCGTGTCACTTACAGAGCTCATTCAAACGTCAAAACGAAGCTCTATGTCTCCTCTGTCAGCGAGCCCTCAAATCTCCCTTGCGTCGGCCCAAAATCTCAGATCAGAGTGAAGATTTCGAAATGACAGAGTGTGAGAGCCGGCAGTCATCACTCGAAAAAATCCCCGAACAACTTGCGATAACGGCAAAACGGTACATCGAACCCGAATAATTTTTTCAGAAAAACAGATCTGAGACTCTTGTGCCTCATATAAAAGAAAAAGTGAAGCCCTAACTCATTTTGAATTTAAATGACAGACATCTGTTCGGTAGAAAGTTCTCTACTCGCTCTCATCTACTTCCATTTTAACTTGAGATGTAGTTCTCATGAGTGACAGGTAATTTGTAAATCGCGATAACTCTGTCATTTCTCACACTATCCTCATAAAAATTACATTTTCACGATCCCAAGACTCTCCCGACGCTTACGATGTCCTCAAAACAAAAATAGGTCCAATGGTGACAAAGATACAGGCTGCTGTTTGGCACTGTCAGAAATCATCAAATTTCAGTCATTTTAGACAGCCAAACTGTTGCATCTCCTCGCAGCTGTCCCTGTTACCATGACAACGGAGCCTTGATGATCACTTGGCCTTCTGCCAGGTGCTTCCAGAGGGTCAAGTAATGAAGCCACACAGGACCAAGTCATATACAGAACTGTATGTGACTTGCCCTGTTAAATGTAAGCCCACAGGGCTTACATTTAACAGGGCAAGTAAGCCTCCAAAAACTATGCATATTAGTCATGGATTTGTAAATACTGAATTCATCATTTAAAAATCTTTTTTCTGACATGAATAATCAGTAATAACACATTTCAGGACACACTAAGAAATGTGTGAAAAGAAAAGAATATGTTTGGTGACGTCAGTCACCAAACATATTCGCATATCACTTTTCATGACTTTGTTTGTCAGCTATAATTTACCTCCGTTAACCCAGAAATGTGATATGTGAATATGTTTGGTGACGTCAGTCACCAAACATATTCACATATCACTTTTCATGACATTGTTTGTCAGCTATAATTTACCTCCGTTAACCCAGAAATGTGATGTGTGAATATGTTTGGTGACGTCAGTCACCAAACATATTCACATATCACTTTTCATGACATTGTTTGTCAGCTATAATTTACCTCCGTTAACCCAGAAATGTGATGTGTGAATATGTTTGGTGACGTCACCAAACATATTCACACATCACATTTCATGACATTGTTGTCATTGTTTGTCAGCTATAATTTACCTCCGTTAACCCAGAAATGTGATGTGTGAATATGTTTGGTGATGTCAGTCACCAAACATATTCACACATCACTTTTCATGACATTGTTTGTCAGCTATAATTTACCTCCGTTAACCCAGAAATGTGATGTGTGAATATGTTTGGTGACGTCAGTCACCAAACATATTCACACATTCACACACATTCACACAAGACGTCACCAAACATATTCACACATCACATTTCATGACATTGTGTGTTGTGTGTGTATGTGTTTGGTGATGTCAGTCAGTGACTGTGCTGGATAAAGATGGTGTAGCGATATCAAACTGATCAACTTTAAGGAAACTCTAAAAGGATAAAGAACATTCCTCTCTGACTCTGTGCCTCCGTGATCGTAAATCTTCAAGAGGCCTGTAGCGCCATGAAGCCTGTGTTTTTCTCCTAAGGACCACAACAAGAAGACATAGGCATCCGATGTGTTTACTTCTGATTGGCTGAGAGAGTCCGTTTTGAGGTCATAAATAACAATTCGGTGACACCTAAGTTGACCTTTGACCTCCCTGGACACGCAGACCCCTCACCGACTCCAGATGTGGTCTCTGTCCACACAGAAAACCCACAAACCTTTTAAAACTGAAACTCTTTAAATGAAACACTTCTAACAATGTGATATCATATTCTGTCATGAAAAATGCTTTCTAATGATGTGACTTGTGTGTTTTTAGCCCTAAAGATCCCCAAGTTAGGAGAAAGTTAGGTTATCACTCTGTTTTATTTAAGAATGCTTATAATAGGATTGCTACATCTTGAGTTTGGTTGCATACTATTCTCAAAGGCATGTTAACTTTTATGTCTTAAGTTAACCACACCTATTGTGTTTAATTGACTGTTTAATAGGATTTGAATTGTTTAATTCTTTCTTATTCTTTAGATATACAGTATTTGGTATCAAAGTGATCGCCGTGAGATTTCCTATCCAGTTGGAGTGCTTATATTGGATGTTTAATCAAAATACAACTTAATATTGGCCAAGTATTAGTTGATAAAGCGTTGTTAACTCATCCAAAAGCCCTCCCCCTGCGAGTAGACAAAACAGAGAAACATGCGGTCTTCTCTCTCTCTTGTTCTCTTCTCTGCTCCTGTCTTCTCTTGTCCGTCTTTTCTCTTCCTCCTCGTCTTCGCCACCACTTTTGATTTTTGGCTCACATATTTTTCCTTGACTCTTTAGTCAAAGTTTTGTGACATGCCCGCCGATTCTTTCTTTATAAGCCAGTAAGACTTCAAAGATTTACTTCATAGTAAATTGACTTTTTCTAATTAATTTCAGAATAGTATTCGTATGGCCGACGAATTCTTGATTTTTGGAATTAGTTACAAATCAATTTTTTTTTTATATACAATCGAGACACCAACGCCCAAGCTCCAGCGTAAAATCTTGAGCAGAACCGGCCAGTCCAATCTGAGACTTCTCTCCTGGGAAACCTGGGACCAGCTCACGTCTGAACAACCTCTCTGGATCCATCGCGCTGGGTAGAGTGTGGACCAACCCTCTGGGACGACACCCAGAACCAGAACAGTCCTTCAGATTCTCCAGTAGCTCGGACCAGATGAGGCCCAATCCAGACGACACTTCGTAAGAGGCGGTTCTATCTTCTTTCAGATGGGCTTGAGTGTGTCTTGGTTCAATTCTCTAATAATTTCCCCTTGATTTGACCTTTTACAAGTAGGTTAATTCGGAAATTAATCCACTATAACCACTCCATATGCTTAAATGTTCCTTGAGGGTTCATATCTTCTTTCCTGATTGACAGCATCATTGATTTAGCATATCTCTGACATTTATTCCTTCTTAAGTGTTTATTTTATTTTGTCTTCTATATTCATTTTAATAAATCACCCTTATATATTTAAAGTTCTGTCTGTTGGTATTCTATTTGGAAGATTGACATCACTGCATGAGAGTTCTGTCTTTAGATTTGAGATTGATTAAACTGATAAGTTTGACTTAATTGATTAAACTGATAATTTGACTTAATTGATTTATCTAATTTAAATGAAATAAATTAATAAATCAGCTAATTAAGTTAATTTTGCCTTTTTTGTATAAAAAGGATGGTGCCCCTTTAACTAACGAGAGCAAACCTGGTTATTAAATGAATATTAATTGCTTTAATTAATATCCAATAATATCCAGAAAATAATCGCTACAATGGCATTTTTCCCACATGAATAATCATCAATAATCACACACTTATAAAAGTGTTACTCATCATTAATCAGCATATGAGTAAAGGATAAGTAAATGTTTTACTCATCATAAATAAGTATAAAAGCAAAATATTAGTAAATGTTTTACTTATCACTAATAAGCATATTAGTAAAGGGCTGGTAAATGTTTAACTCATCATTAATAAGCGTTTTAGTTAATGATTACTAAATGTTTTACTCATCATTAGATAGTGTATCAGTCAAGAATTAATGAATATTTTACTCATCATTAGTAAGCATATTAGGAAAGGATTGTTTAATACTCAATTCATCATTACTAAAGCATTAGTGAAGGATTAGTAAATGTTTTACTAATCATTAATAAGCGTATTAGTAAAGTATGAATAAGTACTGAATTAATCATTTATAAAGCATTTTTCTGACATGAACAATCAGTAATAACTCATTTATAGACACACTTATAAATGTTTTTGAATGAAAGTTTTTTTACTTGCTACTAATAAAATGCTTTTGAGAAAAGCCCCACAAATCATATATCGTCAGTAAGTCCTCAAATTTCCCCTGCGTCGACCCAAAGTCTCTGATCAGAGTGAAGCATTCAAACGAAATTCAAACAATTTCTGCCTGGCAGACCTGATTTCTTAACTCCAAAAAGGTGCTGTCATTTAGCTAATCAATCCACACAGGACCAAAACACATGAATAAAGTCAATTGCCATCTTTACAGTGTTAGCTAACTATTTCACAGTGTCACTGTCCCAGCTGCATAGTGTAGCTAAAATGTGACTTCAGTTCACCCAGAATGAGGTTAGGCATGAAGCACAAATATGTGCATGTGTGTGTATTGAGTTAAAAGGGAATAATCTTCACACAGAATCCCCATCAATAAACACATTGTGTGTGTTTATGTGTTTAACTGCACGCGAAGCGTGCATGTCTTTGTGTGATTGTATGTTTATAAAGAACATTGGAGCTCAGTTTAAACAAGACCCCCACTCATAAAGTGCTTGGTGACATAAGTCATAGTCTGTGATGATCATCACTTAATCAGGTCACACATGACTTAAACACATGAATAAAGTCTCCTGCCATCTTCAGAGCTATTCCAGCATGTCATTCAGCTCAAATGCTGTCCTGTAATAAAAAGATAAATCCCGGCAGCGGCCCGAGCCCCACTCATGATTCCCGCGGGAATTGTCTAGTTTTTTTCTTCATCTTGCAACCGGATTTTTGATGTGTATCTAGTCCTAGGGCTTTGAGAAAACCCCAACAAATTATATATCAAAACGTGCGGCTCGGTCCCGATCGGTGTGCTATGACTTTTATAAGAATTTCGCGAAAATATGGCCGAGTTATTCGCGAAAAACTGCGAAAAAAGTCCCATTGAAAATGAATGGGATTTCTCCAAGACACACCAAAAAATCACTGTTTTTCTAAGCACGACGGCAAAGCCGTCGTGACAGCTACAGAGCTCATTCAAACGTCAAAACGGAGCTGTATGTCTCCTCTGTTCAGGACTGAAAACGGTAAGCCCGTAGGGCTTACCGTTTTCAGTCAGCGAGCCCTCAAATCTCCCTTGCGTCGCCCAAAAATCACTTTTTAGAGTGGAGTTTCAAATGAGATTTGAAATAACAGAGTGTGAGAGCAGGCAGTCACCACTCGAAAAAATTCCCCAACAACTTGCGATAACTGCAAAACGGTACATCCGACCCGAATAATTTTTTCAGCAAAACGGATCTGAGACTCTTGTGCCTCATATAAAAGAAAAAGTGAAGCCCTAACTCATTCTGTAATAAAATGACAGCCAGCTGTTCGGTTCAACGTCCATTCCTCGCTCTCATCTACTTCCATTATATCTTCACATGTTGTCCTCATGAGGAACAAGTTGTTTGTAAATCGCGATAACTCTGTCATTTCTCACACTATCTTCATGAAAATTACATATTCACGGTCCCAAGACTTGCCTGATGCTCACGATATGCTCAGAAATCCCATATCATCTACCGTTTTTGAAATATAAGCAGCTGTTCGACACTGTCAGAAGTCATCATATTGCGATCATTTAAGACAGGCAAAGTGTTGCATCTCCTCGCAGCTGTCCCTGTTACCATGACAACGGAGCCTTAATGATCACTTGACCTGCTGCCAGGTGCTTCCAGGGGCTCAGCTAATCAAGCCACACAGAACCAAGTCATTTACAGAACTGTATGTGACTTGCCCTGTAAAATGTAAGCCCGCAGGGCTTACATTTTACAGGGCAAGTAAGCCTCAGAAAATCTATGCATATTAGTCAAGCATTAGTAAATACTGAATTCATCATTTAAAAATCTTTTTTCTGACATGAAAAATCAGTAATAACACATTTAAAGACACACTTAAAAATGTTTCACTCATCATTAATAAGCTTCTTAGTAAAGGATATGTAAATGTGTGACTCATCATTAATAAGCATATTAGTAAGGGACTAGTAAATAATTTACTCACCATTAATAATCATATTAGTTAAGGATTAGTATATGTTTTTCTCATCATTAGTAAGCATATTATAAAATGATTAGTTTGTTTTACTCATCATAAATATGCATATTAGTCAAGGATTAGTAAATAACAAATTCATCATTAAAAAAGCATTTTTCTGACATGAATAATCAGTAATAACTCATTTATAGACACACTTATAAAAGTGTTACTCATCATTAATTAGCATATGAGTAAATGATAAGTAAATGTTTTACTCATCATAAATAAGTATATAAGCAAAAGATAATTAAATGTTATACTTATCATTAATAAGAATGTTAGTTAAGGCTTGGTGAATGTTTTACCCAGCAATAAAAAACATTTTAATAAAGGGCTAGTAAATGTTTAACTCATCATTAATAAGCATTTTAGTTAAGGATTAGTAAATGTTTTACTCATCATTAGATATTGTGTCATTAAAGGATTAATGAATGTTTTACTCATCATTAACAAGCTATTAGGAATGGATTATTTAATACTGAATTTATCATTAATAAAGCATTAGTAAAGGATTAGTAAATGTTTTACTAATCATTAATAAGCATATTAGTAAAGAATGAGTTAATACTGAATTCATCATTTATAAAGCATTTTTCTGACATGAACAATCAGTAATAACTCATTTATAGACACACTTAAAAATGTTTTTGAATGAAATTTTTTTTACTTGCTACTAGTCATATGATTTGAGAAAAGCCCCACAAATCATATATCATCAGTAAGTCCTCAAATTTCCCCTGCGTCGACCCAAAGTCTCTGATCAGAGAGAAGGATTCAAACGAAATTCAAACGATTTCTGCCTGGCAAACCTGATTTTTTATCTACAAAAAGGTGCTGTCATTTAGCTAATCAGCCACACAGGACCAAAACACATGAATGAAGTCAATTGCCATCTTTACAGTGTTACCTAACTATTTCACAGTGTCACTGTCCCAGCTGCATAGTCTAGCAGGAATTTGACTTCAGTTAGCCCAGGATGAGGTTAGGCGCATGAAGCACAAATATGTGCATGTGTGTATTTTGGGTTCAAAGGGACATAATCTTGACACAGAATCTCCACCAATAAACACATAGTGTGTGTTTATGTGTTTAAATGCACGCGAAGCGTGCATGTCGTTGTGTGTTTGTATGTTTATAAGGACCATTGGAGCTTAGCTTAAACAAGACCCCCACTCATAAAGTGCTTGGTGACATCAGTCTGTTAGGGGAGGGCAAACACCAACAGGAATATCTTGAACACAACTCAAGGTCAGGTTCCAGCTGATTGACATAAGCTAACCAGGCAAAACATAACTTAAATACATGAAGTCTCCTGCCATCTCCAGAACTATTCACGCATGTCATCCAGCTGAAATGCTACTTGAGGCTGGCCTGTATTAAAAAGATAAATCCCGGCAGCGGCCCGAGCCCCACTCACGATTCCCGCGGGAATTGTCTAGTATAACTTTTACAATTTCCCGAAGATAAACTGGAAAAACATCCCAAACCTGGAGGACCTAATGACAGTTTCTGCTCATAGTAAGTAATAATGATCTGTCAGAGACAAATAAGCAGAGTAGAGGAGGCTGTTTGTTGATCATAACAGTGCAGACTACTAGTGAGTGTGTGTGTCTCTCACACACGCAACGATTTCTGTGCAGCTGAGTTCTAGATGATGCACATCTGTTTCTGCATCAAGGGAAGCATCACAAAAACCCATCTCAGAAATATTTGTCTTATAATGTGCTTTTAATTAGTCTAAAAAGGTGTTCGAAAGCCGCTAGCTCTCCGGTAGCTAACTACGGCGGAGGGATTTAGTGGAAGGATACAGACGTGAGTCGGCTTAGGTCCGGATAAACGTTAAGTTTTCGAAAGGTTTATGCACTTAAAAAATTGTCTATGTAGTGTACTCTTAAACTGTGGTATTACTTTTTGATTTGAGTTCTTGTAGGCGAAGAAAAGAGCCTTTAACTCCGGTACGGTACTTTTCTATCAGCGTCTTTTTCTTCGTCACCGACTGTTGTAGACTGTGGCTTTCTGGTGGAGAGGAGAGAACTTTCTACAGTATCTAATGTCCTTAGTGACTACATGGAGCTCATACAACCCCACTTCAAAAATACTGAACTGTCCCTTTAAACTGTGAAATACAATTAGCAACTGCAATAAATACGCACCTGACAGAGTGCGGACATGCATGCGCACGCTGAAGATATCAGAGAGAGCTTGGGACCGCCACCTGCGTTTACCTAAGACCACATTAGCATTAGCATGAACCGTACAGATACACCGTAACGCAGAGAGGGAGGACACTTACTGCCTCACAAAACCGCTGGAGTCCTCATAGACAGCTCAGAGCAGCACCAAGCGACACACTATGGAAAGACAGATACTTTAGACCCCAATAAATACGCTATATGTCTAGCGAGGAGAAGCAGTGAGCAGCCATACCTGTCAGGGGCAGACGACCTGGCCCGGAAGTGATGCGTCAGAGGAGAGTGCAAAGGAGGAAGCAGAGGGAGAGCTTCCCCTTTTATACCCTGGCCACTGATCACCAACAGTGGCGCACAACTAAGCATAAAAATAAATATAATTATTCCTATGCTGCTACATTCTACCCCCCCCCTTCTGCATTGTCGCCCCAACGATGGATGAACTAAAGCTAAAGGCTAGTTCCAAGGCCTAAACATAGCAGTAACCGCATTGGATACAGAAGCAGCCTGCACACCAGCTCACTGTAGTAGACAGTGGACATTAGTGTTGGCCTGCAGTTGATCGAAGGGTCCGGCCTGGGGCCGGGGGAGCAGAACCAGGACATTCAGCCAACAGAGCAGCCAAAGATGTGGATGCTTCTGCATGTGAGGCAGTTGAAGGACCAGCCCCAAGAAGGTTTGAGTCAGATGGTGGGAGTGGAGGAGCCGCAGCAGCTAACCTGGTGGAAGGGTTGACAGCAGTAGCTAATGGAGACTGTTGTCTAAGGACCAGCAGGTCATAATCAAACGAGCAGTCTTCTGAGAACCGCTGTTCCACAGGTGGGAAGTTATGGGAAGGGGCACCCTGGGGAGAGTCTGCTCCCACCACAGCCTTCAACATAGAACGATGGTCTGGTCTTGGTCAGGTCATCTACTGGCCCAATGGTGTACACTGACCCACCTTTGCTTGGTGCTTTCAACACTCTATACCTGACAGAACTCCATCAATCCCGGGTTTTGTGGGGCCCCCTTGCATTAAAGTCACGCAAAAACACCATCTGACCTTCACTCAGTGGTTGATCTTTCACATGATGGTCATGGGCTCTCTGGCGGCAATCAGCAGCCTGGTGTAAGCGTACCCTGGCACCCTCAAGTTCCACCTGCAGTCGAGCCTGGTGCTCCTGAACCCACTCGTGAATAGGCCCCCCAACAGGACTATCGACTCTACCCAACAGGAAATCTACTGGTAAGCGTGGATCCTGGCTGAACATCAGGAAGAATGGGGACTCACCCGTAGTTTGATGGGGAGTGGTGTTGTAGCAATAAAGGACCTGGGGTAAACACACATTCCAATCCCTCTTTCGGGATACAGGCAGTGTATGCAGCAAATTGTGGAGCGTGTGATTAAATCGCTCACACTGACCATTCCCTTCAGGATGGTAAGTAGTATGGGATTTCACAACACCATACAAGTGACACAGTTGATGGATAAGAGCACTTTTGAAATTACGGCCCTGGTCTGAATGCAACCGAGCAGGGACACCGAACTTGTAAAACCATTCTAACGCCAGAACCTTTTCCACATTGGCTGCACGCTGATCCCGGGTCGGGACAGCTACTGTGTATTTACTAAAAACATCTGTCAGGACCAAAATGTTCTCCACGCCATTTTGGGCAGGCTCTAGAGTGGTGTAGTCAATGGCTAGAATTTCGTTGGGGTGTGATGCCAACAGATGCCCCATATAGCTGTTAGTCTTGGGGTGTACATCTTTGGCAACCTGACACCTCTCACATGTCTGGCACCAACTGGCCACATCAGACGACATGCTGGGCCAGTAGCATCGGGACTGTAGGAGCGCTAACGTTCGCTCAAGTCCCTGGTGCCCATGCTGCTGGTGGAGTTTGTTCATAACCTTGTTATGCAGCACACTAGGCAACAGCAACTGAAGCACAGCTTCAGCGCCATCGAGACAAAACACCTGGCGATACAGAACCCCATCTTGCTCAACCAGACGGTCCCACTGCCAAAGCAGGGCCAGTGCAGACCGAGAGAATTGGACCCGGTCGTCGCGGTTAGGATGCTGCCGTATCTCCCAAAACTCCAACAGCTCCTGTATCACAGGGTCAGCCCGTTGAAGGGCAGCAGCAGTGTGCTGTGGCATGACTGCAATGACAGATTGAGTTACCTTCACCTTCCTCGACCTCAGGGCTTGTTGCAAGGGCTGAGGCATAGCAGTGCTTGGAAGCATAACCTCCACATCCTGAGGACCAGGTGGGTGCTGACGAGAAAGTGCATCTGCATTCCTATTGCTCCTGCCTGAGCGATACTTGAGCTCAAAATCAGAAGAGGCTAGCTGAGCAGCCCACCTCTGCTCAGTTGCAACCAATTTAGCCGAAGACAAATGACTGAAGGGGTTGTTGTCGGTTTACACGACGCACTTATGACCCAACAAGTACTCTCTAAATTTTTCCGCCATGGCCCACTTAAGGGCCAAGAACTCGAGCTTCATGGAGCTGTAGTTTGCCATGTTCCTCTCTGTTGGCCTAAGGCCTGGGCTAGCATAGGCTATCGGCCTCACCTTCCCTGCTTGTTCTTGAGAGAGCACTGCCCCCAAGCCACCATGGCTTGCGTCTACCTCAAGAATGAACAGGAGGGAAAAATCTGCGTAGGCTAACACTGGTGCAGTGGTGAGCCTGGTTTTCAGTGCTGCAAAGCTCTGTTGACATTCATCAGTCCAACCCCTGATAACCCCAGCATTAGATTTCCTATCAGCCCTGGTGCTACCAGAGGCAGCTACAGCCTTGTGCAGAGGGGCCGCCAGTTTGGCAAAACCCTCCACAAACCGCCGATAATAGCAGGCAAAGTCTAGAAAAGAACAAAGCTCCGAGACAGTAGTGGGAATCGGCCAATTGGCAACCACTTCAGTTTTACTCTGATCTGTTGAGACGCCATTGCCAGATATTACATGGCCAAGATAACTCACTTTCTTCTGGAAAGGAGAGAACACTTACTAAGTTTGGCTTTAAGGCTCTTGATTGTAACCACTAGCGAGGTCTAAAGTAGAAAACCAGCAAGCACCAGACAGCGCATCAAGGGACACCTGCGTGGTAGAAGGAAGGCGTCTTTTCAAGTCTTGCTGTTGAGCTGTCTGTAGTCCACACACATGCATATAGAGCTGTCTTTCTTCCGCACCAACACAATGGGGGTTGATAGGGTCTGCAACTCTCACGAATGACTTGTGATGAAAGCAACTGATTGATGTGTTCCTTCACAACCTCATATTCGGAGGGTGGAATGCGCCAATACCGTTGCCTGACTGGGATATCATCAACCAGAGGGATGTCATGAGAAATGACATTTGTACAGCCCAGATCTCCTTCACAAGCAGAGAAAACAGGGGTATACTGCTTAAGCAGGGATCTCACCTGATCCTGCTCTTCAGCAGACAATGAAGAAAGGTGCATGTCTCCCAGCTGCTGCTGTACGCTAGGGGGAACCATCTGGGAGGACACGGTGGCCACATCTGATGAACCTAAGTGACCCCTGCAGGGAGACTGACAACATTCACGAAGTCCAGCGTACCAACTGCAGTACGGGGATGCAGCACCACATCAGTGCAACCAACATTGAGGATTGGTATGTAGGCCGTGCCCCTGACTACTCGAACCAAGGCAGGGGAAGCAAGCAGCCCCTCAGGTAAACCAGAATCCAAGGGCTCAAAAAGGACAGTGGAGCGCGAATACTGCTCTGAACATTTGGCAGTCACGACCTTCATGGCACCACCAGGAATCCGCCAGGCCTTTTACCCCAGACCTTCACCCTTCCTGGGCTATAACAAGGGGCCTGAGTGCTATTAGAATGACACAGCTGCAGTGCCTGCATAATAGACTCAGGAGCCTCTGAAACACAAGGCTGCGAGAACAAAGCTGCACCATGTTGCACAAAAAGCTCTTGGTAACACTTCAAATCACATTCATGCCCGGACACCCGAACAGGCGCACCCCCAGGGGGGTCCTTTACCACCAACACCTCACAATTGGGTACTGGCTTGCCACAGAGTTCCACCTCAAGTTCAAGGTAGCCAATGTAGGGGATAGCCAACCCATTAGGTGCTTTGAGATGACATGATCGGAGGCGCTCCTGACCCCAAGGCTCAAAATGCTGGTGGAAAAAGCCCTCAGAAACTGTAGTCACCATGGAACCTGTATCTAGTAAGCAAGGGACTTTAACCCCACCCATGTCCACATCTAAATGGGGACAAGATGAAATCAGCTTAGAAGCCTCTAAGCTACTTGAAACCTCTTCTTGTGAGTCAGTAGCGGCCCCACCCATACTGTGGCTCTGCAGTTCGGTGGGCACTAGTTTTCTGACACTGGGGTGGTGCGGGGCTGCCTACCAGGAGCTGCAGGGGGTCGCAAGGGGTCCTGTGAGCGTGAAGGAGCACGCACCCCATCACAATGTCATGCAAAGTGTCCAGGTTCATTACAGTGACGGCACATAATGGGGCTAGTACGGGGTGGGCAACTGTAGTTTTGGGAGTTCTGTAGCCAGGCAATGCTTTCGGTGAGCTGATTAAGCTGCTCTTGCTGGCGCCTTAGCATTTCTTTCATTTCACTCATCTCAGACACAGAAGATGAGGGAAAAGATGCCTGAGGACCCCATGAACACCATACTGGGAACCAAACACTAAGGGGACGGCATGACAGCAGCCCCTAACCCCACCAGGTAAACCTTCCCGCTCCTGCTGGATCGCCTCTGCCCTAGCATCAAGCAAAGTGGAGGTAGGCTGCCTACAAACCAACAGCTTCAACTCGCGGCGCAGAGAACCATTTAAAACGTGCTCAACGAACTGGTCTCTCAGCAGGGTCTCAGAATTTGGCACATCAGCAGGTGCACACTGCTTGACCTTCTCCATCATACCCATCAATGCGAGAGAGAACTCATGAAGAGTATCTCCCTCCTCCTGCTTCCTGGAGAAGAAAGCCTCCTGCAGCGCGACATATGACTCTGAGCACCCATAAAATGGCAAGTATTCTAGCAGGGTCCTCCCTATAAGCGTCAGAGCGATACCTGATCTCATCTTTTGCCTCTCCCTTTAAGTGGTCAAACAGGAAAAATGCCTGGCCAGCCTGAGATAAATGCCGGGCTCTCATACACGCCTGCACTTCCTCTAGCCACTCACCCAACCCTATACCTGTCCTTCCCCTAAAGATTGGACACTTCCTATCTAGGTAGGAACCTAGGTACAAAAACTAGTCTATTTGATACAGGGACACCAGAAGCAGAAGGAGCAACAGATGATGCTGCAGAGGTAGATGGTTGTGCATTAACACTTGCCTGTCCCTGGCACAACTGCTCGTTATCAGCTTTTAACTGTGCAATCAACTCTTTAAGAGCCTGTACTTTGTCCTCCATAGTTACTGCAAATTCACAATACTACCAATAGCTAATATGGTGCACTGGCACCACACAAATAAACAGTACCGTAAATACCTCACCAGAATCGCTGCTAAGATCCACCAAGAACCGCTGCTGCTTTGACTGAGTAAAAACGAACCTGTGTGTCTTGACTGAGGTACAATAATTTCCTGGGTGAAACTCCCAGGGTGGCGTTGTTGAGCAACAGACAAAAGTTATTCAGGAGTATAGTGTTACTAACTTATTACAAACCCTTTATCTGCCACACAAGTTTCTAAGCAGAGATTTCCACTAGACCCAGTCGCCTGCCCAACAGTGCAGGGGTGCAGTGTTGTTTTAAACCACTGAGTGGCATAGCGGTGACGTCATTTTGAGCGTGACACAACATTCCGTGGCTTTTTGTCACAAACCGAGTAAAAAAAGGAAAGCAGAAGAAGGCTGCAGGTGGTAAGAAGAAATACCCCTTGAGAAGCACAGGAGAGTTTTGGAAGCTATACAACAGAATGAAGCCGAGGACGAGAGCAATCGAGCTGCAAAGAAAAGACGTATGAGGGTAAGCTAATGGTAGCTACCTCTAGCATGCTAGGTTGTCGCGCTCATGACTCATCGGTGACGACATTGTCTGACCAATCAGTAGCCAGCCACTGGTCGACACTACTTTTTAGTATCGACTCAGCTCGCTTGGAACCAGAGTAGTGTAGGTAATAAAATCTGGCCGGTGGTGGGAGGTACCGGGTTAGTGGAAACACAATGCAAACTAGGTAGAGCCGAGCCATGTAGACTAGAGTAGGGCTGAGGCGTGCTAGTGGAAAAGGGTCGTTTTTTTTTTTTGAAAAACCCTCTTGTTTGCAGCCAGTCACAGCCATCAACTCATTTTTACCAGCTGCAGCTGAAACTTAAAACTAAAGACTAGAGCCCGACCGATATGTGATTTTTGGGGCCGATGCCGATACCGATACTGGGGGCAAAATAAAGCCAATTTCCGATGTATCGGCCGATATCCGAAATATCGGCCGATTTCTGATATATCGACCGATTTCCGATATATCGACCGATATCCGATATATCGGCTGGTCTATATAATAAATTAATTGATATACACAAGATATATACTGTATATGAACACAAATTACTATAATACCCATATGATTCAAGACAGAGATTGAGCACTATAAATTAAAACAAGGAACTTTAATTATGAAACTGTCAACATAAGAACTGTAGAGTAAACCAATGATAAATAAGAACAAGCTGTAAACACAATAAGTTAAGAAGTCAAACTTTAAACACAGTAAGTAGAAAAAGTTGAACTGTAAACATACAATGATAAATAAAACAGTCAAACTTTAAACATAATGATAAATCAAAAAAAAGTCAAACTGTAAACACAAGCCCTGGCTGAAACTCGCGCCACAGATGTTGTATCCAACACCTGGGGAGTCCTTGGTAAAATGGCTCCACACCTTACTCTTCCCCTCTGCCTTTGTAATGAAAACATACATTTAAAGTATTTTAATAATAAGCATAGAATTTGATATCATAGATGAAAATTTTAAAATAAAAACAAGTAGCTGCATTCAAATGAAAGTGATAAAACACAGGCTAATGGGAGGTGTTGTTATACTAATACATTATTTGTTTTTAAAAGGCTCAAAAACATTTTAGCAACATTAATTAATCATATTTACTAGCTATTGAGAAGTTCCATCTTCCATTTAGTGCATGGGACTAACTAGATTTTAAGTAACAATGTAGCTGCTTTCAAAACATGCAATCAATACAATTAACACCAAAAACATTGAAACATTTTAAAAAATTATTTCAATGAAGACAATAACTTGTGAATTTATAAGCCCAGGTTAATCCTGCATGGCATTATGAAGTGAGACGCTGGGTGGTAGCCTTATAGTATATAACGTGTGAATTAACAGTAGCATTCAGCCTATCTCTGTTTATTTCATAAAAAAGCAACCAACAAGACGTTAAAACGCCGTATTACAGTCTTACACTAGATAATGGTGGACGTGTGTATTAACAGTAGCATTTATCTCTGTTTATTTCACAAAAAAGCAGCCAACACAGGGCTCTCGACTAACTTTTTGAGTTGGTTGCAACGGTGCACCTAAAAAATTTTTTAAGGTGCACCAGCACAAAATTTAGGTGCACCGAAATTTTTCAGTGTCGCCTTTAACGCCACAAGGTCACCATTTTATTACTCTCCATAAATTTTATATAATGTACATGCTTTTTAAATAAGACAAAGATATAAAGAAATACTTGTCTTTATTTGAAGCAAAATTATACATTTAATGTAAAACAGAGCGTTTAAAGTGCTTCACTGAATGAAATTTACAACTTTAAACTAAAACATTAAGCAGAATAAAACATCTTCAAATAAAAGTGCTTGTTCTTAACCCTTTAAGGTCCAAGACTGTAGATGATAGCCAGAAAATTCTATTTTTTGGAGATTAAATTTTTATTTCACTTTCTGGTAAAATCCTACAAAAATCAGAAAATCCATAAAATTCTACATATATATTTTTCGTATCTCATTTGATACATTAGGTGTTTGTGGCAACTGATAATCCATTTGAGGACATTTTTATCATTTATCTGATTTTATTCTGATTTTTTTTGTCATTTGATGATCAAATTGTGTAGATAGAGGTATTATAAAAGTATGTATCAAATATGGTACAATTGGCATTATAGGGTTAAAGTGTTTTACTGAACTGAAATATAATATTTCAAACTCAAACATCTCAAGTTAAATAAAATATTTCAGGATAATAAAAGCTAATGTTTAACGTGCTATACTGAGCTGAAAATGAAATAAATACCCACATTTTAATAACCAACAACATAACATTTAACTGGATGGTCTTATTCTCTAATAAATTTCATAGCGCCCCTCCTCCTCCTCGCCCCCCAACCCACGCTGTCACACACTCCAACAAACAACAACACAAATGGCGGCAGCCGGGCTGATTCAGATCTTGTTCCAGCAGCTATGCATATTGCTACGACTTTTATACCAACATTTGCTCACAGAACACCAACAACACCAGCTACGGCAACAACAGCAACAAGGTCTCGCGCAGAGATGAAGCATGTTACGCGTGCATGAGCACTTATTGACGCGGAATACACCTCGGAGCAGAACTGTGATGTTACGAGTGTAGTAACCCAAGAACTACATTACCCAGCATGCAGTATGGGTTGGGAGCATGCGTAGGAACCCATAGGTACGTCCCGGCGTGGATTTTGAGTTCTCAAGTAAATGCACAAGCCTATGTACAATACGATGTGTAAACAGCGATTCATGTTTTGATGCCGACGCCAAGACGATACGGTGCCGTCCTCGTGTGAGGAGGGCCTAAGACGATTCAGCGGAGCCTCGCTGTGTCTTCCTGCTGTAGCCTGACACCGCAGAGTCTGGGCTCCTCTGCATACTGACAGCTGATTGGATGATTACTGAGGGCTGTGTGTGCATGCGTACGTGCGTGCCTGCGTGTGTGTGCAGGACCTGCTGTTGAACGGAGAGGCAGAGAGACAGAGAGAGACTGCAGGCGCGGTGTTTTGTCCGGTTTTAGCGGATTATCTGCTACCGCCATTACATTTGGTTTTTTTTTCACCCGGGGAGCGCAGGCTGCACCAGTGCGACTAACAAAAAAAGTTAGGCGCACTCTTACAAATTTTGGTCGAATATGCGACCAAAATGGTCGCACTTGAGAGCCCTGCAACATGACGTTAACCCTCATTCGGCATACGGGTGTCTGACGACCCGAAGGCATCAAGATGCTCTTTAAAAATGTAGTTGCCTTTAATGTAATTACATGAAAATTGCAGCAGTTCAGCATTATCAACCTCTTTTTCAGATACAATTGAGTATCCCCCCCTGCACTGCATCATGGGTAATTTATACAACAGAATGGCACAAAAGGCCTTCGGGTCCCTATAGACCCGTATACTACTAGGTGGCACTATACGTTACAAAATTGATTTTGGTGTGCTTTCTGGCACAATGCACACATCTGTTACCATCCTCTCACTCACCTATACCAAAAAAAAAAAAAAACATCTCACCCCACCCCCCAAAAACATGCACATTCACACACACACGCTAGGTTATGCTGTAGGAAAAATCTGACATTTCCTGGCTTTCTAGCACAATCAAAGAATCAAACTCCACTCTCTCACTCATCCACACACACCTCCAACTCTCAACCAAAAGGAGGAGGTGCCGATACTGCAAAAAGAGTGACCGGAAAGTTGCTACCAGGTGCCAAAAATGTAGATCATACATTTGTAAAATTCACACCCTGGTATCCTGCCACACCTGCAGTTAGGGACGCACACACACACAGGCCCACACACACACACACTCTTACACACACGCACAGCAGTTTTGTTCTTATTCTGCTCTTTTGGGTCACTCATAAAAGTTAGATCTCAACATGAATGCACACACACACCAGTTTGGTTGTTCTATTGTTTTTGGCCACAACACACATGCACCAAACACACACAGCAGAGGCCTATAGCATGAAGCAGGATTAATGTTTTAGCGAGGTAACTTCAGGGTTAACCCTGATTTACCGATAGCAAAAGCAAATACCGAAGCTGGTTCATTTCTTATCGGAGTAGATCACCATGGTGACTTACTCTGAACGGCTAACCTGCTCCGGAGCAGGAGAAGTTGGGGGTTGAATCTGATCCTGTAAAATGACCCTTGCACTAGCCAATCAGCTTCTTCGAATCAATGCCCTGCCCTCTTCTCCTGAACCTGGTAGAAGGAAGCGCACAACTCTTGAGACGAGCATTAAGATGAGAAAGAGTGTCACAATACTGATTTGACCCACAAGATCAACCTGACGACGCACTATCAGACGTAGCCTACCGGTTCTCCTGGCCCGGAATCATCTGTACCTGTGTGACATATTGGAGCCGTTTATTCCCCGTGTTACCCGCAGAAGCAGTGCACTAACTGTCACACTGTTATTGTGCATCGCCCTGCTATATTCAAATGCACCATAAAGTGCTTGACAAATAAAGGGATGTAATTCTTATGTGAAACATCACATTCTTCCATCATGTCATTCCTGCTCTTTATTCATGTGTTTGAGGGATTTTTTTTCTTGCTGATTTTTAAATTTTGGTAAAATTTTGGTTAATTTTGGTCAAAAATCAGCTCGGTATGTTTTTATGATTTCATTGTGACGACTTAAATCTTAAATGCAGCTGATATGACATGAAACAGACCAACCTTACAGACGCAGTTATGCTTTTGTATTTATTTTTTTTCTGCTCCCACGACCTCCTCACGACAGAGGGATTACATCTGAGGGAATGGGGTGATAACTGTCAGACATGCAACACATGTTCACATTATATTGCTTCATGAGATTCATGAGAGTGATCAGTGTCAGATTTAGCCAATAATAAGTACTTTGCGCAATTTCACAGTCCGCCACGCATTTTGTCTGATTGACAGCTGCAACAGTGTTTCCTTTCTCCATTATTCTGGCTTTTTCATTCTAACATTTTAACATTATCAGACGCTGCTCTTCACATGTGAAATATGGATCTCTGTCAGTGTGATCGCTTCTCAGCGTGTTCTCTGCTCATGATTGTGATTGGTCAGCTGCCTCTGAGCCCTCCCCTTATACGTGCACATTCATGGCTCTTGATGAAACAATCCTGGGTTGAGTTACTGTGTTGATAATCTATCAATTATCCTGATTCCCATTGCTGCGGTTACTCAATCTTGGATAGATGTGAGTAACCTGGGGTTAAGTTGACCACGCTTCGTGATATAGGCCTCAGTTTTGTTGTTGTTCTGTTTTTTTTTGCCACAGCACGCGTGCACCAAGCACACACCATATATGAACTGAATAAAGTTCAGTTGCTGTCGTTATTTGTTGCCATTAAAAAAATGTTAAAAATGATATCTCTTTCATCATATACCACACTCTTAAAACCTATTATATATTTTGCAACTCAGAATTCATTATATGTAATTATTGCTGTTTTTAACCCCAAAAATATGTATAATTATATGCAAATAAAGTCAATGAAATCATAAATAAAAAAAAAGATTAAAATTTGTTTCAATTAGGTAGAGGGAAGTTGACAAATTAAGTGAAACACAGAATTTGTTGATAATTTTAATCTGCATGCCATCATATATGAGTCAAACAAAACCGGGTCATAAATGACCCCGAATACAGTAAATGTCAGTATTTTTTGCCATTCAAAAATTTTGAAAAAAAAAAAAAAAAAAAATGTTTCAACTGAACTTTAACATATACCCTTCTCTAAAAATCAATAATATTAAATTGGACCTCAGAAATCATAATTTGTAATTATTGCTGTTCTTAACGCCAAAAATATGTAATTTTATGCAAATTAGGTAAATGACGTCATACAATTTAAAAAAAAGTGTAAAAATTAATTTCAATTAGTTGGAGGGAAGTTGACAAATATGTGAAACATAGAATTTGTAGATAATTTTAAACTACATGCCATATATGAGTCAAACAAAACGGGGTCATATATGACCCCGAATACAGTTAATGTAAACTTTTTGTTGCCATTCAAAAACTTTGAAAAGGTTAAAAAAATTATTCCGAAATCAAAATTTGTAATTATTGATTTTTTTTTCACTGAAAATGTGTATATTTTTATGCAAATTAGGTAAATAATATCATATAATTTTAAAAAAGTGTTTAAATTTGCTTCAATCAGTTGGAGGGAAGTTAACATGTAAGGTGAAACACTGAATTTGTGGATATTTGGATCTACATGCCATACATGAGTCATACAAAACGGGGTCCTATATGACCCGGAACGCTTTTATGAGGTATTCAAAACGAATACCGCACAAGGGTTAAAACGCTGTATTATAGTCTTACATTAGATAATGGTGGACGTATGTATTTGCATTTATCTGTTTTTTCACAAAAAAGCGACTAACGCGACGTTAAAACGCCGTACTATAGTCATACATTAGATAATGGTGGACGTGTGTATTAACAGTAGCATTTAGCCCTGTTTATTTCACAAACAAAGGAACTTTCACGACGTTAAAACGCTGTACTAAAGTCATACATTACATAATGGTGGACGTGTGTATTAACAGTAGCATTTATCTCTATTTTCACAGAAAAAGCAGCTAACATGACGTTATAACGCTGTGTTATAGTCTTACATTAGATAATGGTGGACGTATGTATTTGCATTTATGTTTTTTTCACAAAAAAAGCAACTAACACGACGTTAAAACGTCTTATATCAGTCTATATAGTCTTATATCAGATAATGGTGGACGTGTGTATGTACTGTTACATACATCTTTGTTTATTTCACAAAGATGCAACTTACACGGCGTTAAACATTGTTACACACTCTTTAAAACTCCTGTGAAAAAAACCTTGAATGCTCTCCTTGGCATGTCTTAACAGCGTGATTTTGTCATGGAGCACTAAGGTGTAGAGTTATTCTGTTTTGCAAAGTCACAGCTTACCATGGAGTAAATGAAATTGTTGCCGTCCTCTTCACTGTAGCTGTCTGACTGAGTGAGGGAGAGGAGAGGCTGCATGGTCTGCGTGTGAGGGGGAGGGGCCGGGCACTCAGGCAGCGTGAGGCCCAGCATACAGTCTCACAGGAGCAGGAACGACAGAATCTCCGTGGATTAAAAAATTTTATAATCGGCTACATTTTGGCCGATGTTGATTAGTCGGTGACAGGCTATAATCGGCCCGCCGGTCAATCGGTCGGGCTCTACTAAAGACCAGTAAGGTAGAAATAATATAATCCTCTCAAAAGCTGTCAAAAACATTCAATAAAGTTTTCAATTGTAGCTCTAATTGAAAACTTAATATTTACAAACACATCCTAAAAATCCTTGTTAAAATAATAGTTTCTGATAGTGGCATCCCTTACTAGATTTCCAGTCACTCTCTCATTCTGAGAGAAAGTTGAAGGTATTTCATCATAGAGAAGAACGTTCTGCTTTGTAGAAATATTGTGCAGGACAAAAAAAGCAAGAATTGTGTTCCACACTGTGACGGCCCTCCTGCCAGCAGGGCCTGCTGTTTTGGTTTCTTTTCTTGTCTGCAGGAGCAATGCTGTTGGGTGGAGTTCCTCCACCCTGGGCTGACGCGTCCGGTCTCCCAGGTGTGGAGTATTTAGGATCCTGATCACAAGCATTCATTCTCTCTGGCATACCTCCTGAGGGGTCACACCACGTCGGCGTTCCTCCTCGGCGTCTCATCCTTTGCCTGTGTTGTCTTTATGTTGTGTAGATTTTGGCTGGGACATTGGTCCAGAATAAAATATTTAAGCTGTTCAGAGTTTGATCTTTCCGTCTTTGTCAGGCTTTAGAGCCGGGTCGTGACACACACTGCTTGGGGTTTCCACTCTAGTAGATTAGATATGCAAAACACCTCTTCAGAACTCCATTTAAACGCTCGAGCACACCCTGAGATCCCTCTCCAGAGAGCAAAGCTCTTTAATTTAACGTTTAAGGATTGAAAGTTTTAGTTTGAATTTGAAACACATGGGATGTTGATTGGCTTTTTTCTATACTTTTGTGGGACAGATAAGCTCTGGCTGGTCAAAAGATATTGAAAATGAGGTATGTCTACTTTCTGTGCTTTCTTTGTTTCTCAAGACAGTTTGAGAGACCCCATGCTGCCTTTTCTACCAGTATTTACACACCTAGCAGCCTTCAGAATGATATGCAGTATTTAGAGCACTCATTATCCTTATTTAGTAATGTTGAAAAGTTTGGATCTGGATCAGACTGATCCAATCCAACTGTGCTTTGAACAACTGCAAATGAAATGTTGTATTGTCTCAATACGTTTCTATGTAAATGGGACTGCGGATGGAAATTAGCGTCAAGCTACAATCCGGCATGTTTACATGTTTCTGCATGTTCATTAATGTGCACTGTCCCATTTAAATAAATCAAATAAATAAATAAACTGGGATAAAATTAAGATGGATTACGCGTTTGTTCATAGCTAAAAAAAAGATTTCAAAATCTGGATAATTCTGATCTAGATTGCACCTTTTGAACAGCTGTGCCATGGCTCCAGTCATCCTGCTTCTCCCAACTTTCACTTCATTGACAATTTTAATCTATCTTGGGACTGAGCCTTAGGTTTCATGAATGGTTGGATCCATCCCAACAGAACCTGCATGCTGCCCCTCAGCCAAATAATTCAGCACCACCAAGTCTCCTTCCTCTTCTACGCAGACGACACACAGATATACCTTCCTCAAAGACCTGAGGACTCTGAGTGACATCAACTGTTGAATAGAAGGAAACTTCCTTCAGCTCAGTTACTCAAAGGGTGAATTCTACCCCTGAGCCCTTCCCCTTTGTTTTACTCCGTCCTCTTACCCCTTCCCCTTAGCCCTCTGTTCTTGAGGGCCAAGGTGAAGGGGTGTAAACACACAGCTGACAAACGAGATGTCACTTGATTCCCACCACGTAATCACCCAGAGCCGCTGTGGCTGTGACATACGCAGATGTGACAATAGCCGTAGCCACGGCTGTGAATACTTGTTAGTTATAAACAGAAATTTTAAAATGCGACAAACAACTAGAAACATGATTAATGTTTACATGATGAATTAATAATTACTTATATTTAAGCGCTTTCATTGGTCTCCCCTTTCACTCAACATTAAACCCACAGCCAGAACTTTCAGAGTTCTGTTTGATTCTGACCTCACCTATTCCCCCCACATCAACAAAGTCATCCAGACCTGTTTCTTTCATTTAAGAACCATTTTGGAAGTAAAAGAAGTGCTCTCCCCACCAGACCTCTAAAAGCTCATCCATACCCTCACCCTGTAACTCTGTCCTTCTGCTTTACATCAAAAATCTCTTTCTCACTTCCAACTGGTTCAGAATACAGCCAGAGGCAATTTTAGGGAGTGGCCTGGGGTGGCCGATGTCACCCCTGAAATCTCATTGGCCACCCCTTTGTGGTGTGGGCACGAATGAGCTTCAAGCCTGCCAAATCTAGGTCCATGTTGCTGAGAAAAGGTAAGGTAGAGGACAAGTTCCAGTTTAACATCGCATGCTCAGCCATCCTAACGATCACTGAGAAGCCAGTCAAGAGTCTGGTTAAGGTCTTTGACAGCTCTCTCAAAGATGCAACATCAATCCAGACAGCCTGTGCTGAGTTGGATGGCTGGCTGAAATCCCTAAAGCATGGGTCTACCAGCACGGCATTCTACCCAGGATCCTGTGGCCTCTCCTTGTCTATGCCGTCCCAGTATCCACAGTAGAGACCATGAAGAGGAGAGTCAGCAACCACCTGCGGAGATGGCTAGGGCTACCAAAGAGCCTGAGCACCATTGCACTCTATGGGCGCAACAACAAACTGCAGCTGCCCTTTAAATCTTTGGAGGAGGAGTTCAAGGTCACAAGGGCTAGAGAAGTGGTGCTGTACAGGGACTCCAGTGATCCAAAGGTGGCCAATGCTGGAATCCAAGTGAGGACGGGTAGAAAGTGGAAGGCGGAAGAAGCTGTACAAATGGCTGAGGCCAGGCCGAACCTCAGGGCCTTGGTGGGAGTGGTCACACGAGGCAGAGCTGGCTTAGGTTCCTTTCCAACTCCACAAGTGAACACCAGTGGGAAAGAGAGGAGGCGCCTGGTCCAAGATGAAGTGAGGACTGCTGTAGAGGAAACAAGTTCTTGCAGGGCGGTGGGCATGAGACAGCAGGGGGCCTGGACTAGATGGGAGAATGCGCTAGAGAGGAAAGTGACCTGGACCGAGATCTGGAGAGCTGAGCCTCACCGCATTAAATTTCTCATCCAGGCAGTGTATGACGTGCTGCCCAGCCCATCAAATCTGCATGCATGGGGTCTAGCAGAGTCACCAGCTTGCCCTTTGTGTTCCAAGAGAGGCACCTTGGAACATGTTCTTAGCTGCTACACAACAGCACTAGGAGAAGGGCTGGTTAACTGTGACAGGACAGAGACAACATTCATTGTAACTGGGTAAAAATGGATTCAGACAATTGAGAGGTGTGGTCATTTAATGTTTAATTATGTCGTAATTTGCGCTGAATGTGTAGGAAAACTTTATTCAGCAAACTTTATGTAAGTAGCGGCAGCTCAAAGACGAGATACTGCACTAAGTTAGCTAGTGAAGCAGCAGCCTGCAAACCAAGTTAGTATTAACGTCAGTTGCTTTTTTGTTGTTAATAGGATAAATTGAATATGAAACGGTTCTAGACTGAAGACCAGGGTTATTTTGCTGATGTGTGTTGTCAACAGGGCTTGACGCTTAGCATTTTCCCAAGTAGCACGGGTGCTACCAAGTTGAAAAATCTAGTAGCACAAAAATATTTTTAGTAGCACGATGAAAAGTTACCAAGTAGTGTGTTTTTCTTTAATACAAAGATCTGCGGTCTTTCCAGACTTTACAGCTGTTTTCTTATGCGCCATGAAGTCAAGGTTTGATTTTGACATTGGTGGGGACATAAAAGTTCTCCAGAATCCCCCCCGCTATAAACCTGGCTGAACATACGAACACCAACTGGTCAATTACGAATTGCTCCTTTTTCAACAGGGATGAATGTATATGCAGTTAACTGGACATTAAAAAAAAAATAATCAGGACCGAAGGGAAATTTGATCTCCAGTCCACATCTAGACAGAATTATCCTCTCTTCTGTCTCATACACTGAAGACATGTTTGGCACATTTTCACCTGATTTATGCAAAAACAGCTCTGAGACCCACTTATGGGCCTCCACCCACAGGTTGAGAACCACGCTGCACTAGTACATTGTATTTGGCGCTTGATCCCACAAAAATTGTTTTTATATCATGGACAATATGTGATGGAGGATACCTCAGGATGAATTTATAATTTATAAGACAGTGAGTGAGTGAGTGAGAGCTGGACTGATGAAGAACGGTTCAGTTTTGATTCATCAAAAGGCTGACTCTTCACTCTTGTCTTTGTGTTCACATTAAACAGCTTGCATGAGCTCTCCAGACACTGTTTGAATCATAAAGTCACTCAAAGTGACCGATGATCCCTCTCTGTCCCAACGATGTGCGTCTGTCTGCGTCTTTACGCTCACGGCACACAGAAGAGCGCGTGCCCAAAGACGGCGAGGGATTCAGGATTTAGATGATATGTTCACGTGCATCGGCTGCACCGCAAAAGACATTACTGACAGACAACAACGGTAACAGCCACACTTTAAGTGGAAAATATCAGGCCTGTAGTCCGCATCGTGGCTACATCAGACGGCGGAGAATGCATCCTCGTGCGTAAAATGGGACTCGCGAGGGCAGCGCTGTGTGTTGTGGCACGGATGTGTCCCCCGCTCAGGGCGGTGCAGGCATGTCGGGTGTACCGAAGGCTAGCTAGCGGCACAGTTAGTTCAATAAAACAAGCGTTTCAAAGCTGAACATGTTTCCAGCTGAGGCTGCGTTCAGGAAGACTACCGGCCACAACTTCCAACGTATTCAACACAAGATAAAACATGTTTTGGACGGTCATTTTTCGTAGTCGCACGGGTGCTACCAAATGCAAATCACAACTCGCACTATAATATTTTTAGTAGCAAATGCGAGTACCTCCTCGCACTGTCGAGCCCTGGTTGTCAATATCTAAAGCTGATGTTTTATTTTTTACTAACTAGTGTATGAAAAATGACAGTCATGTAATTGACAGCAAATGGGCTTATTTACAGTGCTGGGGGCAAAAGACAATCGGGACACCATGCAGTTTGAAATATTGCATTAAAAATCATTCTTAGGTCTTCAATCACAAATTATTTTTATTATAGTCACAACCAAAATGCTAACTAATCTTAAAGAAAAACATTTAAAAAAATATATTGATTGGTTTGACATTCTTTACATATTCAAGGTTGTCTCAGCACTTTTTTCCAGCACTGTGTTTGCTGTGTTTTAAATGCTGTTTAGAGACTTTTTTTTCCCTTAGAGATTAAGGACTTGGCTCATTTTCACAGCTCACATATTTTAGACAATAGGCAGATCAACTTGCATTCAAATGCCACAAATGTTAGAGATCCAATGTGTGTTGATTGTGCTATTAAAAGTAAAAAACATAATTATACACTTCCTTGCTTTTTGAACTTTTTTATAAAGTCAAAATTGTTATTTAAAGGGTCCCAGAGCCCCATGAACACCTTTACTTTGTACACTGATTTAAACTCAATTTGACAATGATCCCTCTTGATATTCTAGTTATAGCTATACTTAGAAGTGAATTGACCGACTGGTTGATTGAATGATTGATTGGTTGCATGATTGACTGATTGAATTACATTTCCTGCAGGGATATTAAGAGAATATGAAGAGAAGCAAAGATATTCAGAGCTTCTTTCTTTAAAAAAGAAAAGGGTCAGAGTCAGCCACAGCTTCTACCAGCAGTGAAAAGGCCCTCACAAGCCAGCAGCCTAGTGATAATGATGATGAGCAGTCCGCTACCCTAATACAGGATGGTAGGTCACAGGTCATAGGTCAAACTTGGAAAGTTTGAATTACAGTTACAACTGTCTGAATTCTACACACACAATTAAAACAAATGTTAAGGCAGAAGAACATGAATAAGATTTGTATGTATGCATTTGTGTGTGTGCTTGCGCCTGTCTGTCATTTTAAACCATCCTTGTGTTCCCACAGTTAACCAGCCACACTTAGAGGGGGAGACCGACTGTGAACCAGCATTGTCTGGAATTCCACCTACTAAGCATGGTATGTCAGGTTCAGATGTCATTCATGAACATGTTACTTGAAGTTGTTGTGTACTCTCTCATACTTGAGTTAATTTACTGTAGCACACAAAAAAGATTGTCCAATTGTGTATGATATTTATAAGTGAATACATAGAAAACCTCAGTCCTAAACATAAAAAATCTCAATACACACTCAAGTATTGAGAATAGACAAGATGGCGGCGCCCTGTAGACACCGGCAAAAAGCTACAAACTAAGTTACAAACTAATCTTATCAGTGTCTTTAAAAGAGGAGGAATGATGGACAAGGGTGAGAATATGAAAGGAAAGAAAACACGCGCAAATCCAATGATGGGAGGAGATATCGAGGAGCTTCGTAAGTCCGTAGACACTTTGGCTACTGACATGGCCAAAGTGCTAAAGCAGCTGAAGACGCTGATGAAACTAGTAAGTGAAGTAAAACTTCTAAAAGAGGTTATCCAACAAAAAGATAAAACCATCGACCAGCTTGAAAGAAGGATACACGACCTGGAACAGTACACACGTATGTATGATGAAATTATTACGGGATTAAAGATCCAACCGCGCACATATGCTAAAGCTGTGGCGGAGGGAGGTGAAGTCACCGAGGATGCAGCGCCTGAAGACCAGTTGACGTTGGAGATGCAGGTTTTGCAATTCTTTAAGAGCAAAAACATCGACCTCGACGGAAACACCGGCTCAGCGTGTCACATGCTAACTAGGAAGGACAAGACGGCCAAACCTGCTATCATAATGCGTTTTGTGAACCGTTAACACAAGACAGCGTTAATGAGGCAGGGAAAGAAGCTGAAAGGAACCCAGGTCTTTATCAATGAACATCTGACAAAGAAGAAAGGAGAAATTGCTTGAGCGGCCCGGATCCTGGGGAAAATGGGAAGATTAAGGCAACGTGGACCAGAAACTTTAAGGTGCTAATCCGACTAAATGGAGCAACCCCAGAGGAAGCCAAGACGGTGATGGTAAGAGAACTCAAAGACCTTGATGATTATGAATAATGTTACTGTCTCCTCAAAAAGAGGAACTATATGCATGGCTTTTGCAGGTTGCATGTTCTTCCTCTCTCATCTATCCACTATGGAACTTTACTTTGAGATTTATATGGAAAGGATAAATACGCCCCAGACATTGATTATTTTTGTGGCCTGGGCTTGGCAATGTACTGTTTTCTTTGGAGTGCCATTGGGCCGAAGGGTCTGTGATGGATCTTCATCTCTTTTGGGAACTTTCTGTGTTCTTCTTTTGGGTTTTTTCTTTTTTTGGGGATTTTTTCCCTCTCTTTTTTATTTATTTTTTCTTCAAGGATGGACAAGCGGCTTCTGTCAGGTTGATCAGTGTGGTGGACTATCATCGTGGGCGTGCGGGTGTGCGGGTGTGCAGGCTTTATTGTACGTGTTAAAGGGTACGTGTGCATGCGTGAGTGCCAGTGTGTGGGCATGTGTGTGGACATGTGTGTGTGCCAGAGCGGTTGCGTGCGCTCTGGGGACGTGTGTGTCCGTATGGTTGCGTGTGTGTGCGTGCATGGGTGCAGAATCGTAATTAGGACTGATGTTTGTAATCTTATATGGAAAGTGACATTAAGAACGGACTACTCCAAAGAAGATGACTAGTAGTCACGAAGAAACTGTGTTCCCTTTTAGGGACATTGATGATCATGAACTTGACTATTGATACTGTTGGTGGAGGTAATTTCATTCATGAACTGTACTTGGCTTATGAAAACCTTAACCTGAAAACGTTTGAACATGTGGAATACAAAATGCAAGATTTTGAGAACAGAATAGATCCTGAAAATAATTTCTTTAACAACATAAATAACAGCTGTGAATATTATACTGATGAACATTTTAAACACATTAAGACTGAAGGAGAATTTTCACTAATTCACTTCAACGCCAGGAGTCTAACAATCGAGAAATATCTAAGTCAATTCAGCAAATTCAGTATCATTACAGTATCCGAAACTTGGCTCAATAAAGACAAGGGTTATTACGTAGGAATGGAAGGATATGAGTTGTTCACAGCAGATAGGACCTATACCAAATCAGGAGGAGTTGCAATGTATGTTGATCTGGCTTTAAGGTGTAGTGTGGTTCCGTCAATGACGACCACCATTGATGGAATTATGGAATGTTTAACGATAGAAATTGATGTTGCGGAATCTAAAAATTGTATTATCAGTTGTGTATATATAGAACACCTGGCTCTTGTTTAGATATATTCAATGAAAAACTCGATAACATGTTTAGAAATACAGGTAACAAAATACACATACTTTGTGGGGACTTCAACGTGGACCTTCTTAACCCCCATGGGAACTCAAAAATAACAGATTTTATAAATGAAAGATATAGTAACAGTTTATTTCCAATAATCACCAAACCTAGTAGAATTACGGTAGATACAGCCACATTAATAGATAATATATTTATAAATCAAATTGAATGCCACATAACAGCAGG
The DNA here is from genome assembly GCA_036419115.1 of Scarus forsteni. Classification (NCBI taxonomy): domain Eukaryota; kingdom Metazoa; phylum Chordata; class Actinopteri; order Labriformes; family Labridae; genus Scarus; species Scarus forsteni. The sequence goes on along the minus strand of JAZDUH010000208.1, from coordinate 253,423 downwards.
TTTGCTTTTGAATGATATTTCTGATCATTTACCTGTTTTTGGTATCTTTAAACAACTATTAAGAAAGGACACAAATATAAATAAGTATCATCTCAAGCAGATAAGGTGTAGAACGCCCGGGGCTGTCAACGCCCTAAAGGAAGATCTATGTACACAGACCTGGGATGAAGTCTATGGTACTGAAGACCCTGATCAGGCCTATGATGCATTCATATCTACTATAATTAAACTCTATGATAAGCATTGTCCCGTAAGAACATTTGTAAATAAAAAAGAATCCAGACAAAATAGCCCATGGATCACTAAAGGTTTAGAAAATGCATGCAAAAAGAAAAACCTACTATACAAGCAATATATGAAAGATAGAACCAAGGAAGCAGAAAATAGGTATAAAACATATAAGAATAAACTAATAAGTATTACAAGAATTAAAAAGAAGGAGTATTATCATGAACTATTGGAAAAGCATAGGAGTAACACTTACGGGACCTGGAAAATATTAAATAGTATAAACAAAAAAGGTAAAGTAATAGCAGAATATCCAAAACAATTTAACAAAGACAACCTAATCATACATGTTAATGTAGGACCCACACGAGCAAGTGCAATTGTGGAGCCTACAGATACTGAAGGCATTGTTGTAAGAAATATTAAACCAAATCCCAGTTCCATATTCATCAAGAAAGTGCAGGAGAGTGAGATAATAGAGATTGTCAAAAAATGTCAAAACAAAATGTCTACAGACAATACTGACATAGATATGATCCTTGTTAAAGAAATAATTCATGAAATAGTAACACCTTTTTCCTACATTTGTAATTTATCTTTTCAAACTGGCATCTTCCCCAGTAAAATGAAAATTGCTAAAATAATCCCTATTTTTAAAAGTGGAGACAAGTATGATTTTACAAACTACAGACCAATTTCTCTGCTCTCACAATTTTCAAAAATTTTAGAAAAACTATTTGCAGCCAGGCTTGACAGCTTTGTTGAAAAACACAATTTACTCACTAAACATCAGTACGGCTTCAGACCAAATATGTCTACTTCAATGGCAGTCATCGACCTAGTAGAACAAATAACCGCAACAAACAATAAGCAATATACAGTAGGGGTATTAATTGATCTCAGCCAGGCATTTGACACCATTCATCATGGGCTGCTATTGAAAAAAATGGAAAGATATGGAGTTAGAGGGACAGCTAATGATTGGATAAAAAGCTATCTCAGCGATAGATTCCAGCATGTGCACATGAACAGTGCTGAGTCAGAAAAAAATAAGAAAAAAAAAATGAGAAAAGAAAAAAATAACATATGGAGTTCCGCAAGGCTCATTTCTGGGTCCGAGGCTTTTTATTATGTACATAAATGACGTTTGCAAGATCTTTAACCAAATGAAATGTGTTCTGTTTGCTGATGACACAAGTTTGTGCCGCTTAGGAAAACATCTGGACCTGCTCTTGGACACAGTACAAGCGAGCTATCTGTACTAAAGAAGTGGTTTGATATTAATAAACTATCACTAAACATCAATAAAACTAAATTCATAATCTTTGGTAATAGACCAGTTACCAAAGATTATGAATTTATGATTGACAATGTAGAAATCGAACGAGTTACTGAAACAAAGTTTTTGGGCATAACAATTGATAATAAAATAAATTGGAAAACACATATTAACAACTTAAGGGCTAAAATATCAAAGACCATAGCAATAATGTACAGAATGAAACCAATCCTAAATAATAAATCACTGTACATCTTGTACTGTTCCCTCGTACTCCCATACATGAGGTATTGTGTGGAAGTTTGGGGGAACAACTACAAGACGGCTATCAAACCAATTTTCTTACTTCAAAAACAGGCCGTAAGAATCATCAGCAAATCAGACTACTATGCACCAACAAATTCACTATTCATTGATTTATATACTTTGAAACTACAGGATATTGTTGAATTAAGTACCGCAATCATAATGTATAAGGCAAACAATCACCTGCTTCCAACCTGTGCCCAGGAACTGTTCCACCCCAGAGAGAGCCAGTATGACCTTAGAGGAACTGGCATCTTTATTCAAAATGGCGCAAGGATAAATAATAAAGCTATCAGTCATCGGGATCAAACTATTAAATAGCTTTGATATAGATTTAAAAAACTGTAGCTCAACAAATACATTTAAAAAGATATATAAAGCAAAAGCAATTAACAAATACAGAACCTTAGAATGATAAATATTTAGCGATAGTGTGCATGGAGGTGTGGGTGTTTATGTATGTTTGTGTACGTGTGTATGTATGTATATATACGTGTGTGTAAGTGCACACATGTATATGTATGTATGTGTTTGTATGTATATGTATGAATGTATATATGTATGTTTGTATGTGCATGTATATATATGTATGTGTATGTAGATGTTTTTGGTTTTTTTTCCTCTGTTTGCTTGTTTTGTGTTTGTATTATCCCAGTTCGTAACTTCTTCTTGTATGATGTTTATTTAAAAATTCAATGGGTAGGCGCAATAAGCTTAGGCTTCAGCCTACGCCTTTTGGTCTGGTTATTACATTCATGTAGTATTCTCTACTTCTCTTCATGGTTATCAGCATTATGATCATTGTTTAGAAAAAGAAGTAACAAGAGAGACTGAAAAGTGCATGTAAATGAAATTGCCTTACAGACCAAATAAAGAACTACTACTACTACTGAAGAAAAAGGAAAATATATTACACTAATTTATCCAGTAATAGGTGACACTGATGACAGAGAGCCGCCTAATGTTGTATATGCTAGGTCACGGTATATTATCACATTTTATCTTTCAGTTCACACAGCATTATGACTTCCTTCTATTTAAGTAACATTGAAATACAGATCACATATTCACTTTGTAACTTGCCATTTTGAATAAAACCTTGAAAAACTGAAGCAAGTCCTTATCTTGATTCTTTATATTTTACAGACATTTCACAGTCCAGAGCAGCAGGTCCTACACAGTCTCATCTCAACATTTTCCCGCAAACCATGCAAGGCGACAGAAAGAGGTCCTTCAAAGGCGAGTGGTACAAACTGCACCCATGGCTTGAGTACTCACAAAGTCAAAACTCTGCCTACTGTTTTGCGTGCAGACATTTTTCTTTGCCAAACACCCAAGCATCTGCATTTACATCACTGCTGGGATTCTTGCAGTGGAAAAAGGAATTGTTTAAGGATGGTGGCTTTAAAGGACATGAAAAGTCAGAGGGTCATGTCAATGCCATGTTTGCATGGGGTGAGCACAAGAAGCCAGCACTAACAGATTTTTCCATACATGAGGCCCTTAATGAAGCATATAACCAGAAAGTACAAGAGAATCGAAAATATATTAAAACAGTGTCTGAAGTACTCCTTTTGACTGCAACACAAAACATTGCACAACGAGGTCACTGTGAAACAGAGGGGGCAGCTAACAGAGGAAACTTCCTAGAAATATTAGAAATGATTGCAAAGCATGAACCAGTGGTAGAGAAAAAATGAAAAGAAAGCAGAATGCCAAGTACACAAGCAGTGTGATAGAAAATGAAATCTTGGATTGCTTAGCAAACATGGTTCGTGAGGAGATCATTCAGGAAGTGAAGGAAAGTGAAGTTTTCTCTGATATTGCTGATGAAACCAAAGACCTGGAAAAACGGAGCAGCTCTCACTGGTACTTTGGTACTATTATAATGGGGCAGTGCATGAAAGTTTTCTCGACTTTCAACAAGCCACATGATTAGATGCAGAGGGACTCACGGACAAAATCCTCAACTGCCTGGAGAGATATGGACTTGAGTACAAATCCAATATTGTTGGACAAGGCTATGACGGAGCGTCTGTCTGAGTGGAAGACACTCTGGAGTGGCAGCCAGAATACAGAGTGACACCAAACATGCAGTTTACATACACTGCAATGCACATTGTCTGAACTTGGTGCTTGTTGATACTGTGAAGGCAGTCTCAGAGGCTGACTGCTTTTTTGCACTATTGCAGAAACTTTGTGTACATGTCTGGATCATATGTTCATCAGAAATGGCTAGATATGCAAAAGGAAATGCATGAAGGTCCACCAAGGGAGTTACAGAAGCTGAGTGACACAAGATGGGCATGCAGATACTTGGCCTGCAGAAATCTAATGGACCGATAACCTGCTGTGCTTCATGTTCTGCATGACATTGCAACTGAAAATAGTGGGGAAAGAAACCTGAAGCCTCTCGGCCACTGTCGGCTTAGCCTGTCACCGCCAGAACACCAGAACCTCTTTTAAAAGAGGGTTGGCCTTCTGCAAGGCACGAAGGTCAGCTGGGGAAGAAGACGGAAAGACAGAACCTATGCACTGAGTTGCCACAACTCTTGAGTCGGGACGTGCCGCACCATGGAAGGCATTAGGGACTGAAGTGCCGGGCACAACACTCTAGACCAGAGCAGAACCCGACAAATACTGCTGAGATAGGGCGTCGGCATTTCGATTGCTGCGGCCTGATCGGTATTTGATTTCGAAATTGAATGCAGCCAACTGTGCAGCCCAGCGATGCTCCGTCGCCCCAAGCTTGGCCGATTGCAGAAGACTCAACGGATTGTTATCCGTGAAAACAATACACTTGTGCCCCAAGAGATATTCGCGAAATTTCTCAGCCATCGCCCACTTCAGTGCCAAAAACTCCAGCTTCATGGAGCTGTAGTTCTCCATGTTGCGCTCCGTAGGCCTATGGCCCCGACTGGTATAAGCTACCGGCTGGACGCCTCTGTTGGTCTCCTGCGGGAGAACTGCCCCAAGACCACTATGGCTGGCATCAACTTCCAAAATGAACGGACGAGAAAAGTCTGCGTAGATCAGCACGGGGGCCAAAACCAACTTCGATTTTAAAGCCTCAAAACTCGCTTCACACTGTGGTGTCCAGGAAGCATCGTGGGCCTGCTCAGAACCATTTTTGGGCCTCTTACACTGGAGCTCAGCTACCAACTTATGCAGGGGACCAGCCTGGTGTGCAAAACCCTCTACAAAACGCCGGTAGTAGCTAGCAAAACCCAAAAAGGAGCGTAGCTCTGAAACATAGAAAAATATAAGAACAATTTCACTCAACAGTGCAACAAATGGAAAAAAAAAAATAGCACCAACAGTGTCACAGTTTACAGCCCTGAGGATTTTTGGTGCTATACAAGATTAAAAAACTAAACAAACCCCCTTAGGGATAATGAAGGTGCTTTGAAATGTAAACATTATTTTCAAGTTATGATGCCATCTGTTGTTGCCATCATTAATGCTTGCATTAAGCAAAAAAAATTTTAAAACAATATAGACTGGATAGATTGGATAGCTTAAAATGTAACAGTGCAAAACAACAATAATATAAAAATTAGCCTGAATACTCCAGATCAGATACCAATACTACTTTAAAAAAATATACTACACAGTAATCTCTCCATATTAGTAAACTCTCTCAAATAAAAAAATATAGTAAAAAATAAAAAAAAGAAGTAAAATATAAAGAAAAAATCCAACAGTGCAAGAAATGGAGAAAAATAGAACAAAACAGTGCACTCGTTTTTCAGTCCTGAGAAATTTCTGGAGGTAAACAAAATAGAAAATAAACAGACAAACACACCACCTGAGTAAAAAGTGCAAGACTTGTGCAACACAGAAATCTAGAGCACATCATTTAGGACTTTAGGCCCAGGTTTTTTGCCAGAAAGACTAGCCTGTCTACAGCATCTGGCTTTAAAGCTGCCCTGTGGCAGGACACAATGTTGCCCCCTGTGCTGAAAGCCCTCTCTGAGGGCGAGCTGGTGGCAGGGATACAGATGTACCGCCTTGCCAAGAGGCTAACTCTGGGATATGTTGCAGAGTGGGTCTTCCACCAAGCCAACGGATTGGTTTCACTGTCTGCATTTGGCGCTTGCAGATAACTATTTAGTTCTGCCTCAAGAGCCTGCTGGTCTGTAAGTCCAGAAGTAGAGACTGTGTAGGGCTTTTTGAAAAAGCTGCCAAGTGTCTTCTTCTGTATTTTTGCTGGTGTTGCTGAAGCTGTAGCACCTGCTGAGGTAGAAGGCTCAGACTGTGAAGTCTTCCATTCATCCAACATTTGTGAGACAGCATTGGCCCTCACAGCCTCGACTTTGTCAGCCTGGATGTAGGGGATCTTGAAGCGAGGATCAATGAGGGTTGCCATGCACAGGAGGTCATCAGTGGCAGCATCATCAAATTTTTCATTTAAGTAGCTGGTGACTGAACTCTTGATGGCCTTGGTGAGGTCTGTGTCAGCATCTCCTGGCTTCAAGACCTCTTCATTGAAGAGCTGAAGTACAGGTTTCACACAAGAAACACTGACATATGCTTCTCCAGAAAGGGCAGCAGTAAAGTCAACAAGTGGATTGAGAGCCTTGTGGACAGACTCCAAGACATCAATGTCCTGCCATGTGGGAATCAGGTGCCTGTTTTTTCGATCATCTGATAAAACCTTTGCAATGGCCTTCTCTTGCTCCAGTACTCTTGCAATCATGGCATGACGGGACCCCCATCTAGTAGGAGATTCTGTGATCAGCTTGTGCTTTGGCAGTTTGAGTTCATCTTGGGCAGCTGCTAGTGCCCTTTTCTTTTTCCATGAGTAAGAAAAAGCACTGACCACTTTCTTGGACACACTGACAGCTCTCTCAATCCTCTTGTCCTTCATGCTTCCCTCTGTAGAAAAGTAAACAAAATAAAAATAAATGACAAAGTCTTCATCTTAACATAAGCACAACATCAGTAAGGTTTCATAAATTTAGAGAATACATTTAGACTTCAAATACAAAATCTACAATACTTAGTAACAGTAAGAACAAAATATTTGGAAATATTTTCAAATGTTATTTATGAATTATCAGATTTTAACAAGGGATAGACAAATACTTGATGAAGTGTTAGGCAGATATAGTGTCTGAATTAAAATTTAAATGATAAAATGTGCAACCAATATATGTTATTTTTAAAAGCAAAAATTTATAATGAAAAACTTTTTTATTTACTTACCTATAGCTGAGTGCAGCCGATGACCAAAACACTGCAGTCGAGTCCAGCCTTTGAGAGCAACAGCTTTAACTATGTTGGCTCCGTTATCTGTTGTGATGCACACCTGTCGGTCTTCGCTCAGGCCCCACGATTCCAGTGCATCCTCCAGCCCCTGACTGATGATTTCAGCGGTGTGGTCCTCCGGAAAATACACAGTCTGCAAGCATGTGCTTTGAAGAGCCCACTCCTGGTCAATGTAATGTATCGTGAGGCTCAAATATGGCTCAGATATGCGACTCGACCAAAGGTCACTGGTGATTGCAAAGTATTTCATCTCTTTCAGCTCAGTTTCCAGCTTTACTCTGCATTCGTGATATAGCTGTGGCATTGCAGTTTGTGAAAAATATTTTCTGCTGGGGATGTCGTACCTCGGATCCAGCACTTTGATTAAGCGTTTAAATCCTTCTTTCTCCACTGAGTTTAAAGGCATCATGTCTTTTGCTAGACAAAAAGTAATGGCGCGTGTGATCGTTTTTCTCCTCTTAGAATGTTGCTCGTATGGTGCAATGGCCTGAAAAGATGACACTATGGATTGCTGCTTTGGTCCACCGGCTGCCCGCTAGCTGCTGGCTAATGCTGCGTGTGCTTGCAGCGGTGAAAGACTGTGTAGACTCTGCTCGTGTTTTCATGCTTTCCGTATAATCACTTGGGTGGTACTTCTTCAAATGATTGAACAGATTTGTTGTGTTGCCGTTTTTTGAGGGCACCGACCGGCGACATACCTGCAATCGGCACACCGGCTTAGTTTGCTGCACGTCACTTTGGAGGTATCCAAACCACCATCACACAACCGACGTTGAGTAACCTTTCCTGTCAACAATAGCCTCATCTTCAGAGGATAATGCCAAGTCCTGGCTGACATCATCTGTTTCACTGCCCTCGGCTCCACGTTCAGCTCCGTGTTCGGCCATTTCTGTTTACTTCTCTGACAACTTACTGGCGGAAGTTGAGCAGGAAAAGGTCGACTCTGATTGGCTATGTTCACGCACATTCCCGCCATGTCTGATCGAGTAGATGTGCTCACAGCTGATCGACTTGAAATTAATCGTGATCACTAATCACGATCATATAATCGCCCTGGCCTAGGAGGGACTGCCCCTGTTGATCTCCAAACATCCTCTGCATCAAGCGCTGGGATGTACTTGGGGCATTACAGAGCCCAAAAGGCATCTGATTGAATTCGAACAACCCAAAAGGAGTACAAAAAGCAGTTTTAGGTTTGTCTGATTCAGACACTGGCACCTGATTATACCCACTCGCAAGATCGCTAGTCGAGAACCATGGAGCACCACAAAGTGCATCGAGGCTCTCCTCAATGCGGGGTAGCGGAAAAGCATCTTTCCTGGTTTTAGCATTCAGAAGGCGGTAATCGACACACAAGTGAAGGCTCCCATCCTTTTTTCGGACCAGGACGATCGGCGAGGCATAAGGGCTACTGCCCTCTTTGATGATGTGCGCCTTGACTGCCTCGTACTCCGAGGGAGGAATGCGGCGATACCTCTGACGGACCGGAACATCATCAAGGAGCGGGATGTCATGTGAGATTAGGTTAGATCAGCCCAAGTCGTCATCATGGGCTGCAAAGACCGAACTATAATCTCGCAACACAGACCTCACCTTCCCCTGCTCTTCCTCGGTCAACATGGACAGATCTACTTGGGAGGCTACATCCAGGGAGGAACAGGTGGCTGCTTGCGAGGAGATCGTGGCCATGGTGGGCTTCACCTCAGTTACCCCTGTGGGTAAACTCACTACTTGAGCGCCACTGAGAGCACCCAGACAAGTACGTGGGTACAATAGAATATCCGTAGTCCCGACATTGACGACTGGGATATAAGCTGTACCTCAGACAACTTGAACCAAACATGGGGATGCCAGCAACCCAGCTGGCAGACCAGAATCAGGGGGCTCAAACAGCACAGCCTTATCCGCGAAGTGTTGAGAGCAAGTGCTGGCCACCATCTTCATCACCTGGGATGCGAAGGGCCCGTTTACCTTGGACTCTAACCAAACCAGTGGGGTCCTTCTGAACTTGGGCCGCCACCTGGTGGCACTTCTGGAGGGCCTCAACAACTGGGCCAGGGGCCTGCCACACAAGGGGAGAATCAAACAAAGAACGGCCGTATGCCCCAAAAAGATGTTGACAACAGCGCCGGACAACATTCATCCCTAAGACTCCAGGCACGGAAGCCACAGCTCTAGGGGGGTCCTTGAAAACCAAGATTCCACAGCGAGTCATCACCTTCTCACATAGGGTCACATCAAGCTCCAAATAGGCTACATATGGAATAGCTAGGCCATTAGCTGCTCGCAGCTGGATCCAATGACAAGACTGGAGGCGGTCATGATCCCATGGTGCAAAGTGCTCCTGAAAAAAGCTTTCTGTTATGGTGGACACCATGGACCTAGTGTCCACCAAGCACGACACAGAGACATCGACCATGAGAACATCAATGGTTGGACAAGACGACATAAGAGCAGCCAGTTTACCATCCATGGAACCTGGAGATTCCCCAACTGAGCTGTGGCTCAGCAACTCAGCGGGTTTCAGTTTTCCGGCTGCTGCGAGGACAAAGTAGACCTAGGAGGGTTGGAGGTTAGCCCAGAGACGGAGTGGGCACGAGCCCGAAAGATGAATTGCTCGCCCTCACACGAGCAAAATGTCCAGGCTGCTGGCACCTGCAGCAAATCACAGAATTGTTACGCGACATTCGACCTTGGCGTCGAGGAGCCTGCAAGATAGCTACTGTACGGGTAAGGGTGTTAAGCTGCTCTTGTTGGCTCTTCAAGATGTCCATCAGGTCAAATAAGCTAGGCCCCTGGGGAACTGCCATAGGGGTCGGGATGGTACCACTCCGAACACTAAACTGAAGGCCATGAACAGATGGCAAAGAGTGGCTGCGCCCACGAGAACCCCCAGGGAGACCCTCCCTCTTCCATCTAATAGCTTCAGTACGCACTTCCAGCAACGAAGACGTGGGATGGCGCCGGACCGATTGCTTCAGCTCACGGCGCAAGGAGCTATCGAGGACATGCTCTACAAACTGGTCACGTAACAGAACTTCGGAGTTTGGCATCCCCCCAGGTGCACACTGCATGATGGTCTGCATTAGAGCCAGCAAAGCTAGCGAAAACTCCTGCAAGGTCTCTCCTTCCTGTTGTTGTCTCGCAAAGAGAGCCTGCTGTAGAGTGACATAGGAGTGAGTGTGGCCGTACATCTCTCGCAAGATGGAAAATATGCGAGCCGGATCATCCTTCTCCACACTCTGTCGAAACCTTATCTCCTCCCTCGCCTCTCCCTCCAAATGGTCGATGATAAAAAGTGCCTGATCAGCAACAGAGAGGTGGCTAGCTCGCACGCATGCCTGTATTTCCTCAATCCATTCAGTCACCCCAATCCCTGACTTACCATTAAACACGGAACATCGGCGATCTCTTGGTATAACTACCAGTCGCTCCGTCACAACAGCAGGGGAGCTAACAGTGGATTAGAAGACTGTGAAGCTGCCACACTGGAGCCTGATTGAGACGCAGCACGCCCCCCAAGCCGACGCTCGTTGTCTGCTTTCAACTGCTTAACAAGCTCCCGGAGCTGCTGCACTTCCTCCTCCATACCGACAACAAGAAGACAACCACCCCTCCAAAAGAACTCCCAATATAGAATAATAAAGGGTGCCAATAGTTGGTTTAATAGTTAATCTTCTGAGGCTATACAGCTGTTTTGGCTTTAGCAACAAATAAGACACGAAAGTTAAAACATTTAAGAAAAAAATAATTGTTTTACTCATTTGAAATCACGTCTCAGTCCTTTGTGAATCCTGCCGACAATACGCCAATTGTGGCAAAATGAGCAGTAATTGTACACAAAAAAATGACAACGCAACCTGCGGACTCACCCCAAGATTTGGAAAATAACCTCACTCTAATGAGACCAACAAGGACCCGTAGTTTAAAAAAATTCACAGGACAGAGACGGCGATTTCAATTAGCAAAAATACTTTATTTAATATTTTTTTTAAAGAAGAGCAGACTAAATAACAAGAAGGGAGGTATGGGACCTGCCACTGTAAACTAAACCAGGACAGGCCTGGGCTTACCATGACAGCGGCAACTAAGGGGGGAAGGATCCAAACTACACAACACCCGTGAAACTGCAAACAAAAAGTGAATAAAAAGGAACCACCACCAGGGGACCGCGGCCCACACACGCTGGGGATAAACATGTAGCAGGGCCGAAATCACGGCTCCCAAGCCCCAGCAGCAGCAGCAGACTCACAAGACCCAGCCCGAAGCAGAGCAGCAGAGAAGGGCCAGCGAAAGGCAGACAAGTAGACGAGGAGAGCCAATGAAAGGCAGACGAGCAGCAGAGGAGAGCCAAAAAAGCAGCACAGCGACAGCAGGTGACGGCTAACACAGAGCAGGATAACCGTCAACAGCTGGAGGAGCACGTGTAGGCCAGACCTGACAGCTATGGCTGGAAGAAAACAATCAACAATGCCCTCCCCAGACCATTAACAGCTGAAAGCTAAACAACAACTTAGCCTCTTACCTGGAGAAAGCACACCCCGCCCCCATGGACTCTGACGCAGCCCAGCTCCCGCTCACACCACACTGCTGCAACACTGCAAAACTGGGGTAAACCAGACGCCCAACTAATGAATGAATTAAGACTGGAATAAACAGGCAGGCGTACCTTTGTAGAAAACCAACCACCGCTCCGCGCTTTGAAAAAGGATGCCATCAGCGCAACACCAACACCTCTGTCGGCTCCATGAAGGAGGAAGAGAAAAGAGGGAGAAGAGGAGGCGGACCGGATATATTTATAGAATATCTGGTGAGCACGACCACACTGCCTCTAGTGGGAGAGTGTAACTCTCCACCTTGCCACATTTGGTTTCATCACTCCACAGAATAATTTCCCAGTTGCGCTGTGAAACATCTAAATGCTTTTTTGTAAACTTCAAACGTGCAGCAATGTTCTTTTAAGACAGCAATGGCTTCCTGCGTGGTGCACATCAGATAGTGCCCCTCATCAAGAGATGACTCTTAACTGGTGTGTGTTTTCCAGTGGGCAGGGCAGCTTTAAGCCACACCTCAGTAATTGAACTTCAGGTTGGCTCACACCACACTCATAAATTTGACTTACTAGCTCTTGGAGGATCCTTAGCCAGGGGGGTGTACTTACCTTTTCCTCCCTGTCTTGTGAATGTTTACATCTTATGGCCAATAAAAAAAGATAACATGTAATTTTTTGGGTGGTATTAGTTTAAGCAGACACTGTTTACTCATTCTTGTGATTTGAGTTAAGATCGGACCACATTTTATGACCAATTTAGGCAGAAATGTACAAAATTACAAAGGGTGTACTTACTTTTTCCTCCCACTGTACATGGAACGCCATAACCAAGTAGCCGGTATAGTGTACAGGAAAATCTGTGCAGAGTACAAACTGGAGACCCCGAGGTCAAAATGGGAAGCACCTCCCAAGGTGATGGAGAATGACCGAGCCAAGATCCTGTGGGACTTCCAGATGCAGACTGACAAAATGGTAATGGCCAACCAACCGGACATTGTGATCATAGATAAGCAGCAGAGGAAAGCCGTTGTGATAGATGTAGCCATCCCAAGTGATAGCAACATCAAGAAAAAGGAACATGATAAACTGGAGAAATACCAAGGGTTCAAAGAGGAGCTGGAGAAATCCTGGAAGGTGAAGGCAACAGTGGTACCTGTGGTCATCGGGGCACTTGGGGCAGTGACCCCCACACTGGAGAAACGGCTCCAACAGATCCCTGGAGAAACATCAGACATCTCACTCCAGAAGAGAGCAGTCCTAGGAACAGCTAAGATACTGTGCAGGACCCTCAAGCTCCAAGAGGATGAACAGCCTCCTACCCTACAAGGGCAGAGGGGGATGGGTGAGAGAAGAGTTTATATATACAGTGGGAGGAAAAAGTAAGTACAATATGTTGAATATCTTTTGTTAACATTTGTTTCTATGAAGATCTTGTGTTTGACACAAAAGAGCAGTTGATAAATGGTGATTTTAAAAAATAAAACATGGGAGGAAAAAATTAGAAAAGTAAATTTTGCTGTCTCACTCGTATTGCCACCCTTTGTGGCAAATCAGTGTGGAACCACATTGCGACTCATCGGTGGCAAATCAAAATGAGAATCACCTGTGATAAATTGTCTGTGCTCATGTGACCTCTATTAGCCAATGAATGATGGCTTCTTTTTTAAAAAAAGCCCCCTGTTTCTTTGTCACAGTGGTGAAACAAAGGAGCTTGTTGAGGACTTCAGAGGAGCAATTATCAGCAAACACAAGACCTTCAGAGGATTCAAGGCCATTTCCAAAGACCTTGGTATTCCTGTATTAACAGTGCGTAATGTTTTTAAGAAGTTTGCCAAGCATGGAACTGTCAAGAACCTCCTTGGATATGGAGGGAAGAGAAAAATTGCTAACAGAAGTCTTCGAAGGTTGGTGCGAATGGTGGAAAAAACACAAGGTCTAACTTCCAAAGACCTGAAGACCAACCTGGAACAGTCTGGAGTCATGGTCTAAACGAGTACCATACGGTGCACACCAAACAGGGCTTTATGGGCGAAGGCCAAGGAAGACACCACTGCTGAAGAAAAAACACAAAGAAGAAAGACTAATATTTGCCAAAGAGTACCTGGACAAACCACAATCTTTCTGGGAAAATGTTCTGTGGACAGACAAAAGGAAAACAGCTGTTTGGCAATGCACACAAACAGTTTGTTTACAGGCAGCGCAACAAAGCCTACAAGGAAAAGAACACCCTACCAACAATAAAGCATGGTGGAGGTTCCATAATGGTTTGGGGCTGCTTTGCTGCATCAGGTACTGGTGGCCTTGACCGTATCACAGGAATCATGAATTCTGAAAGTTATCAATAAAGTTTAGGGCGAAACGTCCGACCCAGTGTAAGAAAACTTGGTTTGAGTCGAAGATTATGGGCCCTCCGGCAAGACAAAGACCCAAAGCACATATCCCAATGGTTGAAAAGGAAAAAATGGACTGTTTTAAAATGACCAGTAATGAGTCCTGATCTCAATTTGACTGAAAATCTTTGGTCTGGCTGAAATCTGCCATTGGGAAAAAGAGACCTGCACATGTTCAAGAGCTTGAACAATTTGCATAGGAAGAGTGGGAGAAAATACCAGCTGAGAAGTGCAAGAAGCTTATAGATGGCTACAAGAAACATTTGGAGGCTGTCATCAGTGCCAAAGTGTGTGCAACAAAATACTGAAGAGGGGTGCCATGATTGCTGCACATGCTTTTTTTCGGTTCTCTCTTTGAAATTACAATACAGATGTGTAACTTGAAAAAATGATTTTTTGTTAAAGTATTTGTCTGAGGACGACTGAGAGAGATTTTGGACCTTTAATTAAAAGATCCTGATGACATAAATTTGGTACATTTCAATTTATTTCTGAAGATATTGTTAAAGTAATGCAAATAATGAAGGGGTGCCAATGATACTGAGCAGGACTGTATATATTTTTATATGTTTGTGTGAGAGAGAGTATAATTCCGTGATACCATGGCCACCCCAGACTAACTTTGTGTCCCATCCTGGCCACCCCAGTAAAAAAATGTCCTGGATACCCCACTGAATACAGCAGCTCAGATTTTGACAGGTTTAAACAGACGACATCACATCACCCGACTCCAGCTCCTTTCACTGGCTCCCATCAGTATAGAATCCATTTTGAGATTGAACTTATCTCTTTTAATGCTTTCCTAGGCCTCGCTCCTGGCTATTCTTCAGAGCGACTGATCTGTTATGATCCAGCTCTCAGACTCAGATCCTCAGACGGGGGCCTTCTGGTCACTCTGAGGTCAAAACTCTAAACTAAAGTTGATGGAGCTTTCTTCATCAGAATGCCTCCACTTTGGAACGATCTGCCGATGAGATGAGGCATGCAGAAAACTTCTCTAAGTCACTTTTAAAATCTCATCATTACAGACTTGCTCCTCTGTGATTTCATCTTAATCTTATTTCTGTATTTCTGTCATTGGAGCCCAGTATTTGTCTTTATTGTTCTCATAATTTAGTTTCTTTCACTATTGTTGGTTTTTAATGTTTTCATCTTCATATGAACGCCATTACTTACCTTTTTTGACATTTAAAAGACTCAAGAAATGCTGCTTCTCTCTCCTCTTTGTTCTTACTGTTTGGTTTATTCTGTTATTGTGTGTTTGTGAGAGGTTTTTAAGTAAAACTCAGTTTTTTTGTTGTTTCATCATTTTGTGCGAAAACTCTTGTGCTTTTTCTATATTTTCATGACTGTTTGTCAAAGCACTTTGTAAACCTTTGTTTTTAATAGTACTTCACAAATTAAGCTAGAAGTATGACTATTAATATCTGCTTTAATATGATACCACAGGGTTTGAATAAGAACACTTTGGTAAAATGAGAAGATGTGAGCAGCCCCTCTGTGATGTCAGGACTTTGTCCAGGATCCAGACTTGCATGTCATTTGTTTTTCCTTCAGGATCTGACGCCTCAGTGTGCCGAGGAAAACTCAAGTCCAACCTGAAGCAGAAGTTCCAGACCGTTTTTGAGGGGATCGCAAAAGCAAGAACCCTGACCCTGCTGAACCAGATCTACACAGAGCTCTATATTACAGCGGGAGAGGCTGGAGGGGTCAACGAGGAACATGAGGTCCGACAGATGGAGACCACATCCAGGAGACCACACAGACCAGAGAAGACCATCAGAGGAGAAGAGCTCTTTAAGGAATCAGCTGGAGAAGATGGACCAATCAGAACAGTGATGACGAAGGGCGTGGCTGGCATTGGTAAAACAGTCCTCACTCAGAAGTTCACCCTGGACTGGACTGAAGGCAAAGCCCACCAGGACATACAGTTCATGTTTCCATTCACCTTCAGAGAGCTGAATCTGCTGAAGGAGCAGAAGTTCAGCTTGGTGGAGCTTGTCCATCACTTCTTCAGAGAAACCAAAGAAGCAGAAATCTGCAGGTTTGAGGAGTTCCAGGTCTTGTTCATCTTTGATGGTCTGGATGAGTGTCGGCTTCCTCTGGACTTCCACCAAACCAGAATCCTGACTGATGTCACAGAGTCCACCTCAGTGGATGTGCTGCTGACCAACCTCATCAGGGGAACCTGCTCCCATCTGCTCACATCTGGATCACCACACGCCCTGCAGCAGCCAATCAGATCCCTCCTGGATGTGTTGACATGGTGACAGAGGTCAGAGGGTTCACTGACCAGCAGAAGGAGGAGTACTTCAGGAAACGGTTCAGAGATGTGGAGCAGGCCAATAGAATCATCTCCCACATTAAGAAGTCCAGAAGCCTTCACATCATGTGCCACATCCCGGTCTTCTGCTGGATCACTGCCACAGTCCTGGACCATGTGCAGGAGACCAGAGAGGAAGGAGAGCTGCCCAAGACCCTGACTGAGATGTACATCCACTTCCTGGTGGTTCAGTCCAAAGTGAAGAGCATCAAGTATGATGGAGGAGCAGAGGCTGATCCTCACTGGAGTCCAGAGAGCAGGGAGATGATCTGGTCTCTGGGTAAACTGGCTTTTGAGCAGCTGCAGAGAGGAAACCTTATCTTCTATGAACCAGACCTGACAGAGTGTGGCATGGACATCAGAGCAGCCTCAGTGTACTCTGGAGTGTTCACACAGATCTTTAAAGAGGAGAGGGGACTGTACCAGGACAAGGTGTTCTGCTTCATCCATCTGAGCGTTCAGGAGTTCCTGGCTGCTCTTCATGTCCATCTGACCTTCATCAACTCTGGAGTCAATCTGATGGCAGAAGACCCTTCAACATCCAAAAAATCTACAATCACAGAGCTGTATCAGAGAGCTGTGGACCAGGCCGTACAGAGTCCAAATGGACACCTGGACCTGTTCCTGCGCTTCCTCCTGGGTCTTTCTCTGCAGACCAATCAAAACCTTCTACGAGGTCTGATGACACAAACGGGAAGTAGATCACAGACCAATCAGGGAACAGTTAAGTACATCAAGTCAAAGATCAGTGAGAACGTGTCTGCAGAGAAGAGCATCAATCTGTTCCACTGTCTATATGAACTGAATGATCGTTCTCTGGTGGAGGAGATCCAACAGGCCCTGACATCAGGACGTCTCTCCACAGACAGACTATCTCCTGCTCAGTGGTCTGCTCTGGTCTTCATCTTACTGTCTTCAGAGAAGGACCTGGACGAGTTTGACCTGAAGAAATACTCTGCTTCAGAGGAGGCTCTTCTGAGGCTGCTGCCAGTGGTCAAAGCCTCCAGCAAAGCTCTGTAGGTGCACCTACCTGCACAGGTCACATCAGATTTCTGTGTTTTTACAAGAATGATCATCAACTGTTTGCTGCTTATGTTTTTCTGATTCTTTTCTCAGGCTGAGTGGATGTGGACTGTCAGAGAGAAGCTGTGGAGCTCTTTCCTCAATCCTCAGCTCACAGTCCTCTGGTCTGAGACGCCTGGACCTGAGTAACAACGACCTGCAGGATTCAGGAGTGAAGCTGCTGTCTGATGGACTGAAGAGTCCACACTGCAGACTGGAGACTCTCAGGTAAACATTCAAAATCCCCTTCACATTGAAATCATAATTCAGAGTCAAGACAAAGTTCTAGAGTCTTTTTGTTTTTTTGTTTCAACTTCTCTTTGCTTTTGCTATGTGAGGCACAAAATGAAAAATGGAGGATCCATCTGCAGGAGATTAAAAAGAGGTTGACTTACAGAGGTGCACAAAATTATTTCACAGTCACTACAGTGTTCTCTTCTTTGTATGCTTCGTTTTTACATCTGTGAACATACAGCTTATGTGACCTGCCAAGAAGCTCCGGTTTTGTCTCATCTGTCCAAAGAACATTCTCAAAACATGTTTATGCATGTCAATATGCATTTTGGCAAATTTAATTCTCACCTTTTTGAAATTTGCTTTCCATTACGTCCACTTTGGCTCAAATAGCGACATATGGTTCAATCTGATACTGATGTACCTTGACCTTGAAGTTCACCTTAAAAATCTTTGAAAGTTGTTCTGGGCTCTTTGGTTAACATTTGTATTAAACATCTTTCATTTGTCTTCAGTTTTCCTCCTGCCGCCACGTCCAGGGATGTTGGCTACAGTCCTGTGGGCCTTAAACTTCTGAATAATCTGTGCAGCTGTAGTCACAGGGACATCAAGCTGCTTGGAGATGCTCTTATCGCCTTTACCTTCAACATGCTTGTCTATAATTTTCTTTTTAATCTCCTGAAAAAACTCTCCATAGCTTTCTATGGTCCATGTTCAATGTTGTACACACCATGATACCAAACAACACAGTGACCACTTTTCAGCCTTTAAATAAGCAGACTGACTGATTACAAGTCTGAGGACACCTGTGATGCTAATTCCAGGACACACTTGAGTTAAACATGTCCCTATGGTCAAATTGTGTTCAAACGTTTATAGAAGTAAAATCATTGTTGTCCAGATCTTTTATTTTGTTTTGTTTTTTAAGAAGATTCTGTTGACCAATACTTCAAAAGCAAAGTCTGAATTTCAATGATTAATTTGTAGTACATTTTTTACTAATTCCTACTTTTGTCAGTTTCAAGTTATTTCAGTGAGCATTGTGGGTTTTTCTTTCTTTCACAGAAGGGTACCAACAATTATGTCCATGTGTGTACATAAGAGGTCCACTCCTTGAATAATTTTAAAACTGACTGGTGTTTTTCAGTTTAAGTGGATGTGGACTGTTAGAGAGATGCTGTGGAGCTCTGTCCTCAGTCCTCAGCTCACAGTCTTTTGGTCTGAGAGACCTGGACCTGGGTAACAACAACCTGCAGGGTTCAGGAGTGAAGCTGCTGTCTGGTGGACTGAAGAGTCCACACTGCAGACTGGAGACTCTTAAGTGAGTATACAACAGATCTTGATCACAAGGATGTATAATCAGGACTATGACAGAGATTGAGTATCTTCAAAGTGTAATGGCAGAATTGTCTTTAATTTATGAGGTTGTTGTGAATCTTTTTCAGGCTGAGTGGATGTGGACTGTCAGAGAGAAGCTGTGGAGCTCTTTCCTCAATCCTCAGCTCACAGTCCTCTGGTCTGAGACACCTGGACCTGAGTAACAACAACCTGCAGGATTCAGGAGTGACGCTGCTGTCTGATGGACTGAAGAGTCCACACTGCAGACTGGAGACTCTCAGGTAAACATAAAAATCCCCTTCACATTGAAATCATAATTCAGAGTCAAGACAAAGTTCTAGAGTCTTTTTGTTTTTGTTTATTTTAACTTTCATTTTGTTTTTGCTGAGTCAGGCAGCAGATGATAAATGAATGATGCATCTGCAGGAGACACAAAGAGGTTGACATACATCAGAGGTGAACTCCTAGAATGTTTTTGAAACTGACTGAAAGTCTTTCTCAGGCTGAGTGGGTGTGGACTGTCAGAAGGAACCTGTGGAGCTCTGTCCTCAGTCCTCAGCTCACAGTCCTTTGGTCTGAGACACCTGGACCTGAGAAACAACAACCTGAAGGATTCAGGAGTGAAGCTGCTGTCTGCAGGACTGAAGAGTCCACACTGCAGACTGGAGACTCTCAGGTGAGAATAAAAAGGATCTGAAAGACCAGGAAGTATGATCAGGACAGTGACAGGTAGAGGATATTCTAAGTCAAATGAAGAACTTTATTTCATTTATGAGGATGTTGTAAAATAAATAAAAATGTTCAAATTCAAATCAAAGCTGTGACCATCATCTGAGCTCCTGAACCCCTTCAACATGAAGGAGCTCCAAATGTTCTCTAAACAGACTGAGAGTCTTAGTCATGAAACAGAATACATTCAGGAAGGAGACTCTCATGATCCTCACAGTCTCCCTGAAGGTTAAAGGTCAGAGGAGAGACGGCTAACCTCAGGGTGGATCAGGTTCCTCTAAAAACTCTGCAGGTAAAGACCAACAGCTCTGAGGCCTTTCAGGAGGGTCAAAGCTGTTCCAGCAGAACATGTCTGAGTCTTTGAAATGATGGACTCATCAATCAGCAGCACATCCAAACCATTCATCATTTTATAGAAACCAAACAAGGACAGAGTTCTTCAATCTGTGGTCTTCAACCCAGTCCCTGAGGAGCTGGACTTGTTCTAAGCTTTATCAGAAAAAGAGGAGGTTTTCAGCCTACTCTCAGAGAGGGGGTCTCCCTCCTGGACCTGGACTATAGAGGACTTTAAAGGTCCTGATGGTTCAAGGCTCCACCTCCCAGACTACTTCAGAGTCAGAGAGTACCACAGACAGGCCTTCATTCTGTACCTGATACTGTGATGTCAAACTGTGGATTCACCTGTCTGTCTGTCTGTCTGTCTGCAGTCTGTCCGGCTGTCTGGTCTCAGCGGAGGGCTGTGTGTCTCTGGACTCTGCTCTAAGCTCGTCCTCTCTGACAGAGCTGGACCTGAGCTACAATCATCCAGGAGAACGAGGAGAGAAGCTGCTGTCTGCTCGACGGGAGGATCCAGGCTGCAGCCTGAACATCCTGAGGTACATTGACACCACAGAAGAAGAAAGAATCACATGTTGATGTTCAGCGCCTGAAAAGTGAGATGACTGAGAGTCAGAGACGTCAGGGCTGCAGAGAGAGACTGAAGACTGGTTTGAGTTTGGACAGGGAGTCAGACTGTGGCTGCAAACTCTGATTTATAATTATTTAACTTTTTATGGTAAAGTTTCAGTCACATTTATGATTTTACAGAGAGAAGGTTTATCTGAGGGGTCAAAGGTTAAACTTCATCAGAGTGGGGGGTGGGGGTGGGGGTGGGGGGTGTAACAGAGGTTGATTATTGAATTGAATCCAGCCTTATGTGTGACCTGGAGCTCTCTTTTCCAAGGCTGCTCTGTATGTTTTTGTTTCCTGCTTATTTTCAAACTCAGATTTATTCATCATTTTAATTTTAACTGATGTTGAAGTTTAACAAAGGCACATTTAAGTGTGTGTGACAGAGACTGATTATTGATTTCATCTCTGAATTCCAGCCTTATGTTTGACCTGGATTCTCCTTTTCGAAGGCTGATCTGTATGTTTTTATTTCTTGCTTATTTTTTTTCAGAGGACATTTTTGTCCTGTAATTGTGAAAATAGCTCTAAAAACCTGTCGTCCACTCTGTTGATGCTTCTGTCTTTGTTTATCGTGTATCAGTTTTGCCCATGAAGTCCTTCTTCAGAGCATGTATTGATTGGTCAGTGTGTTGTCTCCTGTGCTCTGTTTGTGTCTGGTAGATCAGCCTTGTAGTTGTTGTCATATTTGGTAAAGACAGTAAATGATCCCTGATGTCACTCAGTAATAGTCCACTGACTGTTTAGTTTTTATGTCAGTTTCCTGTCAGACTTGATCAGTTTGTAGTTCCTCTGCTCAGATCTCCACAGTCCTGCACAGACTGAAGTGTTTTATAAAGCTGATGATGACTGAAAGAAGCCTCTCTGATGGTTCAAATAAAGAGCTGAAGAAAACTCTCCTTTATTAAATCTGAATGAACAGATCAGCTGACAGCTCTTCAGCCTTATTTCAACAGCTCATTAGTCCACAGGGATGTCAGAGGTGTTTATTAAATCCATTTAGACATCATATTTAATGTGAGTGTTGAGCTGTGAAGTCTACAGAGACACAGTCAGGATGATGTGATGGTCCTCCTTCACAGATTTGGGCTGCAGTGAGAGTCCACACTGACTGAGTCTAACCAGCTCAGACCCTGACGTGGGACACCAGCGTCTCCCCCACGCTCACACACTGATA
Source organism: Scarus forsteni (assembly GCA_036419115.1). Taxonomy (NCBI): domain Eukaryota; kingdom Metazoa; phylum Chordata; class Actinopteri; order Labriformes; family Labridae; genus Scarus; species Scarus forsteni. Next base: position 231,586 of record JAZDUH010000208.1, on the reverse strand, counting down.
AACGCAGGTCTGTGCGTGGGAAATGAGCACACACTCATGTACTAAGAGGAGAAGTAAACACATAGATCCTGTTTGTGATGCAGAAGTGTGAAAATAAAGAGCCATCCACGGGCCTGTCCCACTGAAACCACGGTGTGACCTGGTTAAGAGGATCCACTCAGAGCTCTGAGCCCAGACAGACCCTGGATGGAGACAGAGGGAAGGTTTTCTGTAGAAACCTCCTGATTGGTGTGGGCTGGAGAGGGAGGCTATCTCAGGACCCTGATGAATGAAGAACTGATCCCAGCTTTGGTTTCTGTCTCCAGGTTGGACCATGGTGGACTGTGGACAGACTGAGACCTGGTCTGAAGAAGTGTGAGTGTTTTTAATCTTTGATTTAATGATGATTATTCAACTTTTTACTCTCATCAACTTTTCATCTGAAGGATTGTGTCAGAGCTCCAGAGATAAAACAGCATCAGGAGGATAAAGCATGGAGACATGAAGGTCAGAGGTCATTAGTCTGAGGAACAGGTCACATGATCAAAGTGAAGATGAGGAAGAAAATCAGCAGAGATGGTGTGTTGGTGTGATCAGAGAAATGCTCCATCACACCATGAGCTGAACGTGAGCTGTACATGAGAGCCTCAGGCCAACCCAGGGGATTATGGGTAATATCTATTTGTCCCTTTGGCTCCAGGATTTTCACATTGAGAGGAGCTCAAAGGGTTCAGTGTGTGATCATTGATTTGAACATGGAGAATAATCAGCAGGACAGAAGTCACTGACAGACTGAAGTCATTTGGATGAAAACTGCTCTCTACTGTGTCAGACTTTTTGGCCTGTTATTCTGGCAGCTCCACTTTTTGGGCTCTGGCTCCATGTTTGACATTTTAGTTCAAATCAGAGCCTGTGCACACAAAAAGCTTCAAATCAATAAAGTAGTGAATCAATGACATGTCCCAGACGCTGACAGACAGACAGAGAACATTACCCACGGGCTCTTTGTTGATGAAATGATTCCTGTTTTTCTATTTTCTGTCTAATTTAGTGAGCGTTGTGTGCTGAGTGTGAGTGGGACTGAAAGGGTTCAAAACAGAATCACTGATCAGTATTTTCTATTTGTGAAAGGACGAGGGTTAATTCAGAGATTCAAACAGTTTGGATTGAACATGTTGTTAATAAGTGAGGGCTTGTTCCTCTTCTGGGTCAGTATTTGGACCCCAGACCCTTTGTGTCCTCACATTTGACACAAAATCTGAGCCTGCACAAAAACACAAGATTAAAAATACCATCAAATCAAAAGAGTTGTTCATCAACATGCCTCAGACTGAGAGAGAAAAACTTGAGCCACAGGCTCTTTATTTGAGGAAATCCTTTATTAGAGGAAAAGATTCTTTTCTTTGTGTCTGTGTGAAAGTTAGAGAGCACTGGGTGCTGTGTGTGAGCGCCATGGAAAGAGTTCAACATCCAAGAATCATCAGGATTTCAGATTTTTGGACAGAACTGAAGGAAGAAAACATGTCAACTATTTTCTTTGAACATGTGTTTTTATTTCAATAAATGGCCTGGTGCTCTAACGAGTCCACTTCATGACCCAGATCTCAGGATCTGCATTTATCAGAGTCTGATCAACTAGACCAGGTCCTCTTCTCTGGTCCAGACTGAAGACCATGGTGGTTCACTGGTCCATAACTAGACCAGGTCCAGGAAAAACTGAAGGTGGACCATGGAACCACAAACACAGAAATCAAACTGGTTCAGATAGAAAGATGGAGCAGAGTTTGGGGTCAGAGGTCAAACATGGCTGACTCAGCAGGAGGTCAAAGGTCAGCCCATCAGAGCTGACTCTGAACCCTCAGCTCAGATGATTGTAGATGATCAGATGATGACCTGCTGCTCTGATGTTTCTCCTTCTCTCCATCAGACGCCTGTGAGCTGGAGGTGGACACAAACACAGTGAACAGTGGACTCAGACTGTCTGAAGACAACAGGACGGTGACACATGTGATAGGAGAGTTTCAGTCATATCCTGATCATCCAGACAGATTTGATTATTTTTATCCTCAGCTGCTGTGCAGGTCTGTTCTGAGCGGTCGCTGTTACTGGGAGGTCCAGTGGAGCGGAGATGTTGAAGTGTCAGTGAGTTACAGAAAAATCAGGAGGAAAGGAGGTGGAACTGAATGTGTGTTTGGACGTAATGAATATTCCTGGAGTCTGAGCATCTCTGGTCATTTTGGTTACTCTGTCCATCACAATAACAGAAACACGTACATCTCCTCCTCCTCCTCTTCCTCCTTTGGTAGAGTAGGGGTGTATGTGGACTGTCCTGCTGGATCTCTGTCCTTCTATGAAGTCTCCTCTGATGGACTGATCCACCTCCACACCACAGAGACCACATTCACCGAGCCTCTCTATCCTGGGTTTGGGTTTTCAGGATGGTCTGGTTCCTTGTTGTCTCTGTGTGGTCTGTAGTCCAAACCTGCAGGTGATTCAGAGACCTGAGACGTCTTGTCCTCTGCAGCGTCCCCTGAAGAGACGTCTGTTTGTGCTGACAGGAAACAGCTGATCATCAGTCAGCTGATGTCACCTATGAACAGCTGATTGTTCTGAACAAAAACAGGCTGAAAGAATTCAAATCAAATCAAGAAAATAAATGTTTCATGTCTTTATTTACCTGATGATGAACATCTGAACACCAACAACCAACTGAAGACTGAGCTATACATTTATTACACCGATAAATATATTTCTAACACTGATAATTATATGTTTTGAACAATTTTTATACATACATATACAGTACAATTTTATGTACAGTTGGAGTATCTCTAATATATAATATCATTAGGTAGACAACAACAATAGAATATATAACTCCTCCTCTTCTATTGTTGTTGTCTTGGTTCTCTACCAAGATAAATATCTGCTGCCTTGTCCAGCTCTTTGAACTGAAGAAGCTTCTTGGATGAGAAGAGAAACGTCTTCCCAAAACTGAACACAGTCCAGCTGCCTCGATTTAGAATCTTCAAGAAAACTAGAAGAGCTGTCTTTACTGTTAAATAAGTGTTTCAATTAAGATCTCAAACTTCTTTCATCCCCTTTAAGGAGCAGAAACATTTTATTGGGCATATTTGATTTTTGATGATATTTTGATTTGCAGATATTTCTGAACTCATTATCACCAATACTCCTAATTATATTTTTGACAGGAGCACAAAGTCTTTACTTCACAAAAACTGACTTGTTGCTTCAATGTGACAATTTTATGTATGAAGTGTATGAACGATTATTTTGTACCCCTGTGCAGCACTTTGGTCAACCGAGGTTGTTTTTAAACGTGCTCTACAAATAAACTTTGACTTGACTTTTTATTTGTGCAAGAAGCTGAAATGACAAGAAAACCAACATTTAACTCTTGGAAAATGAAACTCTTGATGCTAAATGTACCATTGAAGTGATGGTATAGCAATGTGGGACATATTTTGGCCCACATATGACAATGTTGATTGTAAATATCTGCAAATATTTTAAAATTGGTTGATACTAATATTGGAATGGACTAAACAATGAAATAAAGATGTTTAATTCTATGTTAGTTTTTAAGAAGACTTTAAAATCTAAAATGATCAAATTTGATTAAATTCTATTTTTCAGTTTAAGCTCTCACGTGTTTTGGAATAATGTACTCGTACTGATGTTTTATTGTGAATTATTCAGTTAATCCTATGATGGTACAGGAGAGGCAAAAATAAGCCTTGGAGCTTCAGCCTGTTCCTTTTTTGGTTGCTGTCTGTTTTCTTTTTTTGTAAAAACATGATTTTATGTTTGTTTTTAAACTGAAATAAAGCATTCATTCATTCATTCATTCATTCATTCATTCATTCCAATATCATCTCAATACTGTGGTTTATCCCTAATTTTAACATCACTTAAATTTAAATCTAAGAAGTCATAAAAACTATATATCAACAGCAAACAGTAGAACAAAATTACATTTCACCAAGCTCAAGACTCTTAGAAAGAATAAATAATATTTCCATCATGTTTTTTAAGTACAGTGAGGTAGTTTAAATGTTCCAGTCGTAGGATGAGCTTTAGTGCAGTGTAGCAGTGCATCATTTAAAGTACAGTGTAAATTACATTGTAGTGCAAAAAGAGAACAGAAATGAAGCCCACAGGTTGTAAAGCCTCTCACAGCCTTAAGGAACAGTTAAAACAAACCAAGATCACATTAAAAATTGACAAATACATTTAAAAAAGTCCCATGGGGCAGTCTTTAGTGAACTGAAATGGTCCCTGTCCCAGGATTGAGTTCAAGACACACCATGTCGCACTGACGGGTCAAAAAAGACATTTTTTTTTTTTCTGGTTGTTAAATGCTTTCTCCTCTCTGCTTTGTCCTCTCTGCTCTCCCTGTCATGGCTGTGTTCACATTTTTAGTGTAAATATTGTTCATTGTTAATACTGTGTATTCCTCCACCTCATTCAGAGTCTTATTTCCACCACATTTTTATTGATGTTTTCTTTAGAAGGAAGTTGATATTGCTTCAAGGCTCTGCATGTTGCAACCTGCTCACTTCATTTTCATGCTCTTTTCATTTGTTTTCATTTTAGTTGTATTTATTTTATTTTTATTTTGACTTCATATTAGTTAAATCAGTGCTACTCCTATCTATTCTAATGTCTTCATCTGATATTTCTGACTGCTATACTGTGTAGAAGAGAAACTGAAACAACCAAATTTCCCCTTGGGAGTTAATAAAGTATTTCTGATTCTTCTTCTGGTTCTTTGGACGACTCAGAGGGCTTTTACGCCACCACAGGTCACATGGACTCCTCCTCTGATTGGCTCGCTGATCAGGCTGTGTCATTTTAACCCTTTAACTACCAGCTCAACTGTTTGGCACAGGTTAAAATAAACTCAGGGATATTTACTGCTTTATAAAACACAACAAATCAAATCATTGTTTGATTCCCTTAACATTTCAGGGAGCAGAGAAAACTACAAACAAACCAAAAAACACATATTTTCACTGTGTGGGACTCAAAAGGTTTGAAAAGGTCAAAGTTGATTACCTGATGACTTCAAATGCACAAATATTTGTGACAAAATCAATTAGAAAAGGCAGAAATGTTTGCAAATAAAAGAGCAATAAAATCACTTCAAATAGATGATACTGAGTTTGACAAACACACCAACAATGTTTTTAAGAATAACTCTATTATCTCATTAAAGTGAAGTATTTGTAATAATAATGAGGGTGATAATAATAAAAGCTTTTCACTTTTTAAACCTTTAAATCCCACATAAAGGAAATATCAGTTCTTTTGTTTGCAGTTTCTTCTGTATCCTAAAACACTGACAAAAACAAACAATGATGTGTTCCTTTTTTTGACACATGAAATATTTGTGAATTTCTTGACCTCTGCCAAACAGCTGAGCTGGAAGTTAAAGGGTTGAGAACAAGGAGCTTGAAAAGGTTGAACAGGATAAAGTGGAGATAAAGGTGAAGAAAGAGAAATGTGAAGGAGCAGTCCAGTTTGTCTCCAGTTTCCAGCCTCCTGCTGTTTTCCTCCCAACAACGGGAGCAGATAAATCAGGAGAAGATTGAGGATTATTAACACTCTGATAAGACTGAAGCTCTGAATCAGGACAATCACTCTGACCTTCAGGGATCAGCAGCTCACTGAGCTCTTAAATAACAGAGCAGGGCAGTGATGAGGCCTTCAAACAAAGAAGCACTTCCTCCTCCATGGCATCACGGCCTGAAAACAGAAGCCTCACAAACGGGAGATACCAACACAAAAGAGGAGCACAAGCATCACAGTGCAAGTCCCAACTCATCTGGAGCTCTGTTGGTTTGTTGACTCATTATTTTCATCAGAGTTTCATCAACAACCTTTTTTCCCCTGATGAAAACTAGACAGTAACTAATAAAAACAAGAGCACATGGACAAAAACTCAAACGAAACTAACTGACATTTTCATCAACTAATAAAAACTCCACTAAAATGTCTGACAGACTTAATCCAATCAGACCTAATATGGTCATGTAGGAAGTAGAGACAAGTGATGAATCTATCCAATCACAGCTACTTTGGTTGTGTTACAAAATAGAATTTTCTACGTAAGCATATTGCTTTCACTTGAAGAAAAAAACAACAACTCAGGTTTTTCAGAGTAATTTATTTTTCAGTTTGTTTTTTGTGGTAAATATTTTTGATTTTCTGAGTCATAAATGTATTGGTTCATTTTTTGTGGTAATATGTCCTGTTTTTCTCAATATTTTTTTTGTTTTTGTTTTTTAAAGTACATTTTTTCACTGTTGTTTTATGGAGTTTTTTTTTTCTTGTTTTTTGAAGTGATTTTTTTCATTGTTGTTTTTTGGAGTATTTTCACCTGTTTTACATAGTAATACATTTTCATACTTAGTTTTCAGGGTGGGCAGCACGGTGGCGCAGCTGGTAGAGCGCATACCTCAGCAAGAAGGTACCCGGTTCGATTCCCGGGTCGGGAGGGCCTTTCTGTGTGAAGTTTGCATGTTTCCCATGCATGTGCTGCTTCTCTCCGGGAACTCTGGCTTTCTCCCGCTGACTAAAAACATTCTCATTAGGTTAATTGGTCATTGCCCTTAGGTATGAGTGTGAATGGTTGTCTGTCTCTCTATGTGGCCCTGTGATTGACTGGCGACTGATTCAGGGTGTACCCTGCCTCTTGCCCGATGATAGCTGGGATTGGCTCCAGCCCACCCGCAACCCCGAAAGGGATATATAGGGTATGTTAACATACCTTACCTTCATTGACCCGGTACGGACCAGTAGAAAGTTAAGGATAAGGCATATATGTGCCGGACAGGATCTCTGATCCGTGCAGGACACAGGAGCCACCACACATCCACGGGAGTCGTCTGCAGGTTGGTGGTTCTCACGGGATTTCAAAGTAACTCGATACTTCAGGAAAAAAAATTACTCCTAAAAACATGAAAAAAGTAATCTGAAAACAGAAAAAAATTACTCATAAAAACAGAAGTAATTATAACAAAAAAAATTACTCTGACAAATAAGTTTTTTTTTCTTCAAGTAAATGCATTCCATAATTTTCAGATGTTTTCCTGATGTTCAGATTAGAAGAACTGAAAGCTCAAAGCTCACTGTCTCCAAACAGCACTGATCCCAGACTGACAATCTGATTTTGTCATTGTACCCTCATCTGTTAAAAAATGGTACAGAAAGGGACCTTTGCACATGAAGGATCTTATATGTACCATTTTAACCCAGAAAAGGTTCATGTAAGTACCAAAAGGGTCAACGAAGGACCTTTGAGGGTACATCACCATCAGCTGGACCTTAGAGAACAAAAATGGACCTCAGGCGTACCCTTTTTTCTGACAGTGTAGCTATTGATAATTTATTCTAGATTTTTGTCCTCCTATAATCATGAAAACATCAGTGTCTTCTTCTTTAACTGTTGTCTTTCAGTTTCTGCAGGTTAAGAACAGTCTCAGATGATCAGTCACTTAGAAGAACATGAGTGATAAAACCAAAGCATCAGCTGGAGTTACAGGATCTGGTCCTGCTTTGTCTTTAAAATAACTGTGATGACTCGCTGTATCAAAGTAACTAGACTTCATATAGAACCTGCTCAGGCTCATAGATTTTAGATTTAGGATGTTTGGGTAGATTTAATGATGCTTTGATTAGATATTTCCCTTTAATAGGGGTGTGTTTGCCTTTTCCTTGTTTCTTCATGCTGTCACATGCTGGATTATTTCAGCCATCTAAGATTAATCTTCCCCAAATGTCCTATAACTGTGCTGTAATGGTGTGGATAAGTCATGAAATAAATGAAGTCTCTTCAAAGTTCTTCTCCCCTGAATGAAATAATCCTGCAAATGATGAGAGGCCTGATGAAAGCACCAACAATACATTTGAAAAATTCAGTGTCTCTGCTAAAAATCATCACCTGGTTGATGAAAATAACCAGTTTCATGGAGGAAACAGAAAAATATGTATTTTGATTTTGAGATCCCATTTAATGCTCAAAATGTTAAAAAAGGAAATAATGAATTGTTCATTTAAGGAGACCTGGCTTGTTTTATTTTGTATGAAACAAAATGGATCATGGATCCTTTTTCAAAGGGTCTCTAGCTTTTGCCAAGACAGAAAATAAAATATTTGGAAAAAGTTCTGTGCTTTAATTTTGAAGGGGAGTTTATGGCAGTGGAGTGCCATCTGTTCACACTCCTTTACAGTAGGTGGTGATGATACCCTGTAATAATAATTGTATGTAAGTATGTACTCAGCTTTAGCCACAAATTTTTAATATTTTTAAAACATTTCTCTGTAGTTGGACTTTTTTCCTTCATGTTTGTTCTTTAAAGCACTGTGGAGTCTGTTAAAAAAGACTGAAGTGACTGAAGTGCTTTTTGTAACAACCTCCTCACAGCTTATTTAGTGCTGCTCACTGATATTATTTCTTTGTGTCCCTAAGATGGACATTTTTGTTTCTATTAAAATGCTGTTAATTGAGAGTAAAGGGGTATATTTCTACAGCGTCTCCACATACAGGCCATTGTGATGTCTCACTAATAAATGTGTTGTCATACTGTGATATTCTGTCCCATTCTAGGCTCAAAGTGCAGCATATTTTAATCCAATAAAGTGGAGAAGTTGAATATTTCCCTTGATTTGGGTCGCAGCTTCCACTCACAGTCCAAGTCCAGGTGAAAGTTCCCCGACACCACCATGAAATGTGAGACAACAATTGGTAACACTTTCCTTGAAGATCTAGTTTATAATGCATTAGAAGCACATGCATAAGACATTATAATGCATGTATAAAACATTATAAAGACTTGATTATAATAGATTGTGTCCACTCTTGTAATACTTTATAAACCTTGGTACAAGTTCTTATACATGGTTAAACACCATTATAATGACACTTATGAAGCATTCTACATGCATTATAACGTCTTATGCGTGTGCTTCTAAAGCATTATAAACTAGATCTTTAAGTAAAGTGTTACCCAAAAGGTAAAGTAAATAACTGAAAAGAAATAATAAAAATTGAGTTTTGTTTCTCTCAAGTTATTTATTTACCTTTGGTTCCAAATATGAGCCAGGGCCGGCCCAAGCCTCCATGGGGCCCTAAGCAAAATCTGGGGCCCTCTATTACTGCCAGGATTGAACATTCACATACCTACTATAACTCATTTCATGTTCTACTCTGTCATTATGAATACACTTGTAAAAGTAGATGTCAGATCTTTTTTTTGTAGTTAGATTGTAATCTAAAGTGATGAAGGCCATGGAAGCAGTCAACAGATTTGCAAACTTGCAGAAAATTCTTTGAATTAATATTTGGCAATGTCAGCAACTTCCCCTACTGGCCACATGGGAATCAATACATAAAACCTCAAAGAGCAGCCTGGCATGTTTTACCTGTGTTTTATAATCTGAAATGGTACAAAATTCAGCTACAAGAGCAGCCTGGGGTTGATTTACACTTAATAATCAAAGTGATATAGCACTAAGTGGTAGACTGAAAGTCATCTGGGCCAACTAAAAGTAACAAAATAAATCAATCATTTACTGGAAACACAATCTATTTTTGTTTTAAATAAACTGCAACAACAAATGTACAAAAACAGACAGTATTAAATTAAATTAATTAAAAAAAAAAGTCCAGCAGCGTATAGTTCAAAATAAATGATGCTGTTACTTCAAGTAAGTTTACAAACAACTGGTTCTTCTCACAAATGCATCATCAAAGTAACTAGACTTCATATAGAACCTGCTCAGACTCATAGATTTTAGATTTAGGATGTTTGGGTAGATTTAATGATGCTTTGATTAGATATTTCCCTTTAATAGGGGTGTGTTTGCCTTTTCCTTGTTTCTTCATGCTGTCACATGCTGGATTATTTCAGCCATCTAAGATTCATCTTCTCCAAATGTCCTATAACTGTGCTGTAATGGTGTGGATAAGTCATGAAATAAATGAAGTCTCTTCAAAGTTCTTCTCCCCTGAATGAAATAAGCCTGCAAATGATGAGAGGCCTGATGAAAGCACCAACAATACATTTGAAAAATTCAGTGTCTCTGCTAAAAATCATCACCTGGTTGATGAAAATAACCAGTTTCATGGAGGAAACAGAAAAATATGTATTTTGATTTTGAGATCCCATTTAATGCTCAAAATGTTAAAAAAGGAAATAATGAATTGTTCATTTAAGGAGACCTGGCTTGTTTTATTTTGTCTGAAACAAAATGGGTCATGGATCTTTTTTCAAAGGGTCTCGAGCTTTTGCCAAGACAGAAAATAAAATATTTGGAAAAAGTTCTGTGCTTTAATTTTGAAGGGGAGTTTATGGCAGTGGAGTGCCATCTGTTCACACTCCTTTACAGCAGGTGGTGATGAGACCCTGGAATAATAATTGTATGTAAGTATGTACTCAGCTTTAGCTACAAATTTTTAATATTTTTAAAACATTTCTCTGTAGTTGGACTTTTTTCCTTCATGTTTGTTCGTTAAAGCACTGTGGAGTCTGTTAAAAAAGACTGAAGTGACTGAAGTGCTTTTTGTAACAACCTCCTCACAGCTTATTTAGTGCTGCTCACTGATATTATTTCTTTGTGTCCCTAAGATGGACATTTTTGTTTCTATTAAAATGCTGTTCATTGAGAGTAAAGGGGTATATTTCTACAGCGTCTCCACATACAGGCCATTGTGATGTCTCACTAATAAATGTGTTGTCATACTGTGATATTCTGTCCCATTCTAGGCTCAAAGTGCAGCATATTTTAATCCAATAAAGTGGGGAAGTTGAATATTTCTCTTGATTTGGGTGGCAGCTTCCACTCACAGTCCAAGTCCAGGTGAAAGTTCCCCGACACCACCATGAAATGTGAGACAACAATTGGTAACACTTTCCTTGAAGATCTAGTTTATAACGCTTTAGAAGCACATGCATAAGACATTATAATGCATGTATAAAACATTATAAAGACTTGATTATAATAGATTGTGTCCACTCTTGTAATACTTTATAAACCTTGGAACAAGTTCTTATACATGGTTAAACACCATTATAATGACACTTATGAAGCATTCTACATGCATTATAATGTCTTATGCGTGTGCTTCTAATGCATTATAAACTAGATCTTTAAGTAAAGTGTTGCCCAAAAGGTAAAGTAAATAACTGAAAAGAAATAATAAAAATAGAGTTTTGTTTCTCTCAAGTTATTTATTTACCTTTGGTTCCAAATATGAGCCAGGGCCGGCCCAAGCCTCCATGGGGCCCTAAGCAAAATCTGGGGCCCTCTATTACTGCCAGGATTGAACATTCACATACCTACTATAACTCATTTCATGTTCTACTCTGTCATTATGAATACACTTGTAAAAGTAGATGTCAGATCTTTTTTTTGTAGTTATATTGTAATCTAAAGTGATGAAGGCCATGGAAGCAGACAACAGATTTGCAAACTTGCAGAAATTCTTTGAATTAATATTTGGCAATGTCAGCAACTTCCCCTACTGGACACATGGGAATCAATACATAAAACCTCAAAGAGCAGCCTGGCATGTTTTACCTGTGTTTTATAATCTGAAATGGTACAAAATTCAGCTACAAGAGCAGCCTGGGGTTGATTTACACTTAATAATCAAAGTGATATAGGACTAAGTGGGATACTAAAAGTCATCTGGGCCAACTAAAAGTAACAAAATAAATCAATCATTTACTGGAAACACAATCTATTTTTGTTTTAAATAAACTGCAACAACAAATGTACAAAAACAGACAGTATTAAATTAAATTAATTAAAAAAAAAAGTCCAGCAGCGTATAGTTCAAAATAAATGATGCTGTTACTTCAAGTAAGTTTACAAACAACTGGTTCTTCTCACAAATGCATCATCAGACATCCCCGGGCGGAGGACTTCAAAGGCCAAAATATGATATAAAATGACTGGTATATTGTTGATTTGTTGGCTATATTAGTAAACTTTGTTTCATCTTGTCAGTTGCAAGTGACACTTTGCTAAGCCACGCCCCCTTGGTTACTGTTGCTACGCCTGTCAAGCTTTCCCCTCTAGAGTTAGAAATATGGAGTTTTTAGTGTTATTCAAATATGTGAACAGATTCTTCAGATACTTTAGAAAGAAGTAGCCATTAAAGGTCTCCAGTATGTTTTAGAGAGATACATCACCAAATCAAATGTTGGCAGAGTTAAAGTGAAATCAAAACAATTAAACTAAGAACAACAGGGTTCTTGTAGGGTAGGGTAAGTCGATATATTCTGTTTAAATTGAAATTAATTTTAATTTGTCTTTCATTGTCGTTGTGTTCGCCCATTTCTATGGTCGCCATTCACAAAATGCGAAAATATATCAGGATGTCAGAGCTTGTTTCTGTTCCACATATTTCTTGTTCACATATTTCAATGGCTCAGGGTTAAACAGAAGTAACCTGCTATTGATACGTCTTTGTTTGTTAACTTTATCTTACCTGACACATAGCGCTCATGATAATTAGCACTTTACTTTAGAACAAATGCAGGTGTTCTTAGGCTTTATCCACACTCAGCATCTTTCTATTTGCATCTTGGGCTTGGGAAAGGCCAAAAAAAATCCACACCACCATCCAAACTTCTCAGATATTGACTGTTAGACCTGTAAGTGCTGTAATCACACAGCTTAGGCATATTGATTTCTTTTGAAAACTTGACAGGCCTCCTGTGCGTTTTAATGGTTTGTAACCTAGGATTGGACAGTGGCCCTTTGTGGGAGGGGCTTAGCAAAGGGTCACTTGTACCCTCAGAGTTAGACTCTCACCCTTTTAATAACACGATCGAGTACACACTCACACCCCATTTGTCTCTCTATGGCCTTTGCTTTATTCTAACAGCAGCAATAACAACCTTCACTGCTGGTTGTCAAAGGAAGCCTTATTCCACATTGTAGATTTCTTTTGCTGTCTGTCTGCTGCAGTGCTGTGGTGCTTTGTTGTATTTTGTCTCTCAATAGTCAAAAAATAATACAGTTACTAGACTAGTCACCTGTGTATATATTCCAACCTTGGATTATAGGGATCCCAGTATCATAAGCCAAGGGATTGATAAAAAATATATTCTGTATGTACTGCTGCTAATGCAGCTGCCATTTTGGTATATCTGGCATTGCCATTGTTACAACAGGACAGGTTAAGAAGATATGGTTGGCTATATAATGCATGTATACTGTACACAGTTGCTCTACTCGGAAGAATTTCTGCAAATATGTAATGTTCCAATGATGACGCATACATGTTCTATGCATATGCACATGTGTATATCACTACTGGTCATATGAACATTTTGACTACAGTTTTTGTCAGTGTGGTGGTTGGTTGTGCTTGCCTGCTCTTTATGTGGTTTCAGATGTTCATTTGCTTGTTGTCTTGGTTAAGTGTGTGTGTGTGTGTGTGTGTGAGAGACAGAGACACTTTGTATAACATTTTAAAATGAATTATGTTTTACCATATTTAATTTGAGCATGTTTCGTGTGTAAAGGTGGATATAATACCAGTGCTGGGGCTTCAGCAGGAGAGCCCAGTACCAGATCAGAGGAACTGGCAGGTACAGAGCAAAAACTCTTTCTACAGTAGGACAAGTCATTGTATATTGTGTAAGATAGAGGCTTCATGCTTGAGCATGTATGTTTGAGATCCAGATTAACAATAGGTGAGGGTAGTGAAGAGATTACAGAAGAGAAAAGTACTGGACTGTATGGAGCTGTCGTCATGGTTGTGTTTAATAGAGTTACTGTCAGTTTAGTATTGTTGTAATTACTATAACATAACTGCAAAAGGCATATTTTTGGAAGGAAAAAAAACAAATTTTTGGTGCATTATCCCAAGTGACAGTACCCTTGCGGTGGCGGAAGTGGCCTGACTGGTTGGAAATCTCCCGGCCTGTATTGCTGTCCCAGTCCGGCCCTGCTGGGGCCCTAAGATTTCTAGGGGCCCCCAAACGTCTCAAGAAAGCTGATTAATAAAGATGTTTTTTAAAGTAATTACTATTGTTTTAGTCTTAAATTGCACGCTCAAAAATAAATAAAAATGGTTGATCTATCACTATCATGATCGTCCCCCCCCCCTCCTTTCTCGCGCAATGGACTATTCCACGTTTCTGCGCACGCACAGGCTTGATTCAGGAAGACGGCAGCAAAACAAACTCTTAGCGCGGTTCTGAGAAAGCGGGTGAGCAGTGAGAAAAATGAAGCAGAGTTATCCCAGTGGAGCAGAGAAGAGGAGAAGGCGAGAAGAAAACAAACAGTTTTTATCAACACTACCAAAGGTATCAACCTTTTTCACGGTGACACCGAGTGGGGATTCTCAGCAACAGCTGGAGCTAGACGCTGCTGTCAGTAGCTCTGCTGTCAGTGTCAGCCGAGGAGAAGTGGCGAGTGAAGCAAGGGATTCTTTTCATGAAGATATGAGTATTGAATGAACCATCACAGAGAAAGAAGGGAGACAAAAACATCAGATAGAAAGAAGGGAGACAGAGAAGGAAAAAGGAGACAAAACCATCAGAGAGAAAGAAGGGAGACGGAAAAAGGAGTCAAAACCATCAGAGAGAAAGAAGGGAGACAGAGAAGGAAAAAGGAGACAACACCATCAGAGAGAAAGAAGGGAGACAGAGAAGGAAAAAGGAGACAAAACCATCAGAGAGAAAGAAGGGAGACAGAGAAGGAAAAAGGAGACAACACCATCAGAGAGAAAGAAGGGAGACAGAGAAGGAAAAAGGAGACAACACCATCAGAGAGAAAGAAGGGAGACAGAGAAGGAAAAAGGAGACAAATCCATCAGAGAGAAAGAAGGGAGACAGAGAAGGAAAAAGGAGACAAAACCATCAGATAGAAAGAAGGGAGACAGAGAAGGAAAAATGAGACAAAACCATCAGAGAGAAAGAAGGGAGACAGAGAAGGAAAAAGGAGACAACACCATCAGAGAGACAGAAGGGAGAGCAAGAAAGAGGGAGAGAAGAAAAAATCACAAAGAAAAAGGAGACAAAACCATCAGAGAGAAATTAGGGAAGAGGACAGAAAGACAAAAGGTAAATTTGATGAAATTATACGGGTAAAATTTTTGTTCTCGTAATTGATCTTGTTTTCTTTTGTGGTGTCTTTTATTTTTTTTAGAAACGCAACATACAACTTCATCCAGGCTGAACCTGCTGCTGCTGCCACACGAAAGAAGTGTTGAGGTTAGGGCTGCACGATATTGGAATAAGCTGACATTGCGATTTTTGGGGGGGTTGCGATATATTGCGATATATATCGCGATATTAAAAATAGAAGAATTCTCACCAGTTGACTTGGATAGCTCTGTTTGGGAAGACTTTGGTTGACTCACAATGACACCATTGTATTCGTATAATGCAGTTTAATCCAGGCTAAGGGAGTTTATCTGTGAATGATGAAGATTGCTGTATATAAAAGGGATCCAGGAGGCCATGTCTCTGTACAAAATAGAATAGGTTTCAATTTCAGTTGCTTTTTTTTCATTTCCCCAGTAAATGGGGGAAATGCGATAGTCCCATTGCATGCGCGATGTGACTATTGCGCATGCGCACATTGCGATGTCGATGTTCAAATGATATATTGTGCAGGCCTAGTTGAGGTGAGAATAAAACTTTTGTCAGCGCAGTACAAGGATGTCAAGGGCCCCAGTGACTGGATTTGCCTAGGGCCCCCAAATGACTAGATACGCTCCTGAGAATAGCATTTATAGATAACCTATTAAGATGCTATAAAACTCATCGATAAGTGTGTATTTCGATCAGGCATATATCTAAAAGTGAGACTTTTTTGTAATTACTTAAAAACTCCTCACAGTCTCTTTAAATGAACTTCAAGTAGACTCCTTGTTCAGGGAAAGCTTCCTCCCTGTAAACATATTCATTGATGATCCATGATGCAATCACGCCCTCTTGTGGATTAAATAGTGTCCTACACACAAACATAAACATCAATAAAATGTCTATTAAAATACCAAATATAAGAATATTTATTTGCTCAGTCTCCATTCCTCTTCTGTGGTGAAGTGTGTCGAGTGCATGAAAATAACATCAGAAAGGATCTTTATTAAATCCTCCAGTAAAATGTCAACAGGAAGTTGATGAGGCTCCATTTCCTGTCTCCTCCACCCGACGTCTTAATTTAAGTTTCATTTTTGACTCTTTTGTGTCGCAGCAGAGAACTGAAGAGGTGAGTACACTCGGCTTCAGCTGGACTCAGAAAATACTCGAGTAATGATCGAATACCTGTTCAGATGATTGATTATGAGGAGATGTGGAGGGCAGGTGAAGCTGTTTTGATCGTCTTTTCTCATAAATTCAGCTTTTTGATGAAGAACAGATCGCTCCTGACAGAAACATAAACTTTAACATGGACACTTCCTGGTTTGAACTTGTCTTTAAGGTTAAATGTGTGATCAGAGATCCCTGATCTGATCCATGAACGCCTCTCTGCTGTGATCTGTCTTTATTCTGACAGAGCTGAGTTCATGCTGAGAGGGAATGTGAAGACTGAAGAACAGATTCTGGAGAAAGAGAAGGCTCTTTACTGTCACAGATTTGCTCTGACTTTGGTAAAAGTCTCCCCCTCCTGACTGATTTATGAAAAGTCTCTGAACTGTGATCGACTGAAGAGTTCAGGACAAACTTTCAGGCAGCAGTGAGCAGACTGGAGGACACATTTCAGGAGGGGAGGGGTCTGAGCTTTTCTGGTGTGCCAATGTGCGTATCCCCGTCAGAAAGTGTGCAGTTATGAGTGTGTGTGTACAAATGTGGCCGACAGTCTGCTCACTGCTGCCTGAAAGTTTTTCAGAATAAATGCATATATATATGTAGTATATACTAACTGAATATGACAGGGTTTGAAAAGGATATTGATCCTGATCAAAACTTTCATGAGTCAGTAAGTAGTTCTTTTACAGATCAACGCTTTAATTCAAACATAATCATGAGTAAGGTAAATCTCTTATTGGCTTTAACAGCAGACATTTATACACTGATGTCCAGAACAGCTGTCAGACATGGTCCAGAACGGAGTGAGTAAACTTAAAAGCTGATTTGACAAAAGTAAAAGCTCACTTAATGTAAAAGTAAAACAAAGTTTATGTATTTTTTAATAGAAAAATGAAATGGCAGGTGATGATGTAACTGTTGAAAGGTACTAAGAAAGTTTGTTTTTGTTTATTCTGACTGACCACAAACTCTGCTGAAAACCAAACATGAAATATCTGTGTTCAGAAAAATACCAAGAAGTATTTGAAATAATCAGTAAATCATTTTTAACACAAAAATCTTCACACCCACTCTACTGCTCCATGATCCAGCCATGTCTCTCTTACTGTGTTCAAGTCTGATCTACTAAAGATCTGCACATTACAGAAAAGAGTTATTCAGATCATAAATCACGCTGCATACAGAGATCACACTAACCCTTTGTTTTTAAAATCACAACTGTCCCATCGTCCACACAACACATTTGTGTTTGTGGTGTCAAAATCTGGAGCAGCCTGGATGTCACTTTAAAACTTTACAATAATATATAAATATTTAAATTACACTATAGACAAGTATTAATAGATTCAGACTAGTAATTTAGTGAAAATATGCTTTATACCAAAACACTCTGTTAACATATTTGTAATATTATTATGTATCTTATAACACTGATTATTATCATGTTAAAATAATTATATTTAGGAACATAAAACGTAGTTTAGAACAGATATACTGTGGGCTGCTGATTGTATCTATATACTTAGTTATGAGGTTGATGATTATGAATACAGAAGTGTACATTTAAATAAGTATTTTCATGTGTAAACTGTTTATATTATGTACACATTTATATTTTCTGATGTGTGTTCTTAGTATTAGTGAGTTTTTTTCTTGGTGGTTTATATGAAGAATGGAGCTGAGAATCATTTTTCTATGAGGATTTACTGTAGTTTGTAAAATAAGGCTGTTACCCATGGATTTCTATTGTTGTCATGAATAATGACAGCTGCTAATGACTTATAATTTTAACTCAGGTTTGGAACTGGTTTGTCAGGAAGGGTTGGACCAGATAAGTTCTTTGCCTGATTCTTCCTCTCATACTGGTTGTGCTGTTGACATACATGTGTAAATATATATTTGATGGACATGTGCAGTTATTTGGTGTACATATTTTTGTCAGGAGTCAAGACCAGAGTAACCAGGAGAACAAAAGCAGGAAATCCAAATGTAGATTATCACAAAAAGGATTTATTTAACGAACCAGAACAGGAATTAAAAGTCAAAAAAATCAAAGTACAAACAAAATTTATAAAAAGTAATAAATCAAAACTAGACAAACATTGTATTTACTTGTTTACAAAAGAAAAAAAATGTTTGACAGTGTAATAGATCAATATTATCTGATCCAGATTTTTGTAAAACAGTAAATGAAAATCTTAAGTTTTTTTAGAAATTAATGACAATGGAACAACTGATCCGACAAATTTATGGGAAACTACTAAAGCCTATCTTCGTGGCTTAATGATCTCATGTTGCGCAGCTAGAAAAAGGAAAATAATTCATGAACAAAGAGGACTTGAGTTAAAACTACAAGAAGCAGAGACCGAACATAGGCGTACTCTTTCTGTTGAAAGTTGGGATCAGGTTATGATTTCTAAAACTGCACTCTCTTCTTTAGAAATTCAAAAAGCAGAAAAAAAAATGTTTTTGCAGAAGTATAAACAATATGATAGACATGGATCTGCAAAATATTTAGCTAGTCTAACTGATGGCAAAAACACAGGACACCTATAATAAAAATAAGGGACAAGAATGATAAGCTGGTTTATGTATCTGGTGACTTTACAAATGTATTTCAAGAATTCTTTAATGGTTTATATAAATCACATAATCATGATAGCGAAGGGGATATGAATTTATTTTTTAAGAAAATTAAACTACCTAAACTAGACTTCCAGGACAATGAGATGCTTGGTGCTAAAATTACTTTGGAAGATGTTAAGATGTCTATAAATCTGTTGAAGAATGGGAAAGCATGTGGTCCAGATAGTTTCCCAGCAGAGGTGTATAAAACCTTTGTAGACATACTTGCTCCTTTGCTCACACGAATGTTTCAGTATGCTTAAGATAATGGAAAACTGCCAAAAACAATGCAGCAATCCATTATTTTATTCATACCAAAGGATCATAAGGATCCAGAAAATCCTGCCTCTTACAGACCATTAACAATTCAAAATACAGATTCTAAGACTTTAGTAAGTGTGTTGGCAATGCGATTAAATAATGTGATTCATAAGTTAGTATCTAGCGATCAAACAGGCTTCATTAAGACACGACAATCTTGCTCCAATGTAAGACGACTGCTTGGAATATTACAATATTTAGCATGTAAAAAAGAAACAGCAGTTGTCATTACTTTGGACGCAGAAAAAGCCTTTGATCATGTAGAGTGGAAGTAATTATTTACAGTTTTAAAAGACTTTTCAATTAGTGAACATTTTATTAATTGGGTTAAATTATTATATTTAAATCCACAGGCAGCTCTTTTGATTAATGGATCTACATCTGAGTCATTCTTGTTTGAGAGAGGAACTAAACAAGGGTGCCCCCTGTCTCCTCTCTTATTTAGTTTAATAATTGAGCCTCTGGCAGAATGTATTCGAACGAGTAAGGAAATAGAGGGCATCACAACAGAGAATAGTTCTCACAAGATATCACTTTATGCAGACGATGTGCTTTTATTTTTGAAGAATCCTGCTAAGTCTATTCCCCCATAAATAAATATCAGAGAATCTTTTGGTAAATTTTCAGGATATAAAATAAATTATGAAAAATCTTTAGCTTTCCCTCTTGGAGATAAAACTAGCTTATCATATTATCATCCCTTTAAAGTAACTACAAAAGGATTCAAATATCTTGGTATATATTTTAGTTCAGATCTCTCAAAACTGATTAAGCTTAATCTTTTACCAGTTGTTGCTAAAATTAAAACAGATCTTATGAGATGGGCTAATCTTCCATTATCCTTGCTGGACCGGGTAGCCATTATTAAATTGAATGTCCTCCCTCGCCTGTTGTATATAACTCAGATGCTCCCTACTTATATCCCTTCTGAATTTTTAAAAACATACCTAGTGCTGTGGGAGCTTTTGTATGGAAGAACAAGAGGCCTAGGATGGAACTTTTAAAGCTTCAGCTACCCATTAAAAAAGGGGGACTTAGTATTCCAAATTTCAAATTCTATCTTTGGGCATCACAATTAAAATTTATGACAGAATGGATTAAAAAAGGGAATTCTGCTTTCCTGATTTGGAAGGTATAGGCCTGGATAGGATTCAGCTAGAATACTTTCCATTTATATGCTTTACTAAAATATATCCCAAGATAAAAAATAATTACATATTGAAAAATATTAGTAGATCCCTCAGTGCTATTCGTAAATATCTACGGCTTAAGAATATTCATTTCTAGCACCCATTGCTAATAATCCAGATTTTGGATATACGTGCTTAGATGCTGGTTTTAATGAGTGGAGAGAAGCTGGTATTATAAAAATATTAGATCTCTATTCAGATAATACTCTTAAGTCTTTCCAACAATTAAAATATGAATTTAATATCACACAAAACCATTTCTTTAGATATTTACAGATAAGATAATTCTATTCCTTGTTACAAAGAAGGTGGTAAAACAAATGTGTTAGATAATATTTTACTGAAGGCAGCCGCGTTGAAAGGTAAAACTATGACATATATATATGATCAACTTTCTGAAAATAATAACACCCGTATAAATATTAAGCAAAGTTGGGAACTTGATTTTGGCACTAGAACAAGTGACCGGATATGGAGTAAAGTATGAGCCATGCAAAACAAATTACAAAATCAAACAAGTCACATGAAGTACAATATAAAATTATAAATAAACTGCATGTCACTCCTGTAACCTGGAGTAAACATGACACATGTCCTAAATTTTGTATTAAATGTAAAAAGGAAACAGGAACTTATTTCCACTTAATGTGGACCTGTCCTCTAATTGCTTCATTCTGGTCATTGGTTGTTCAGGAAATTAAAACATCTTTTGGATTTCAAGTGCCAATGGACCCAACGTTGTGTATTCTTGGTGAAAGTAACAGTGCTCGGGTAACAAGAACAATGTCTATAATGTTGTACACTGCTCGTCTTTCTATATTACATGTTTGGATTCAAGAACACCCTCCTACTTTAACTCTCTGGCATGAAAAACTCTTTAACATTACTACCATATGACAGACTCCATCATGTACTGGATAAAACACTGGACATTTTTGTGGAAGACTGGTTTCCTCTAAAAGACTATTTTGGATTTGAATGGTTATTCAAAACAAATTGACTTTGGTGGCGATGGTTCTGTGAACTCAAAGATTGATCTCCCTATAGATATAAAAAAAATGGTCTGTGATCTGAATAATTCTTTTTATGTTACATGGCAGAGGTAAAGTTGTAAACTGTTTTTTTTTTTTTTTTAAACTAGCAGTGCGGCTTTAAAGTTTCACTGAAAGAATTGTTTTCTCCTAAAATATTGCTCAACAATTAAACTGATTAAATTAAGTTATAATCTTATAAATAACTAAATTGTTTATGGGGTTAAGATAAATAATTTAGGAATATAAATCTAATTTTTAGCTAAATATTAATATGAGAAAATAATGTAATAAAAATATTTTACTAAAACTAATTTAAAGAAATTATTTTATAAAATATGCAAGCTAATATGCTGATATTATTATGAATAAAGAATAATATTTTGGAGAACTTTATTCCACAAATATGCATGTGTATATGTATGTATATGGATATATGCGTATGTGCATATATGTTTGTGTATGTATATGTATGTATACATGTATGTATATGTTTATGTGTACTGCATGTATGTGGGCATACATACAAGCATGTACACACTGTGTGTGTGTGTGTGTGTGTGTGTGTGTGTGTGTGTGTGTGCGTGTGTGTGTGTGTGTGTGTGTGTGTGTAAAAATGTGCAGACATCCGTACATTGCATGTGCGGATGTCTGCAGATTAAAAACAAATTTGTATTTATATCTTACGTAGACCCTTGCCTGAAACTAAGAGGAATCTGATCATGGCCGGCATGTTATTTTTCTTTATTTTTTAATTAATTTATTGATTTTTATTATTATTATTATTATTATTATTGTTATTATTTGATTTTTTTTTATTTTTTTGTTTTTCTTTTCTGTAAATTAAAATGACAATGAAAATAAATGGTTTAAAAAAAAAAAACTCGGCAAACAAAGTAAAAATAAAAGTCTCTAGAAAAGCAACCAGAAGCAGACAAACAAAGAAGGATCAAAACTTTCACTGTGACTGTGACATGAGGAGGAAAAGGAGAGAAATGAGCCCTCAGAGACGAGTGAAAAACACAAAGGTTAAAGACATGAGGGGCTTGGGGTTGACAAGACACAGCTGAGGAAGAAAAATTAGAGATCAGGTGTGACGAGATGAGACAGGAACAAATCCTCCAGAAATAAGGAAAGGCAGACTAAAAAAATAAAACAAAAAACACAGACAAGACATGAAATGTGAATAAAATGAAAAGCTTAGCAAAGACCAAAGCAGGAACACAGGAGACACAAACAAGAGGTCAAAACCAGAAATACAAAGAGGATAAAAAAATAAAGATTCTCTGATGATTTTAGATCCATGGGTAACAGCCTTATTTTACAAAGTACAATCTATCATCATAGAAAAATGAATCTCAGCCCCATTCTTCATATAAACCTCCAAGAGGACAAACAAAACTCACTAATGATGAAATGTAAACACCTCAGAAAATATAGATATATATTACAGTTTACAGTTAAAACATGAAAATACTTATTTAAATGTTCACTTCTGTATTCATAATCATCCACCTGATAACTCAGTATGTACATACAATAAGCTTCTCTGCAGTATATCTGCTCTATATTACATTTTATGTTATTTAATATAGTTATTTAAACATGTTAATAATCATTGTTTTAATATATATATAATTAATCTGACTTAGTGTCTGGTTTGACCTCAGTCTCCCTGGTCTTCCTCCCCCCTCTGCAGGCCTTCAGCTCTTCTGTTGTTGCTCTTGGTTCTGTTGTTTCTGCTCTTGAAGCTGTTTTCCTCTGATTGAACTGCATCCAGCTGCTGTAAACCGTTTGACCTCTGACCTTCAGGATTTAAATTCAGACACAAGGTCAGTGATGATGTTTTGATGCTCAAAGTGAGCCTCCTGCAGAAGAGTTTGTTGTTCACGCTCTGCTCTCTGACAGACAGCAGGGGGCGCTCTGCTATGGACCAGACTGAAGAACCAGAGGAGGGGGTCCCTCCATCTAAAACCTCTCTGAGTGAAGAAGACCAGGGTCTGAGGTGAGATGAAGATCTGCAGCCATCACACTGACACCATCACTACACCATCATCATCCTCATCTTCATCATCAGTCTTTATCACAGTAGAGCCAAACCATGACAGGTGTTACCTCAAGACACTTTACAGAAGGACAATGCCATACTCTTCATCATTTCATCATCATCATCACTGCATCTTCATCCTGAAATAACAGCTCAAGAATCTGATGAAGATGATGTTTGTTTTATCAGGATGAAGAGATCAGAGCCTCCTGAGCCCAGCGGTGTGTCCATGAAGAGTGACCAGTCTCACGGTCATATTATTAACTTTCAGAAGGACAGACCTGCTGAGGACAGGTGAGGATTGGAAAATATGACCTTTGACCTCCATGTTTGAGTCCCTCAGAGGTGATGAAGATGTTTGTTTGATGAACCTGCTGAGGTCAGGTCAGCTCCCTTTCCCCTAAGAATTTTTTTTTTTCAAAATTTATTTTTAATTTTTCAAACAAATAAATTAACAGACTGACATAATCAGGCTTTTAATCAAACTCCCTCATCCTCCACCCCAAGGCTCTGAAAACAAACACTCTTGACAGAACAAGCGTAGGCCACATTATCGGTTGTCATTATGGTGAGAAAACAGGGAGGATCCTTGTAGACCAGCTTTGCCAAAAAGCAGCAAGTCTGATTTTACCAGAGATCCGAGATGATTCGGGTGGGATCTGTGTGGATCATTCTGCTATTAATTCACATTTTTCGAGATTCTATCGTAACCTTTATACATCTGAATCGCTAAGGGATGATAAAATAATAAGATCATATTTTCAATATATTGAAGTCCCTCACATAGACCTTACATGAGCAGTCGAGCTAGAGGCCCCATTTTCCATTAGAGAAATTGAACTAGCCATTAAAAGCATGCAAAATAGAAAATCTCCCAGCCCTGATGGGTTTCCAACAGAATATTTAAAAATGTTTTCAAGCAAACTGGCTCCTCTTTTAATTTTCGTGTACACTGAATCCTTTTCAACTGGTTCACTGCCTGAAGCTCTACAACAAGCTACCATGTCACTTATTAAAAAGGGAAAAATAAACAAGAATGTAGCTCCTATCGTCCTATTTCTTTGCTTAATGTGGATAGTAAAATTCTTGCAAAAATGATTGCACGTCATCTTGAAACAGTCCTCCCAACCATTATCTCATCAGATCAGACAGTTTTTATCGATCTATGAAAACCTACCTCCAATATCAGACATTTGTACAATATAATTTATGGTCCCTCTCCACCAGACACATCAGAAGGAGTTGTATTGCTAGATGCCGAAAAGGCCTTTGGTCAGGTGGAGTGGGACTTCTTGTTTCATTCCCTTGAAAAATTTGGTTTCAGGGCCTAATTTTATATCATGGATTAAAATCTTATACAGATCTCCAGTGGCAGCAGTACGGACTAATAATAATATTTCATCTTACTTTTCACTAGTGCGAGGGACAAGGCAAGGATGTCTGCTGACCCCCCCCCCCCCCCCCCCCTTCTCTCTGCGATTTCAATTGAACCGTAGACTACACTGTTGTTGTTGTCATTGCCACGTGTGGCGCATGCCTGTCAATCAAGATATGAAACTATGATGTAAGCATATCTGAAAACTCGCGAAGAGCCAGTAATCACAGAGCTGCGTATATGGCATTTCAAAATCTTTCCAGTCTGGAACGTGGTTTCAAAAATGATCCCCAAAACGCCGTCTCCGTATGGATGATGCGCAGATTTGGCAAAAAACTTGCGCTTTTAGACCTCGGTTTGTCTTCGTGTGAATGGGGCCTCAATACACAGGGGAGTCATCAAGCACAGGTGAGACAATCACACAGGTGGAGGGAATCATCAGCAGAGGGACACAGAAGGGAGGAACACATCACAAGGAAAACAGGGATTTCAAAATAAAACAGGAAACACAAGACAAGACACAAAACCAGTTCCTTAACAAGGACGAAGATCAGAATGAAGAGTGAAAAAGAGAAACACAGGAGGTCTAAATGAGAAACATTATAATAGATCAAACTAAATAACTCCAGGCAGGGAGTATCATGACAAGAACAAGGCTTTAAAAGAAGTGTAATTACGCACTGGTCTAGGATTGATGAGGAGACAAGAATGATAAACAGCTGCTACGCCACTGCAGCCTGTGTCTCATGGCACAGGGGTATGAAAATGACGGGGAGGAGTGGATTCATTTAAACTGACATTCATCCTGAAACAGCCACATCTCATAGCCTTCATAGATAAGAAGATGTTCAGTTATCTATGAAGCTCACGTCGTTTGCTGAACTCCACCCCCATAGCCAGTGGTTAAAGGTGTAGTCAGCGATGTGGGAGAAAACGAATGGAGGGTTTGTTTATATTTGAATTTAGACCCGCCTCCCGAAATCTGATGGACGTGCATCGTCATGGAAACGGCCATAGAAACTGCGTAGCTGACGTAGCTAAGGAAACCCCGGCTGGTCAGACAACTCAACTGCCAATATTGAAAACATCACAACAACAGTACATTCTGGCAGATTAGACAATAAGATGAATGCCTGACAGCTGCTACTGTTATGTGAAGCACCACAAAGCTAATGTTGCTTAGCTTACCTATCCAGCAGACGGACGGCGACATCCGCGTCCGTTTTCAGGTCTTTCAATTAGCGGAGTTCCCTCCACCGTCGGAAAGCAACACCAATGTTGATCCGGGTCTTCGCTCTTTTGGTCATAGCCCTTCTTTTCCACTTTTCACTCCTCTGACCTTTTTCTTTGGGCTGTTTTCAGCCATTGCTACTGCACCTATTGTATCTCTCTCTTACGCTAACTGCGCACGCTACGCAAACTACGACTCCCCCTCCCCCTTCTGTCTGATCTGCGCATGAGTATGATCGCCCCCTGGATGTGGGGGGTTTACTTTGTTTTGGTAACTCGGCCCGAGCCCCAGTATTTACCTGCTGAAATTCAGAGCCAAGGCTGTATATTGAGACCGGATTTTTTTTCCAACATGCTGTCAGTGGGGACATCTTGTGGATGGAGAGGAGACGTACGGTGAATTTCACAAACACTGCATTAGATTAGAAGATTAGAAGATGGCTGAGTACACCTTTAAATGATGACACGCAGCTGTACATGTCATCACTGGTCAGATTTGTGAGGGGGCAGAGAAAACTACAGTGTCAGACATTGTTCTAACAAATGAACTCAACATTCACTTTAGTGACTTATGAAGACTGATGAAGCCTGGAGTCATTGGTGCCCACATGAATGATAATCTTATTTCTTAACAGCAGCTTCAGATTTGATTTAAGGTCACCTGCTCTGGTCCAGAGGATACTCCTAACTATGTCCTCTGACTTCACGACCTTCATAGTTCTCACTGTGGAGTCTCCAATAATCAGAGTTTGATGCTTTAACTGAACGTCTGTCTCTGCCTTGTGACTGCATGCACAGTTGAAAGAATGGTATTTATTTGCTTGTTGTGAACTCGGGACTGAGGCAAGAAACAAGAAAAAGTTGACCTACAAGTGATCTTTGACCTCCATGTTTGACCCATGATGATGATGATGTTTGTTTTATCAGGATGAAGAGATCAGAGTCTCCTGAGCCCAGCGGTGTGTCCATGAAGAGTGACCGCTCTCAGGATCATATTATTAACTTTCAGAAGGACAGACCTGCTGAGGACAGGTAAGGATTGGTAAATATGACCTTTGACCTCCATGTTTGAGTCCCTCAGAGGTGATGAAGATGTTTGTTTGATGGACCTGCTGAGGTCAGGTCAGCTCCCTTTCCCCTCAGAATTTGTTTTTATTCCAAATTTATTTTTAATTTTTCAAACAAATAAATTAACAGACTGACATAATCAGGCTTTTAATCAAACTCCCTCATCCCCCACCCCAAGAGTCTGAAAACAAACACTCTTGACAGAACAAGCATAGGCCACATTATCGGTTGTCATTATGGTGAGAAAACAGGGAGGATCCTTGTAGACCAGCTTTGCCAAAAAGCAGCAAGTCTGATTTTACCAGAGATCCGAGATGATTCGGGTGGGATCTGTGTGGATCATTCTGCTATTAATTCACATTTTTCGAGATTCTATCGTAACCTTTATACATCTGAATCGCTAAGGGATGATAAAATAATAAGATCATATTTTCAATATATTGAAGCCCCTCACATAGACCTTACATGAGCAGTCGAGCTAGAGGCCCCATTTTCCATTAGAGAAATTGAACTAGCCATTAAAAGCATGCAAAATGGAAAATCTCCCAGCCCTGATGGGTTTCCAACAGAATTTTTAAAAATGTTTTCAAGTAAACTGGCTCCTCTTTTAATTTTCGTGTACACTGAATCCTTTTCAACTGGTTCACTGCCTGAAGCTCTACAACAAGCTACCATGTCACTTATCTTAAAAAGGATAAATTAAACAAGAATGTAGCTCCTATCGTCCTATTTCTTTGCTTAATGTGGATAGTAAAATTCTTGCAAAAATGATTGCACGTCATCTTGAAACAGTCCTCCCAACCATTATCTCATCAGATCAGACAGTTTTTAATCGATCTATGAAAACCTACCTCCAATATCAGACATTTGTACAATATAATTTATGGTCCCTCTCCACCAGACACATCAGAAGGAGTTGTATTGCTAGATGCCGAAAAGGCCTTTGGTCAGGTGGAGTGGGACTTCTTGTTTTATTCCCTTGAAAAATTTGGTTTCAGGGCCTAATTTTATATCATGGATTAAAATCTTATACAGATCTCCAGTGGCAGCAGTACGGACTAATAATAATATTTCATCTTACTTTTCACTAGTGCGAGGGACAAGGCAAGGATGTCCGCTCTCCCCCCCCCCTTCTCTCTGCGATTTCAATTGAACTGTAGACTACACCGTTCGCCACTGTTGTTGTTGTCATTGCCACGTGTGGCGCATGCCTGTCAATCAAGATATGAAACTATGATGTAAGCATATCTGAAAACTCGCGAAGAGCCAGTAATCACAGAGCTGCGTATATGGCATTTCAAAATCTTTCCAGTCTGGAACGTGGTTTCAAAAATGATCCCCAAAACGCCGTCTCCGTATGGATGATGCGCAGATTTGGCAAAAAACTTGCGCTTTTAGACCTCGGTTTGTCTTCGTGTGAATGGGGCCTCAATACACAGGGGAGTCATCAAGCACAGGTGAGACAATCACACAGGTGGAGGGAATCATCAGCAGAGGGACACAGAAGGGAGGAACACATCACGAGGAAAACAGGGATTTCAAAATAAAACAGGAAACACAAGATAAGACACAAAACCAGTTCCTTAACAAGGATGAAGATCAGAATGAAGAGTGAAAAAGAGAAACACAGGAGGTCTAAATGAGAAACATTATAATAGATCAAACTAAATAACTCCAGGCAGGGAGTATCATGACAAGAACAAGGCTTTAAAAGAAGTGTAATTACGCACTGGTCTAGGATTGATGAGGAGACAAGAATGATAAACAGCTGCTACGCCACTGCAGCCTGTGTCTCATGGCACAGGGGTATGAAAATGACGGGGAGGAGTGGATTCATTTTAACTGACATTCATCCTGACACAGCCACATCTCATAGCCTTCATAGATAAGAAGATGTTCAGTTATCTATGAAGCTCACGTCGTTTGCTGAACTCCACCCCCATAGCCAGTGGTTAAAGGTGTAGTCAGCGATGTGGGAGAAAACGAATGGAGGGTTTGTTTATATTCGAATTTAGACCCGCCTCACAAAAGCTGATGGACGTGCATCAGTGCAGAGTTGAAAGAATGGTATTTTTTTGCTTGTTGTGAACTCGGGACTGAGGCAAGAAACAAAAAAAAGTTTGGAACTGCCCTTTAAGGAAAATTAGTCGTTGGTTTCTTCTGTATAAATATCATTGTTCTCCCCTTCTGCTTAATCTGCTCATTTTTTCCTTTTTAGTTACTTTTGAGTAGTTTGGGAGATAGTTTTTCCTCAGTCTGTCTGAAAACATTGTTGGAGATATCTGTGGCCTGTTTTAATCCACAGAGCTCAGCTGGAAACAACTGGTCTCCTCAGTGATGGACCCAGACAGCCTGAATCAGAGCTTGACTCCATATTTATGGTGAGAACATCACACTTTCACAAACTCCGTGATCCTCAGGTTTGATGGTCCACCATCATCCAGTCTCTGTGAAGTTCTATAAGTAGAATCTACACATTTAATCTCCACTCTGTCATTGTTCTCCAGCCGCTGAAGAAGAACATCTACACCTTTATGGAGAACGAGCTGAGGAGAATCCAGAGAGGTTTAAGTCAAGATTACTCAGAAAGCTTAGAGGGTCAGAGCGAGGATGTGTTGGTTGTTGAAGATGAGGAGCAGAGGAGCAGCAGAGAGGCATTTCTGGAGATCACAGTGAACTTCCTGAGGAGGATGAAGCAGGATGAGCTTGCGAAGAGCATACAGAATAGTAAGAACTTTTTTTAGATTTAATACGATGGTGAGAGGAAGAGGAGGTTCACATTTTTAGATCTGCTTCACTCTGACGTTCATCACCTCCATGTTCATTATAAAATCATTTTAGTTCAGACTGAGGACGTGAGCAGCCCCTCTGAGATGTCAGGACTTTGTCCAGGATCCCGACTTTAATGTCATTTGTTGGTTTTCCCTTCAGGAGCTGACGCCTCAGTGTGCCGACAAAAGCTCAAGTCCAACCTGAAGCAGAAGTTCCAGACCGTGTTTGAGGGGATCGCTAAAGCAGGAAGTCAGACCCTGCCGAACCAGATCTACACAGAGCTCTACATCACAGAGGGAGAGGCTGGAGGGGTCAATGAGGAACATGAGGTCCGACAGATCGAGACCACATCCAGGAGACCAGAGAAGACCATCAGAAGAGAAGACATCTTTAGAGGAACACCTGGAGAAGATGGACCAATCAGAACCGTGATGACGAAGGGCGTGGCTGGCATTGGTAAAACAGTCCTCACTCAGAAGTTCACCCTGGACTGGGCTGAAGACAAAGCCCACCAGGACGTACAGTTCATGTTTCCATTCACCTTCAGAGAGCTGAATCTGCTGAAGGAGCAGAAGTTCAGCTTGGTGGAGCTTGTTCATCACTTCTTCAGAGAAACCAAAGAAGCAGGAATCTGCAGGTTTGAGAAGTTCCAGGTCTTGTTCATCTTTGATGGTCTGGATGAGTGTCGACTTCCTCTGGACTTCCACCAAACAAGAATCCTGACTGATGTCACAAAGTCCACCTCAGTGGATGTGCTGCTGACCAACCTCATCAGGGGGAACCTGCTCCCATCTGCTCACCTGTGGATCACCACACGCCCTGCAGCAGCGAATCAGATCCCTCCTGGATGTGTTGACATGGTGACAGAGGTCAGAGGGTTCACTGACCAGCAGAAGGAGGAGTACTTCAGGAAACGGTTCAGAGATAAGAAGAAGGCCAGAAGTATCATCTCCCACATCAAGAAGTCCAGAAGCCTTCACATCATGTGCCACATCCCGGTCTTCTGCTGGATCACTGCCACAGTCCTGGACCATGTGCTGAAGACCAGAGAGGAAGGAGAGCTGCCCAAGACCCTGACTGAGATGTACATCCACTTCCTGGTGGTTCAGTCCAAAGTGAAGAGCATCAAGTATGATGGAGGAGCAGAGACTGATCCTCACTGGAGTCCAGAGAGCAGGGAGATGATCCAGTCTCTGGGTAAACTGGCTTTTGAGCAGCTGCAGAGAGGAAACCTGATCTTCTATGAACCAGACCTGACAGAGTGTGGCATGGACATCAGAGCAGCCTCAGTGTACTCTGGAGTGTTCACACAGATCTTTAAAGAGGAGAGGGGACTGTACCAGGACAAGGTGTTCTGCTTCATCCATCTGAGCGTTCAGGAGTTCCTGGCTGCTCTTCATGTCCATCTGACCTTCATCAACTCTGGAGTCAATCTGATGGCAGAAGACCCATCAGCCTCCAAAAAATCTACAATCACACAGCTGTACCAGAGAGCTGTGGACCAGGCCTTACAGAGTCCAAACGGACACCTGGACCTGTTCCTGCGCTTCCTCCTGGGTCTTTCACTTCAGACCAATCAAAACCTTCTACGAGGTCTGATGACACAAACAGGAAGTAGATCACAGACCAATCAGGAAACAGTTGAGTACATTAAGTCAAAGATCAGTGAGGACATGTCTGCAGAGAAGAGCATCAATCTGTTCCACTGTCTGAATGAACTGAATGATCGTTCTCTGGTGGAGGAGATCCAACAGGCCCTGACATCAGGACGTCTCTCCACAGATAGACTGTCTCCTGCTCAGTGGTCTGCTCTGGTCTTCATCTTACTGTCCTCTGAGAAAGACCTGGACGAGTTTGACCTTCAGAAATACTCTGCTTCAGAGGAGGCTCTTCTGAGGCTGCTGCCAGTGGTCAAAGCCTCCAGCAAAGCTCTGTAGGTGCACCTACCTGCACAGGTCTCATCAGATTTCTGTGTTTTTAAAAGACTATTGATCATCAACTGTTTGCTCTTTATGTTTTCTGATTCTTTTTTCAGGCTGAGTGGGTGTGGACTGTCAGAGAGAAGCTGTGGAGCTCTGTCCTCAGTCCTCAGCTCACAGTCCTCTGGTCTGAGACACCTGGACCTGAGTAACAACGACCTGCAGGATTCAGGAGTGACGCTGCTGTCTGATGGACTGAAGAGTCCACACTGCAGACTGGAGACTCTCAGGTGAACATTTGAAGTCCTCTTTACATTGAAAACTTAATTCTGAGCTGTACTAAAGTACTAGAGTGTTTACTTTTGTTCATTTTACAGTTGTTTAACTTTGTTTTTCATGAGTGAGACAACAGATGAGAAATTAAGGCTCCACCTGCAGGAAATAATTGTGGCTGACTTAGATCAGAGTTCAACTTCTTGAATGTTTGTGAAACTGATCAAAGGTCTTTCTCAGGCTGATCGGATGTAGACTATCAGGGGAAAGTTGTGAAGCTCTCTCCTCAGTCCTCAGCTCACAGTCCTCTGGTCTGAGACACCTGGACCTTAGAAATAACAACCTGAAGGATTCATTAGTGACGCTGCTGTCTGACGGACTGAAGAGTCCACACTGTGGACTGGAGACTCTTAGGTGAGTTTAAAACAGATCTTGAACACAAGGTTATATGATTAAAACAATGACAGAGATTTAGCATCACCAAAGTCTAATGAAGGAACTGTCTTTGATTTATGAGGTTGTTGTGAATCTTTCTCAGGCTGAGTGGATGTGGACTGTCAGAGGAAAGCTGTGGAGCTCTGTCCTCAGTCCTCAGCTCACAGTCCTCTGGTCTGAAAGACCTGGACCTGAGTAACAACGACCTGCAGGATTCAGGAGTGACGCTGCTGTCTGATGGACTGAAGAGTCCACACTGCAGACTGGAGACTGTCAGGTAAACATACAAATGTTGAAATTCAAATCAAAGCTGTGACCATCATCTGAGCTCCTGAACCCCTTCAACATGAAGGAGCTCCAAATTTTCTCTTAACACATTGAGGGCCTTAGTCATGAAACCGAAAACAGACAGATTTAGCTGTTCAGAAACAAACTTTGAAACAGTAGGCACTGATTAGTCCACTCGGCCACACTGGGGTCACACACTGTAACTGACTCAGAGTCTTTAAGGTGAAGCAGACTTGGACTCACAAACAGGCACTCGGCGTCAGGAACAGAAAACTGGGTCGTAAGCCGGGAATCAGACAGATCAGGACTCACAGACAGGTACTTGGCGTCAGACACAGAGGCAAGGTCGTCCACCAGGGATCATGCAGACAGATGGGTGCTGGACAGAAATGGTTCAGTACCTTGTAGTCTAGCCGAAGATCAGGCGATAAAGGCGGCAACAGGAACAGAACAGGTTGGCAAAGGGTGATCGGTCTGGATAGCAGGTCTGGTGTTTCTTGCATGAGAGCAAAGACGATCTGACACCGAGTGAGTGTGGAGCTGGGGTTTAAGTAGGTGGTGTGATTTCAGAAGATGAAGTGCAGTTGGGAGCAGGAGCGCAGGTGACAGGAGTTGAGCTTGATTAGGCTGAGGCTGGAGTGTGGCAGCCTGAGGCTGTGACAGTTCGAGCAG
Organism: Scarus forsteni; assembly: GCA_036419115.1. Classification (NCBI taxonomy): domain Eukaryota; kingdom Metazoa; phylum Chordata; class Actinopteri; order Labriformes; family Labridae; genus Scarus; species Scarus forsteni. Next base: position 198,060 of record JAZDUH010000208.1, on the reverse strand, counting down.
AACATGTCTGAGTCTTTGAAATGATGGACCCATCAATCAACAGCAGATCCAAACCATTCATCATTTTATTGAAACCAAACTAGAACAGAGTCCTCAACCTGTGGTCTTCAGTCCAGTCCCTGAGGAGCCTGACTTGTTCTGCGCTTTATTAGAAAAAGAGGAGGTTTTCTAGCCTGCTCTCAGAGAAGGGGTTTCCCTCCTGGACCTGGACTATAGAGGACTTTAAGGGCCCTGATGGTTAAAGGGTCCTCCTCCCATACTACTTTAGAGGCTGATACTGTGATGTCAACCTGTAGCACATACAAACCATTCATCAGTCCTTCAATCTGTGGTCTTCAGCCCAGTTCCTGAGGAGCCAGACTTGTTCTAGCAGTTTAAGTCTTTAAGCTTTACCAGAAAAGAGGAGGTGTTCAGTCTGCTCTCAGAGAAGGGGTTTCCCTCCTGGACCTGGTCTATAGAGTACATTAAAGGTAGGGCTGCAACAACTAATCGATTAAATCAATCACAGGTGTTTGGGTGCATGAAGTTGTAGCTTATAGTCGGCTAGTTGGGAGGAGATGAGCCCGCTCTCTTGCTGTAAGCTACTGTGAGAGGTGCGCATGCGCACTAGCAACCGTCACTGCACATAACAACATGCAGAAGGATTCATAATGGCAGCATCCATGGCAGCATTACTTCATGGACGACCAAAAACCTCCAAAAGCTGGAAGCATTTCACATGAAACAAGCAAAGAAAACGATCACTTGCAAAGATTGAAGGCTGACTTCATCTGGCATAGGAGCACGACCTCTATGAAAGAGCACTCGCTGAGAAAGCACGTCGGTGTGTTCCAGACAGACGAAGACTCACCTCGGTATAAATATTATTTTTATGTGTTACATTCAGCAACACCTTATTTTACTGAATACTTTAAAGACAAGACTGCTACTACTTTGCCTGCTTGTTTCAAGAAAAAAAAGTTTTTGAGCATTTCTTTGAACAACATGTAAACAAGTCTGTTGTAACGTCCGTCTGACGTAAAATAAAGGGGACTCTGGCTTGCGAATATACTTGCTTTATTAAACAGTCACTGTGGGCCATGACCGCACAAACTACAATTTCAATTCACGAACAAAACAGTGAGTAGTAATTTCTAGACCTCTCTCCCTCCTTGCTTAAACCCCCACACTCTCTCTCCCCTTCTGAACTCTGACCCGCTCGTCCTGCCTTCGCTGACCATCAATTTTCAGGAAATATTAACATCCACCATTAAACACAAACAGTAGAACTGCTGCACCATTGATGTACTTACAGTTTTCACCATGAGTCAAGAAAGAAAAAAGCTGTAACAAAACTGTATTACTGAAGGAAAAATGCTTTTAATTGTCTTTATTGTTGTTTCAAAAATATCTAAAACAACTTTAAAGGGATAGTTCAGTTTTTTTGAAGTAGGGTTGTATGAGCTCCATATGACCAGGAAGTACATTAGATGCAGTAGAAAGTTCTCTCCTCTCCCTCAGTAAGCCACAGTCTGTAAGAGTCGGTGTCGAAGAAAAAAACGCTAACAGGGAAGTACTGTACCAAATTCAAAGGCTATTTTCTCCACCTACTAGAATTCAAATCAAAAAGTAATATGACAGTTGAAGAGTACGCTACATATGATTGTTTTTAAGTGCAGAAACATTTTGGAAATATAAAGTTTATCCGGACCTAGCTAACTCGTGTCATGTGTCCCTCCGCTAAATCAGTCCCCCCCCCCACTCTCTCTCACAGCTGATCAAAATATTTAAGCTAGCGGCTTCAGACGCCGGTTGTAGCTTTGTGTAACTTTAATCAAGTATCGTAATTCTTATGTTTTGACTGTTAGAGGTGTGGAGAAGAGACGATGCAGGAAATTAAATAAGGATGAAATAAACAGTGATGTAGATGTTTGACCCGCGAGTACCAAGAGGAAATAGGTGATATGGACAGCGGTATTTCTCGTCAAATATACTTTCCTGCTCTTCTGAAACCTGGAGTTTTGTGGACATTCTTCAGTTTTCCGATGATAAACTGGAAAAACGTCCCAAACCTGAAGGACCTAATGACGTTTTCTGCTCAAAGTAATTATGATCCATCAGAAACAAATAAGCAGAGCAGAGTAGAGGCTGTTTATCAAAACAGTGCAGACTACTTGTGTCTGTGTCTCTCTCTCACACACACATGCACACACATGCAACTATTACTCATGTATTTGCCTCAAATATAGATATATATATAGATGTTTAGAGAGGAAGAGATTTATAGATCTGTGCACACAATCTGTCAGGTAACAGGAAACAAGAGATGCATTAGCTATACGATGTAACAGTATGTCCTCATTACGCAGAGGAATACGATGAAAGCTGAGTTATCCATGATGCACATCTGTTTCTGCAGCAAGGGAAGCATCACAAAAACACATCTCAGAAATATTTGTCATATAATGTGCTTACAGTTCGTGTAAAACAGTGTCTGAGGCCGCTAGCTAACTACGGCGGACTGATTTAGCAGAGGAACACACGACGTGAATTGGCTTAGGTCCGGATAAACTGTATATTTCCAAAATGTTTATGCACTTAATAAAAATCATATGTAGCGTACTCTTAAACGGTGGTATTACTTTTTGAATTGAGGTCTTGTAGGCAGAGAAAATACCCTTTGCATTTGGAACGATACTTTTCTGTTACTATCTTTTTCTTCGTCACCGACTCTTACAGTCTGTGACTTACTGAGGGAGAGGAGAGAAGTTTCTACTGTATCTAATGTTCTTAGTGGCCATATGGAGCTCATACAACCCCACTTCAAAAAAACTGAACTATCCCTTTGAGCTAAACTGGAAAGGAAATTGCAAAAACGTGTCATTATCTGATTAATCGTTGAAAGCTGTGGTCTACGATTTGAAACCGCAGCCTGCCCCCCCTTCCCTCACCTCTCCCCTCCGTGTTCCAAGATCCCGCCCCCAGCTCGTGGCGCCTCATATAAGCCCCCTCCGGCAGAGCTACGAGCGACTAGCATAATATATCAGCAGCAAACTCAATCAAGAACAGCTCAGCTCAACTGAAAGTATCAAACACGACAGACATCCCCCTTGTAACACACAGCAGTAGCCATTTCAATTGGACCGGCGGCAATGCTGGTCTTGCGCCGCCAGAGCTGAGCTGATTGTGGGGGAGGATTAATCTTTCTTAGCCTGTCCTCCCCAGCTCAGCTTACAGTGCTAACGATTAGCGGCTAACAGGCTAACCCGCTCCGCTACAAGTCATTAGCCAGGCCAGGCACAGACTAACCAGAGTTATTCAGCAGACATCTCCCACTGTAGTAAACAAAGCCATTACCTGATCAACCAGGGGCGAAATGGCCGATGCTGAAGGTCTGACGGCCGGCTGAGGCCATTCGTTAGCCGTTAGCCCGCTAAAAGGCCTCGACCCGCGGTTTTGGCGCTAGGCTTTTCCGGCTCCATGATAGTTCAGTAGCTAACGCTGCTAGCTGCTCACCGGAGGTAGAGGGGAGGAGATGGGACCATGGGCATGACGCTGCGTAGCGAGGGAGACAGGGGATTGGATGGACTCACGGACCAATTGAACCTTATCAGGCTTCTAGGCTTGATTGGTCAGCTAGTATGCAGCTTTTCAGCGGATATACTGAATGGATTTTTTTTCGTTCTTTTTGGTCTTTATACTGTGTAGATAGGACCACAGGACCATAACAGCCTTATAAACGGTGTTATTAAGATGTACAAAGCTTCCAAATCGTAGACATAGCTTTAAATAATTGCCTGGTTAATCGGATAATGACAATCATCTCTAGTTGCAGTCCTGGTTAAAGGTCCTGCTGATTCAAGGCTGCCATATTATTACACTGAAGATACCACAGACAGGCCTTCACTCTAAACCTGATCCTGTGATGTCAAACTGTGGATTCACCTGTCTGTCTGTCTGTCTGTCTGTCTGCAGTCTGTCCGGCTGTCTGGTCTCAGAGGAGGGCTGTGTGTCTCTGGACTCTGCTCTAAGCTCGTCCTCTCTGACAGAGCTGGACCTGAGCTACAATCATCCAGGAGAACGAGGAGAGGAGCTGCTGTCTGCTCGACAGGAGGATCCACGCTGCAGCCTGAACATCCTGAGGTACATTGACACCATAGAAGAAGAAAGAATCACATGTTGATGTTCAGCAGCCTGAAAAGTGAGATGACTGAGAGTCAGAGACGTCAGGGCTGCAGAGAGAGACTGGAGACTGGTTTGAGTTTGGACAGGAAGTCAGACTGTGGCTGCAAACTCTGATTTATTCTTTATTTTAATTTGTATTAATGGAGACTGAGAGGAGATTTATCTGAGGGGTCAATGATTTAACATCATCCAGGGGTACGAGGTAACAGAGATTGATTATTGATTTGATTTCTAAATCCAGCCTTATGTTTGACCTGGATTGCCCTTTTCCAAGGCTGATCTGTATGTTTTGCCTTCTTGCTTATTTTTTCAGAGGACATTTTTGTCCTATAACTTTGAACATAGTTCTAAACCCTGTAATTTACTCTGCTGATGCTTCTGTCTTTCTTTATCATGTCCCAGTTTTGCCCATGAAGTCCTTCTTCAGAGCATGTGTTGATTGGTCAGTGTGTTGTCTCCTGTGCTCTGTTTGTGTCTGGTAGATCAGCCTTGTAGTTGTTGTCATATTTGGTAAAGACAGTAAAAGATCCCTGATGTCACTCAGTAATAGTCCACTGACTGTTTAGTCTTTAATGTCAGTTTCCTGTCCAGTGTTTGGCAAATTACTTAAATTAGTTATAGTTACTAGTTACTCTCCCAAAAAAAATAGCTGAATTACTAACAGAATTACTCCTTCATAAATGTAATAAGTTACCAGGTAAACTAACTGATGTGTTACTTTTCTGAAAACTCTTTTCCTTCTTGAACTGTGTGTCTCCGTCTCTGTGTCCTTCCTTGTTGTTACCTGCTGCAGCAGCTCTGACATCATCAGCGGAGTTCTCTCTGTTTTTGGTCTCTAGATTTTAGATTTACTAACAACAGACAAACACTTTGCTTTAGGACAGAATGGACACTTCACATGTGTGTTCTTCACTTTTTATTTACTTCCATCCTGAAAACTCCAGTTTTAACTCCACAGACGCTGCAGACTCACTGTTGCTGCACCTAACCATGTTGCCAGATTTTATGATTGAAATAAGCATTTTTAAAGAGAGAAACTTCGATGTTTGAATTCTTATCCACGTTACTTTTTAACTTCAAACTCATATTTCTTCTTTTCTTTTCTCTTAATTTACTTTATTAAACATCCTTTTATTTGGAGGTGTAATATCCATTTCTTTTTACAGAAGTGAAGGGAGGAGCTGCTGTTATTTGTAACTCAGTTATTGCTGAACAGTTTAACCTTAATTTTTGTAACCAAAAAGTCATGTCAGGGTTTTATCTGTTTTATCTTAATCCTTTACAGCTTTATCATGGTTAAACCATTCCTAGTTACATTAGAAATCAATTTAATTCTGGCTGTAAAGAATTAAAATAAATCTTAAGATTTATTTTAGGTGGAAACTTCATCTTTACAGTAAAATTTTAATTTGTTTTAGTGTGGGTTAAAATAATTTTGATAACTTCTGAATTGTGTTTATATTGATGGTTTGAGGGCACAACAAGTCCAAATAAACAACTGCCCCATTGGAACAAGCCCAAAAAACTGCAGCCTACAACTCCCAATATGCACATGCAAGTTAGAAAAAGAAAAAGCCAAAAGTCACTTATAATTAGCGAATCTGGCAACTCTGGCATAGAGTACTCTCTGTGTCTGGCTGAGCAAGGCAGGTCAAATATCAGCTGCTTGACATCTGCGCAGTAACATGCCACATTTCACTGTTGGTAATGGCTTCACATTTTGAATAGTAATTTCCTAGATTACTCGTTACTGAGAAAAAGTAGTTGCGTCTGTAACGTCATTATTTGTAATGCCGTTAGTCCCAGCACTGTTCCTGTCAGACTTGATCAGTTTGTAGTTTCTCTGCTCAGATCTCCACAGTCCTGCACAGACTGAAGTGTTTTATAAAGTTGATGATGACTGAAAGAAGCCTCTCTGATGGTTCAAATAAAGAGCTGAAGAAAACTCTCCTTTATTAAATCTGAATGAACAGATCAGCTGACAGCTCTTCAGCCTTATTTCAACAGCTCATTAGTCCACAGGGATGTCAGAGGTGTTTATTAAATCCATTTAGACATCATATTTAATGTGAGTGTTGAGCTGTGAAGTCTACAGAGACACAGTCAGGATGATGTGATGGTCCTCCTTCACAGATTTGGGCTGCAGTGAGAGTCCACACTGACTGAGTCTAACCAGCTCAGACCCTGACGTGGGACACCAGCGTCTCCCTGCCCACGCTCACACTGATAAACGCAGGTCTGTGCGTGGAAATGAGCGCACACTCATGTACTAAGAGGAGAAGTAAACACATAGATCCTGTTTGTGATGCAGAAGTGTGAAAATAAAGAGCCACCATGGGCCTGTCCCACTGAAACCACGGTGTGACCTGGTTAAGAGGATCCACTCAGAGCTCTGAGCCCAGACAGACCCTGGATGGAGACAGAGGGGAAGGTTTTCTGTAGAAAGCTCCTGATTGGTGTGGGCTGGAGAGGGGGGCTATCTCAGGACCCTGATGAATGAAGAACTGATCCCAGCTTTGGTTTCTGTCTCCAGGTTGGACCATGGTGGAGCGCACAGACTGAGACCTGGTGTGAAGAAGTGTGAGTGTTTTTAATCTTTGATTTAATGATGATTGTTCAACTTTTTACTCTCATCAACTTTTCATCTGAAGGATTGTGTCAGAGCTCCAGAGATAAAACATCATCAGGAGGATAAAGCATGGAGACATGAAGGTCAGAGGTCATTAGTCTGAGGAACAGGTCACATGATCAAAGTGAAGATGAGGAAGAAAAATCAGCAGAGATGGTGTGTTGGTGTGATCAGAGAAATGCTCCATCACACCATGAGCTGAACGTGAGCTGTACATGAGAGCCTCAGGCCAACCCAGGGGATTATGGGTAATATCTATTTGTCCCTTTGGCTCCAGGATTTTCACATTGAGAGGAGCTCAAAGGGTTCAGTGTGTGATCATTGATTTGAACATGGAGAATAATCAGCAGGACAGAAGTCACTGACAGACTGAAGTCATTTGGATGAAAACTGCTCTCTACTGTGTCAGACTTTTTGGCCTGTTATTCTGGCAGCTCCACTTTTTGGGCTCTGGCTCCATGTTTGACATTTTAGTTCAAATCAGAGCCTGTGCACACAAAAAGCTTCAAATCAATAAAGTAGTGAATCAATGACATGTCCCAGACGCTGACAGACAGACAGAGAACATTACCCACGGGCTCTTTGTTGATGAAATGATTCCTGTTTTTCTATTTTCTGTCAAATTTAGTGAGCGTTGTGTGCTGAGTGTGAGTGGGACTGAAAGGGTTCAAAACAGAATCACTGATCAGGATTTTCTATTTGTGAAAGGACGAGGGTTAATTCAGAGATTCAAACAGTTTGGATTGAACATGTTGTTAATAAGTGAGGGCTTGTTCCTCTTCTGGGTCAATATTTGGACCCCAGACCCTTTGTGTCCTCACATTTGACACAAAATCTGAGCCTGCACAAAAAAACAAGATTAAAAATACAATCAAATCAAAAGAGTTGTTCATCAACATGCCTCAGACTGAGAGAGAAAAACTTGAGCCACAGGCTCTTTTATTTGAGGAAATCCTTTATTAGAGGAAAAGATTCTTTTCTTTGTGTCTGTGTGAAAGTTAGAGAGCACTGGGTGCTGTGTGTGAGCGCCATGGAAAGAGTTCAACATCCAAGAATCATCAGGATTTCAGATTTTTGGACAGAACTGAAGGAAGAAAACATGTCAACTATTTTCTTTGAACATCTGTTTTTATTTCAATAAATGGCCTGGTGCTCTAACGAGTCCACTTTATGACCCAGATCTCAGGATCTGCATTTATCAGAGTCTGATCAACTAGACCAGGTCCTCTTCTCTGGTCCAGACTGAAGACCGTGGTGGTTCACTGGTCCATAACTAGACCAGGTCCTCTTCTCTGGTCCAGACTGAAGACCGTGGTGGTTCACTGGTCCATAACTAGACCAGGTACAGGAAAAACTGAAGGTGGACCATGGAACCACAAACACACAAATCAAACTGGTTCAGATAGAAAGATGGAGCAGAGTTTGGGGTCAGAGGTCAAACATGGCTGACTCAGCAGGAGGTCAAAGGTCAGACCATCAGAGCTGACTCTGAACCCTCAGCTCAGATGATTGTAGATGATCAGATGATGACCTGCTGCTCTGATGTTTCTCCTTCTCTCCATCAGACGCCTGTGAGCTGGAGGTGGACACAAACACTCTGAACAGAAAACTCAGACTGTCTGAAGACAACAGAACGGTGACACATGTGAGAGCTCTTCAGTCATATCCTGATCATCCAGACAGATTTGATAGTTATCCTCAGCTGCTGTGCAGGTCTGCTCTGAGCGGTCGCTGTTACTGGGAGGTCCAGTGGAGAAGAGATGTTCGTGTATCAGTGAGTTACAGAAGACTCGGGAGGAAAGGAAGCAGTTATCAATGTTTGTTTGGATGTAATGATCATTCCTGGAGTCTGAGCTGCTCTGGTCAAGGTTACTTTGTCCATCACAATAACAGAAAAACATCCATCTCCTCCTCCTCCTCCTCCTCTTCATCCTCTGGTAGAGTAGGGGTGTATGTGGACTGTCCTGCTGGATCTCTGTCCTTCTATGAAGTCTCCTCTGATGGACTGATCCACCTCCACACCACAGAGACCACATTCACTGAGCCCCTCTATCCTGGGTTTAGGGTATGGCCTGATTCCTCGTTGTCTCTGTGTGGTCTGTAGTCCAAAGCTGCAGGTGATTCAAAGACCTGAGATGTCTTGTCCTCTGCAGCGTCCCCTGAAGAGACGTCTGTTTGTGCTGACAGGAAACAGCTGATCATCAGTCAGCTGATGTCACCTATGAACAGCTGATTGTTCTGAACAAAAACAGGCTGAAAGAATTCAAATCAAATCAAGAAAATAAATGTTTCATGTCTTTATTTACCTGATGATGAACATCTGAGCACCAACAACCAGCTGAAGACTGATCTAGACATTTATTACAATAAATATATTTATAACACTGATAAATATGTACAGTGTTTCAGTTAAGATCCCTAATTTTTTTAATCCCCTTGAAGTTGTAGAAACATTTTTATTAGGGATGCACCATCTGTGATTTTTGATGATATTTTGATTTGCAGATATTTCTGAGCTCATTATCACCAATACTCCTAATTATATTTTTGACAGGAGCACAAAGTCTTTACTTCACAAAAACTGACTTGTTGCTTCAATGTGACAATTTTATGTATGAAGTGTATGAACGATTATTTTGTACCCCTGTGCAGCACTTTGGTCAACTGAGGTTGTTTTTAAACGCGTTTCTACAAATAAACTTTGACTTGACTTTTTATTTGTGCAAGAAGCTGAAATGACAAGAAAACCAACATTTAACTCTTGGAAAATGAAACTCTTGATGCTAAATGTACCATTGAAGTGATGGTATAGCAATGTGGGACATATTTTGGCCCACATATGACAATGTTGATTGTAAATATCTGCAAATATTTAAAATTGGTTGATCCTGAAATTGGAATGGACTAAACGATGAAATAAAGATGTGTAATTCTATGTTAGTTTTTAAGAAGACTTTAAAATCTAAAATGATCAAATTTGATTGAATTCTATTTTTCAGTTTAAGCTCTCACGTGTTTTGGAATAATGTACTCGTACTGATGTTTTATTGTGAATTATTCAGTTAATCCTATGATGGTACAGGAGAGGCAAAAATAAGCCTTGGAGCTTCAGCCTGTTCCTTTTTTGATTGCTGTCTGTTTTATTTTATTGTAAAAGCATGATTTTAATTTTTGTTTTTAAACTGAAATAAAACATTCATTCATTCATTCATTCATTCCAATATCATCTCAATACTGTGGTTTATCCCTTATTTTAACATCACTTAAATTTAAATTTAAGAAGTCATAAAAACTATATATCAACAGTAAACAGTAGAACAAAATTACATTTCACCAAGCTCAAGACTCTTAGAAAGAATAAATAATATTTCCATCCTGTTTTTTAAGTACAGTGAGGTAGTTTAAATGTTCCAGTCGTAGGATGAGCTTTAGTGCAGTGTAGCAGTGCATCATTTAAAGTACAGTGTAAATTACATTGTAGTGCAAAAAGAGAACAGAAATGAAGCCCACAGGTTGTAAAGCCTCTCACAGCCTTAAGGAACAGTTAAAACAGACCAAGATCACATTAAAAAATGACAAATACATTTAAAAAAGTCCCATGGGGCAGTCTTTAGTGAACTGAAATGGTCCCTGTCCCAGGATTGAGTTCAAGACACACCATGTCTCACTGACGGGTCATAAAGACTTTTTTTTTTTTTCTGGTTGTTAAATGCTTTCTCTTCTCTGCTTTGTCCTCTCTGCTCTCCCTGTCATGGCTGTGTTCACATTTTTAGTGTAAATATTGTTCATTGTTAATACTGTGTATTCCTCCACCTCATTCAGAGTCTTATTTCCACCACATTTTTATTGATGTTTTCTTTAGAAGGAAGTTGATATTGCTTCAAGGCTCTGCATGTTGCAACCTGCTCACTTCATTTTCATGCTCTTTTCATTTGTTTTCATTTGAGTTGTATTTATTTTATTTTTATTTTGACTTCATATTAGTTAAATCAGTGCTACTCCTATCTATTCTAATGTCTTCATCTGATATTTCTGACTGCTATACTGTGGAGAAGAGAAACTGAAACAAGCAAATTTCCCCTTGGGAGTTAATAAAGTATTTCTGATTCTTCTTCTGATTCTTTGGACGACTCAGAGGGCTTTTACTCCACCACAGGTCACATGGACTCCTCCTCTGATTGGCTCACTGATCAGGCTGTGTCATTTTAACCCTTTAACTACCAGCTCAACTGTTTGGCACAGCTCAAAATAAACTCAGGGATATTTACTGCTTTATAAAACACAACAAATCAAATCATTGTTTGATTCCCTTAACATTTCAGGGAGCAGAGAAAACTACAAACAAACCAAAAAACACATATTTTCACTGTGTGGGACTCAAAGGTTTGAAAAGGTCAAAGTTGATTACCTGATGACTTCAAATGCACAAATATTTGGGACAAAATCAATTAGAAAAGGCAGAAATGTTTGCAAATAAAAGAGCAATAAAATAACTTCAAATAGATGATACTGAGTTTGACAAACACACCAACAATGTTTTTAAGAATAACTATATTATCTCATTAAAGTGAAGTATTTGTAATAATAATGAGGGTGATAATAATAAAAGCTTTTCACTTTTTAAACCTTTAAATCCCACATAAAGGAAATATCAGTTCTTTTGTTTGCAGTTTCTTCTGTATCCTAAAACACTGACAAAAACAAACAATGATGTGTTCTTTTTGACACATGAAATATTTGTGAATTTCTTGACCTCTGCCAAACAGCTGAGCTGGAAGTTAAAGGGTTGAGAACAAGGAGCTTGAAAAGGTTGAACAGGATAAAGTGGAGATAAAGGTGAAGAAAGAGAAATGTGAAGGAGCAGTCCAGTTTGTCTCCAGTTTCCAGCCTCCTGCTGTTTTCCTCCCAACAACGGGAGCAGATAAATCAGGAGAAGATTGAGGATTATTAACACTCTGATAAGACTGAAGCTCTGAATCAGGACAATCACTCTGACCTTCAGGGGATCAGCAGCTCACTGAGCTCTTAAATAACAGAGCAGGGCAGTGATGAGGCCTTCAAACAAAGAAGCACTTCCTCCTCCATGGCATCACGGCCTGAAAACAGAAGCCTCACAAACGGGAGATACCAACACAAAAGAGGAGCACAAGCATCACAGTGCAAGTCCCAACTCATCTGGAGCTCTGTTGGTTTGTTGACTCATTATTTTCATCAGAGTTTCACCAACAACCTTTTTTCCCCTGATGAAAACTAGACAGTAACTAATAAAAACAAGAGCACATGGACAAAAACTCAAACGAAACTAACTGACATTTTCATCAACTAATAAAAACTCCACTAAAATGTCTGACAGACTTCATCCAATCAGACCTAATATGGTCATGTAGGAAGTAGAGACAAGTGATGAATCTATCCAATCACAGCTACTTTGGTTGTGTTAAAGGTTGGATGAGTTCAGAGGGACATCCAATCACAGCTGCCTTAGCTTGGTGGTGGTGGGATAAGTTGTGGAGCCATCCAATCAGAGCTGCTCTCTTTATGAATTGATGTATTCATGTAGAGCAGGTTCACTGTTTGTTGTCACTTCTGGTATTGTAACTGAGATGCTCTGCCAGGTAGCCTAAATAAAGGTGACTGCATTTCACACAAAGGAACATTTGTTTCTGTTCATTTAGACATTCAGACTTTACTAACATTCAATAAAGGCTTAGTAGATGTTTGATTTTATCACAGAGGAAAACAGGACATAAAAAATGTCTTACCCTTTACACTTCAGATTTTAGTCGACTAAATTTACAGCAGATTTCATCGACTAAACTAGACTAAAATTAAAACTATTTAGAGACTAAATTATGACTAAAACATTTTTTTAACTTGCACTCTGCTTATTTATACTCAGTTAAAATGATAAAGGACAGAAGAACATCTGACATAAGAATAAAACAATCTAAACAAATGTAGATTAAAAATATCTGACAAACAAAATGAAAATGAGATCAGAGCACAGGATGATCTCATGTGTAGCCCAGAGACTGATCCCACTAAACTGGAAACAATGTTTTTAATCTTATGGGAGATGGAATCAAACATTTGGAACAGAAAAACAGAATAATTGTTCTGGAAAAATCAAGAAAGGAAATTTGACAGAACTTGTCAACCTTTCATTGACCATTTCAGTTCGATTGTAAAGTAGAAAACAATCTTTCAATAAAAGGTTTCATTTTATCCAAGTAGATTTCATCCACTAAAATGTTGTGAAATGTCATCAACTAAAACTAGACTAAAATTAAAACAGTTTAGATGACTACATTATGACTCAAACTCAAATATTTTGATGCCAAAGACTATACCTAAAGCTGAATTCAGAAGTGCTGTCAGAGTAACACAGGTGTGGAGTTTTTAAAAAGTGAAGAAGAGCTTTCCCAAACACACATCCCTGCACAAACCCTCCAACACTCGACTTTACCAAAGAATGAAGGACTGGATTTGACTGTTTCCTTGTAAAGCAGGGATATTATTGAAATACTGAGATCATATTTACAGACTGGAGTGTACTTTTGAATCTCTATAAACCAGTTTGATGACATTTGATCTCTGATTTGATCTGATTCTTACATTTCTATGAATGGATTTGAGCTTTAAACTTAATGTTCCTCCATTGAACTAAACAGCACCATCTCCTGGAGCTTCTGTAGGTCATCACTCTCTGCAGGCCGAGTCCAAACTTTAAGTCCAGGTTCATTTAGATGCGTGTAGAACAGGATCAGCATTTACTGAAGAGTCTAAAACTGACAGTGTTGTGAATTTGAGCTGCATATTTAATTTTAGACGAGCTGAAGTGATATCCAAGCAGAGGAGGGGGTGGTGCACAGGTGCTGCCGTGCATTGTGGGATTTGTAGTTTGATATGTAAGATTACTAATTAACAGAGGACCATTAATGTTGTGTTCCAGTTGATTGTTGAACCGAGATTCTTCAAGTTGTAAATTAGATACATCACAGGGGACGCCCCAGTTTGTAGGAATTTCCTACCCAGACATCTTAACGCTTGTGAGTCGCTTTAATTTACTACCCTTTGAGGTTATCAGAGGACTTTATTGTCCTCTCCCAAAGCTGCTATAAAAATATAACAGATTAATATCTTTTTTTACTTATTTGCTCGTCATTCCGTCAACTTCAGTTCTAATCAAAAATACCAAATATTTAATTATTTATTTTATTTTAACCCTTTAAATGCCAATTGAAATACATTGTGGATAAATAATGGATAAAACAATGGTCATTCTTTGTGGTAAAAACAACAATGAAAATACTCTAGCATTGCTGTTGTCACTTTCCCTAAAACAATTTTAAAATCATCATTGTATTTATCAATTTGAGCATTTATCCTCCATGTTTCAACTATTTTGTAAACTACAATCAACTCTCAGAATCAGCTGGACATAGAAGACACAGACAGTATGAAGAAGGGATGGAGAGTTCAACACTGAAGTTCATTTGTCCTGTTGTAGCTCTATGCATCGTCTGTGTGTCTGAAAAAAAAGTATGAAAAAATAAAAATAAACGAAATAAAAGTAACCTGTGGAGTAAAAATAAATAAACCAATTAAAATATAGATATGTGAAATAAGCATAGGTAAACCAAGTGAAAATAAAGTAAAATGATAACCAGTAATAAAAATAAAAAATAAAATATAAATAAAAAAACAGCAAAAGAGAATCAACAAGAACAACAGACACTGTACCTCTGAAATAAACCAAGAAAAAAATGACAATTAAATGGTTGAAATAAAATAAATTAAGCTGAAATGCAAGAAATAAAATAAAATATATTGAAATAAAAATGATCAAACAAAATAAAAATGTAGACAAAATAAAAATAAACCTAATTAAATTAAATACAAACTGATAAATAAAATAAATGAACACTTCTTTTTGAGGATGATGAATCATTATTTGTATTTGTCTTTTCATTTTCCTAAATTAAATCGGCCTCAGTCTGCTGATCAGTGAACCAATCAGAGCTCAGCGGTCTCAAAGATGGGGGTCCCCCTCAGTCACAGCGGGACAGACGTGCTGGGACACCTTTGGCTGTAAAAGGCAGCGCCAGGTTTGTTTGTGACCCTGGTGATTGGGCCAAAGAAGACGGAGGATGCCAGCTGAAAGCGAGACCCCATTCGGTTCTCCATCCCTCCCATCCAGACTACACGGATCACTCACTCTCCTGCACCCTGAGGACCTGAACCCAGTTTTTCCCCTTTAGCTCCATTTGTCCCTCAGAGAAAAACCACTCTTTAGTTTCCCTTAAAGGACTAATTCAGAGATTTTTAAAGGGCCTCGTGTTTTAGTTTGTGAATGATTGTGTTTAAATTGTTTTCTTTGTGTTTGAAATATATTTGATCTAAAACACATTTATTTCAAACTTATTTCTGTTTCATGATTTCACACCTTCCTCTGAGCTTCAGGAGACAAACTGAAGTTAAATCAACTCTTTTCACTTTAATTAGATTTGATTTATGAACCAACACATTAGTTTCTTTGTTTAATTATTATTGTAACTTAATCTAAGTTAAAGATTTAAATCATATTTTACATGAACTGAATTTAATTTGCTTTCACTCACAGTTGAACTGAATGTGATGAAACTTGAGTAAAAGTTTTACTAAATTTAATTTATCTGAATAAAAAGTAGGGCTGAACAATTTGAGAAAATAATCTAATTGTGTTTTTGTTTCCCTCTGCAATCGTTTTAATGTTCCTCATCTTATGTATTCTTAAACAAACATAAGCAGTAGATCTTTTTATAGTAAAACCAATATGACATTAAATTAATCTAAGGATAAAAGATTTGAGAAAAAGTGGAGAAGTGAAGAACAGAAGCAAAATAGGTATGAAAGTGTAAAAACTGGGAAAAAATGGTATGACAGCAGAAAAGGGTTAATAAATAGGTGCAAAATAGGTATGAAATTACAAAAAAAGGGGAATAATTGGCAAAAAAAAAATCCAAAAGTGGCTTAGGAAAATTGATTATGGCAGCAAAATTGGGAATTAAATTTGAAATTAAATTTCTAAAACCATGTAAATATTCTAAAAATGGTTCTGACAGTGGACAAAAAAAGATGAAGGGAGGCAAAATAGGCATAAAGATGAAAAAACGGGGTTAAATAAAAGGTAAAAATGGTCCAAAAGTGGGGGGGAAAGTGTATGAAAAGAGGTAAAAATAGTCATGAAATTGTAAAAAACTCCATCACAATATCAAAATGTTCAACACATTTTGGACTAAAAATATTGAACCTTCTGTGATTTGAAAATATTGTGATTTAATCTAATTTGCAGTTAATTGTTCAGCCCTAATTAAAAGTTGATCTAAATTTGATTTACCAGAACTGAAAATAATTTCCTTCATTAAATTGAATCTACTTTAATTAGACAAGTTGATAATTCCTTAAGTGAAGTAAACTGCCTACAACCAGCCCTCAGTTGGAATGAGGTTTGCTCTAATCCTTATTTACTCAAATTTAAAGTGTTTTATGAAGGCAGTTTATTAAAAAATGATTTTTAGTTTAACAAATAAAAATAAAAGAATAATCCAGCTGTTCCTTATAATGAGTGTGTAATGTTCTGTAGGGCTGGAGAAGCATTGAGTTTTTAAATATATTGACATATTGGATTAAGATCTAAAATCAGACCAGTTCTTCTCAGTGTAGTTCTCTTTGTGTTAAATGAAGTCTGGATGGTGAAATAAAAACAGTTTCTTTGTGTTGAAGCTCTCAGAAGAGCAGCACAGTGACGTTTTCTGTTGAAAAAGCCAAAACAGTTTGATGGGGACAGTCGTGCTGGACCATGTCCTGGGTCTTCAGACTCTGGTCTTTGGGGCCAGAGGGACGGGATCACGCAGAGCTGTTTGTCAGGTCAGTCAGACCTGGTCCATCAGAACTAAAGATGGAATTTCAAAAGACTGGCCCGTTGTTTCATTTCTTTATTTTTAGATGTCCACCAGGGAAACTCATTTCTGACACTAATCCTGTCCAGGGGTCCTGAGTTTTCATTTTGGTGGAGATTATTTGTTGACCTGGACTTGAATGATGTGTTTTTGTCACAAATATTGAACTGAGCCTTACCTTACCTTTGGTCTCCAGAGAAGTGAATCCAAATGCATCCAAGTTTCTGACTCTGGATCATTTTGTGTCTTTTTTTATCATGATGTCCTCCTTCCTGTTAGAACTGTAAATACTGCCTCCAGTGCAGGAAGTCGACTCAGACAGCAGTGAGAGCTCACCAGAGTTGGGAAAGTTACTTTAAAAAGTATTGATATATTTATATTTTAACTTATTTTAACCCTCTTATTTTGTTTTATTACTACATTTCTGTTCAGATCTTTTTTTTATTTGGAATTTTATTCTTTGTTAAATGCTTTTCCTTTTATTATCCTATTTTAGCTGATTTTATTATGCACCTGATGTTACACTTTCTCATTTTACCATATTATTTATCCAACTTTTATTCTATACGGTTATATTTTCTTATTTATTTATGTATTTACACATTTATTTATCTTACCCTCTGGTATTTTCGAGTATTTTAAGTATTATTTTAGTTTTAGCTCCTGTGTTTCCTCATTTTTAATTCAAGATAGTGTTTCCTCAGTCCTCTAATTCAGTTTTCTGTCAGAATTTCCTTTTTTTTGTCTTTGTGTGTTTGAGTAAGTGAGTGTGTATACTGAATGTGGTTTGGGGGAGGGGGTCTGCTTTTTATTCCACTTATTATTATTTTATTGTATCTTTCCCTCATGTAAAGCTCTTTGTATTACAAAGTCCTGAATGAAAAGTGCTGTATAAATAAAGTTTGATTGATTGTCACTTCTTAAAAAGAGTAGTCCGTTACTTCACTTAGTTACCCTGAATGTAAAGTAACTTTTTGTGTTACTTTTATGTTGTTTGGCTTTGAGCAGAACCCCGTATCTGTTCATAGATGTGTAGGTCTACATAAAGTTCTCCTGCAGAAGACATAACAGGTATTTCTTTGTGCTCTTTATTTTAAACTCATCTCTGTGGAATGAGAGCTCCTGTCCAGTGTTTACACATTTCTCTTCTGAAATAAACAACCAGGTTGATCCAAACAAGCTTTAAACAAGCAGCCTCCAGCTTTTTATTTCCTAAAGTAATGGATTACTTTTTTCTTGAAGAGAATTCTACATAAAGTGTGTTTTCATTTTAGTCTACATTACATGTCAATTCCACAGTGTCAAGCAGAAAGAAGCCCAGCAGCGCTCATAATAAGCGGGCATGCGCCATGCGCGTGAGTGTTGAAATGAGGAAGTGAACATCCACCTCCAGCACCTGTTCTGCTTTATTGTGGGGAGGTGGGAGATAATCAGGGGGATTCACACAGATGGGCCCAATCCCAATGTCCACACTCACACACGCACTGACTTTGAGGCTCCTGCAGAGTCCGTGAGGGCTCAGGACTGTCCCACTGACACATCACAAAGTGTGTGAGGGGTCTCTGCTGACTTTATGAGCCCTTCATGAACCCTTTCCGTGAGTGGGCATCAATGCAGACTCAGCGTGAGGGAATTACCCAGAGTTCATTGCTAAAATATGAAATCTGTCACTCCTATAAAGTTCACACTTGTGTTTGAATAGATGACTTTAGATTAGATAGAACTTTATTAATGCCTTTGAGAAAAACTCAACCAGGGACAAAGATATATTAGAAGAAAAGATAGTAGACCTAAATAAAACTATTAATTAAAATACATAAATATAAATAAAAATATTTAAATTAAATTAGATAAAGAAATAATGCACTTATGGTCTCTTGACATTAGTGCAATGGGGAGGAGATCATACAATATTCATCAGAGATCATATTGTATGTGATGTTCAGTTAATAAGCAAACAATCTACCAATAAACATATGAGGAAACTCTACCACTGTTTTTAAAAAATCTAATTTATTGTTAATTTGTTATACTTGTTTGTATTTGAGCTGTTGAGGTAACAAAGCACCTTTGTTTCCCATCCAGAGTGTTTATTATATTTTGCAAAAATAAAATGAAGTTTATTCTTAAATTAAAATGTAAAAACAAATCCAACTTTTTAAGATGTTGCAGGTTTGGAGTCCTGAGAGATGCAGTGTTTTGTTACTATGCAACTGAAACTTTTTGGCATTTGTTTTTTGAATGTTTTTATAGCCGTGCATTTTGGTCAGGTGTAGAGGAACTCTTTAAAGCACAAACCAGGTCCACAGTTCAACTTAAAGAAAAGGACGTTTTATATTTTTATGAGTGAAAATAGAAACTGTCAGAAGATGTATTTTCTTTATTTAGTTATACTATATGGGAAATGTTAAATTTATGTAAGTGTAAATGGACACAAAAAATACCAAAAATTAAACAATTCAAAAAGGAAATAGAATATTATATGAGCTCACTAAAAGGAATGGAAGACAAAAGAACAAACAAAACTGAACATTATGGAATCCTTTTAGTTTATCATTTTTTAGATGCATCTCGTACTTTTGTATGTATGTGTATGTATGTATACATGTAAATTTGTATGTAACTTAAAGTTTGTATATATATTCAGTGTTTAAAATCTTTGCATATTGGTGTATGTTTCACATAAAATAAAAAAAATGTTAAAAGTAAATAAAAAGGTGGCAGGTTATTTTATCTTTTGCATGATTGCTGTCAGTAAAAACAAAGGGCTGTCCCATTCCTGTCTCGAGCACTTCAAGCCCTTGCAGCCTCGTGCACTCAGTCACTTTCCAGGTGCAGGGACTTCAGTCAATGAGGGCTCAGGGTTCAGGGTTCAGGGAGGAGATTGAGATTCAGCCACAGAAAACCCCAAAAAACAACTAAGAAACGAGCCCAAAAACCGGGCTCAGGAGATTTGTCCTCGACTTTAGAGAAAAAAAAAACAGGCCCAAAGACGCTGATAATGAGCAGACCTGGCAACAGAGCTCGTGTCTCATGCAGCAGCTGAGAAGGCAGCATCGGTGTGTGATCAGCCCGTGAGAATTGTAACGTTTGTCAAACTGAAAAAGGAAGTCCGTTTCGTTTCCACATGTTTAGTAGAAGTGTGTTCAACAACTTTTTCCCAGACAAAGTAGATCTGTGAGTCTCTCTCTCATTTCTCTCCTCGCCCTCTCTGATAATACAGCAGGAAATGTCTGTAAGTCAGTCGGCAGCGCGCGCTGGTATCTCCTCTGAAGTTATGTGTGCACGTGCATAGCTGTGTTCATGTGACTGGAGCGTGATGTGGACGACTCAAGCTCGGTGACGTCATGAATCGTTCAGGTGAACGCAGTGTGCTTCCAGCAGCTCGTAGGGAACACAAATGACTCGTGAAGGCTTTGAGGCTCATTTACATTTAATAGTTTGTAAATGAACGGCTCACTCACACCTGAGAATCGGCTCTCATCTTCACTTAAAAGAGCCGTTCAAAAGACTCGACTCGTCCTCGAACGACTCATCTCTGGGTGTGTTTGTGTCTTCGTGGTGAGGAGTTTACCTGTCCAACAGGTTTTCTCTGCTGCTTCCTGATTCTGTGGAGCAGTTGATTTAGTCTGAGCTGAAGTCGCAGCAGAGACACTTTTCCTGATTTCTTGAATCTTTAGGAGAAGAAAGAGGACTTCTCAGCAGGTAAGAGAGCCTGAGCAGATCTACCTATCTGTCTAATTACCTCCGCCAAGGAGTTCGTGTTTTCTCCAGAGTCTGTCTGTTTGTCTGTCAGCAAGATTACACAAAAACTAGAGGATGGATTTACATGAAATGTTCCAGAGGTGAGCTTTGGCCCAAGGAAGAAGCTATTACATTTTGGTGCAGATCCGATTCAGAATAACATCATACAAAAGAAAACAATGTTTTTGATGAACGCCCATTACTTAACCCAGGGCCGTCATTTGTCCCTCCCACGGCTCCATCCGATTGGTCACACGCAGCGCGCTCTGCAGAGGCTGCAAAGCTCCAAAGTTTTAACCTCTTCCTCCACTTGTGTCCCAGGGTCTATAGAGGGCTGATATGTGTCAATGAGCATCTCTGTCAACTACTGACTTTTTAACATTTATTATTGTCCATGTTTGAGTTTGTAAATGTATGTGTGGTCTGGGCAGACTGAAAAACTGAATTGCCCTTGAGGGTAAATAAAGTTGTCTAATCTAATTGCCCTTATTTAGACTACAGTGCAAATACAAACACAAGATCTCAATAAAAAGTGCTTTGTTGTTGTAACAATCAGGATAAGTACATTCTTGAATGAAAAGGACAACAAATAGCAGTCCTCAGAGCTGCAGTTTAGACCTATGAATGTCTGAACTGTGAACTAGAAACCCCAGACCACTGGAGTTGGCACATTGTGTAAATCGTAAATAAAAACAGAATACAATGATTTACAAGTCCTTTTCAACTTACAGTCAGTTGAATACACAGCAAGGACAAGATACTTAATGTTCAAACTGAGAAACTTTATTTTCTTTTGCAAATAATCATCAACTTAGAATTTAATGGTAGCAACACATTGAACAAAAAGTTGGCACGGGGGCATTTTTACCACTGTGTTACATCGCCTTTCCTTTTTCCTTTTAACAACACTCAGTAAACAATGACCACAATTTCCAAAAGCAATTTATATATTTTCTATTATATATATATATGTATATATATATATGTATATGTATATAATAATAATAATACATTTTATGTATAAAGCGCTTTTCTAAACACTCAAAGACGCTGTACAGAGGCTAAAAACATCATATAAAACAACACAATAAAAACATGAAAGAAACAAAAACACAATGCATAATAAGCAGTCATACATTAAAAGCAATTTTAAAGAGGTGGGTTTTGGTGAGGGTTTTGAATGTGGTCAAGTTCTAGCAGTTTCGGATGTGTAATGGTGGTGCATTCCAGAGGGTGGGGGGCGGCGACAGAGAAGGCTCTGTCCCCCCAGGTTCGGTGCTTGGTGTCAGGTGGTAGGGAGAGGAGGTGGGCGCCAGAGGATCAGAGGTCACGGGAGGGGGTGTAGTGGTGGAGTAGGGTGGAGAGATGGTGGGGGGCTGGTTGTGGAGGGCTTTGTGGGTAAGGAGGAGGATTTTGAAGTTTATTCTATGTTTTATGGGGAGCCAGTGGAGGTTTTGGAGGACAGGGGTGATGTGGTCTCGGGAGCGTGTGTGGGTGAGCAGGCGGGCGGCAGAGTTCTGGATGTATTGCAGTTTGTTGAGCTGTTTGAAAGGAAGGCCATAGAAGATGCTGTTGCAGTAGTCGAGTCTGGAAGTGATAAAAGCGTGGATGAGGGTTTCAGCGGGGGAAAAGGAGAGCGATGGACGGAGACGGGGAATGTTTTTCAGGTGGAAGAAGGCGTTTTTGGTGAGTTGGTTGATGTGGTGTTCCAGAGTGAGATGGGAGTCAAAGACTATACCGAGGTTGTGGACGTGTGAGGTTGGGATAAGGGAAACATTGTCAATTGTGAGAGAAAAGTTGGCGGTGGTTGTGGTGAGGGATTTGGGCCAATGATTAAAAGGTTGGATTTATCACAGTTGAGTTGGAGGTAGTTTGTTTGCATCCAGAGTTTGATTTCAGTCAGGCAGTTGGACAGGGTGGAGAGGGTGGGGGCAGTGATTGAGTTTGTGGAGATGTAGAGTTGGATGTCATCAGCGTAGCAGTGGAAGCGGAGACCGTGATGACGAATTATTTTTCCAATTGGGAGAATGTAGAGGATGAAGAGGAGGGGACCAAGCACCGAACCCTGGGGGACACCATGGGACAGGGGAGCTATGGAGGAGGTACAGTTGTTGATGATGATGAATTGGTATCTGTCCGTGAGGTATGACTTGATCCAGGAGAGTGCAGTGCCAGTGATGTGTAAGGTTGATTGTAGTCAGGAAAGGAGGATGGTGTGGTTGATGGTGTCGAATGCTGCAGTGAGGTCAAGGAGGATGAGTATGCTGAGGTGTCCAGAGTCTGCAGAGAGGAGAAGGTCATTTGAAACTTTGAGGAGAGCTGTTTCAGTGCTGTGTTTGGGTCTGAAGCCGGATTGAAATGGTTCGAACAGGTTATTGGAGGTGAGATAGGTTTTGAGTTGAGAGGCAACGACACGTTCCAGTATTTTAGAGAGAAAAGGGAGGTTTGAGATGGGACGGAAATTATTTGGATTTTCTGGGTTGAGACGTGTTTTTTTAATTATGGGGGTAACAGCAGCCAGTTTGAGGGATTGAGGGACAGAACCAGAGCTGAGAGAGGAGTTGACGATAGCAGTGATCAGAGGTGAGATGGCAGGGAGGCAGTCCTTGATGAGTTTTGATGGCATGGGGTCCAGAGTGCAGGTGGTGCTTTCCATTCCAGTCATTAGGATGTGTAGATCTGCTGGGAATACTGGGGAAAACTTGGACAGGGGCAGAGTGGAGGAGGGCAGGGAGCCGGGTGGAGAGCCAGTTGAGTAGGTGGGGGAGGTGCTGGAGGTGGTAAGGTTACTATGGATGGTGTTGATTTTTGTTTGGAAGAATGAAAGGAAGGATTGACATTTTTCTGCAGTGAATGATGAGGAGATGTTGTCTGGTGGTTTGAGGAGGGAGTTTATTGTGGTGAAAAGAGCCTTTGGGTTGTTGGCACCAGAGTGGATCAGGTTGGAGTAGTGGGTGGTTCGAGCTGAGTTTAGTGCGTCTTTGTATTGCTGAAGGTAGTTGATGTAGGCTTGATGATGTACTGATAAATCAGTATTATTGCTGAGTCTTTCCAATTGACGTTTGCGGGATTTCATAAGATTGAGTTCAGGGGTAAACCGGGGGCAGAGTTTTTGAAGGAGACTGTTTTGGTTTTGGTGGGTGCATGTTGGTTCAGACAGATGGAGAGTGTGTCGTTGTAGAAACTGACGAGGGCAGAGGGGTCATCAGACAGTGAGGGAGGGGAGGTGGACAGAATGTGGGTGAGAGAGCTGTGGGACAAATGGATTTGAGGTTTCTGAAGGTTATTGACCGTTTGTGTTTTGGGGTAGGAAGGGGGATATTGATGTCCATGGTGATAGCTAGGTGGTCAGAGATGTGAAGATTGTGACTGGAAAGCTGTTGCAGGTCGATATTGTTGGTGGAGCAGACCAAGTCCAAGGTGTGACGATGGGTGTGTGTGGAGAAGTTGATGTGTTGGATGAAGTTGTGACATTGCAACAGTCCTAAGAATTCACTGGCAGATTTGCAGATAGTGTTGTCGATGTGGAGGTTGAAGTCACCCAGGAGGAGAACCGATGGGGAGATAGCACACAGCTGGATTAAAAGGTCTGAGAAGTCAGAGAAGAAGGTGGGATTTGGCTTGGGAGGGCGGTAAATTATGGCTGTAACTAGGGGAGTTGGACCGGAGAGCTTAAAGGTCAGATGTTCAAATGATGAGAAAGTGGGGATGGAGATGGTGGTAGTTTTGATGTTTTCCCGGTGAATGACAGCAATGCCACCCCCACGCCCTTGAGGACGTGGCTTATCAATATATGTGTATCCAGGAGGGGTTGTTTGATTTAGTGTTGTGAATTCTAGGGGTTTTTGCCAAGTTTCAGTGATGCAGAAGATATCCAGGTCATTGTCTGTAGTGAAATCGTTCAGAATGAGACTTTTATTGTTAAGGGAGCGAGTGTTAAAAAGGGCCAGTTTCAGTTGACGGATGGTGTTGATCGGCTGTACAGTCTGGGTAAGAGTGCGGAGATTTACTAAAATCACGTGGTTATTGTCTTTGGGACGTGGTGGGGGATTGCTGCGTGATATGCTGGGAAACCTCTCTGAGATGATGACAGGAATGGAATAAACTGTTGGTGTGGATGGGGGTAATGACACGGAGGGCCGGTAGGGGGAGCTGTCACAGGAATCATCGGTTGTAGGTGTTGCAGTAGAAGAAGGAGGAGGGGCATGTGAGGGGAAAGTAAACAGTCACGCAGGTGTTATGGAGTGAACAGCGTGCTGGATATTTGCTTTTAATATGCGGGTACCCATTTTGGAGTGATGGATTCCGTCCGATCTGTAAAAAGTGGGTCGGTTCCAGAAGAGATTAAAGTTGTCAACAATTGTATGTGAAGGTTATTTGGTGGGAGATGCAGGTCGATTGGAGCCAGGTGTGAAGACTGAGGATTCTGCTGAAGCGCTGTGATCCGAGACCAAGTGTGGGAGTGGGACCGCTGATAAAAACACGCAAGCCGCAGCTGTTTAAAATGTTTAAAAGCTTTCTAAAGTCCGCTTTCGTCAGCTCTGAGTGATGTAGCGTGATGTCATTGATTCCAACGTGAATTATGATTGTGCGGACAGAGGACGGAGCAGACTCCAGCAGAGCGGGGAGCCTGGAGAGGATATCAGGGACTGTGGCTCCGGGAAAGCAGCGGTTGACGGCATTAAAAAAGCGGACGTGTCTGACGATGGAGTCACCAACTATGAGAGCAGTCGGGAGAAACAACTGTTGGGGTGATGAGTGGTGGCTATCAATTGAGGATGGAGGAGCAGTGGACAGTGAGGCGGGAGCTGAAGCAGGTGGTTGAATGGGCAGGGGCGAGGCAGCAGCCTGACGCAGAGCAGGTGTAAATTGCAGTGTGGAGCGTCGGGTCCTGGGGGGGATGGATTTAGTGGAAAAGGCTGATGGAGGAACCTGAGAAGACGGTGGGGGAGATGGACAGGACGACTGTGAGTCAGCAGAGAGAGGGGGAAAGTCATTATGGGCGAGGATATTGTATTTATTTTCCAGCGGTATGTCAAAGTGAGGGGGATCTCGGGGGCAAGGCACCTCTCTTCTTCTGCC
>JAZDUH010000208.1:0-167500 GCA_036419115.1 Scarus forsteni | reverse complement strand
CCTCATCCACAACAACCACAAAAGACTTCAAGCTGTTATTGATGTTAAAGGGGGAAACACAAGGTTTTAAAAACTGGGGGGTGTAAACTTTTGAACAGGGTAATTTTTGAAGTTTCTGTTGTCATTCTGATTTAAAAAGAGTAAACTAATCTTTTTTTCAATAAATGTCTTCACCCAACCACTAACCATGAGTGACAGAAAGGTTTTTGTGTTATCATTCATATTTTCTGGAGAAAAGGCCAAAAAAATGTGATATTCTGCTGTGGGATGTCAACTTTTGGGCACAACTGTATATATATATATATATATATATATATATATATAAATATATATATAAATATATATATATATATATATATATATACATATAGTATGAATGTATAATGTATGTATATGCATATATATGTATATATGTATGTATATGTGTATATGTGTGTATATATATGTATATGTATATATGTATGTATGTATATATGTATATATGTATATGTATATATGTATGTGTATCTATGTATATATATGTATGTGTATGTATATATATATATATATATATATATATATATATATATATATATATTTATATATATATATATATATATATATATATATATATATATATATATATATACACACACACATATGATCCTTCCTCTCATACTGGTTGTGGTGTTGACGTAGATGTGTAAATATATATTTGATGGACGTGTGCAGTTATTTGATGTCCATATTTTTGTCAGATTCAAGACCAGAGTGACCAGGAGAACAAAAGCAGGAAATCCAAATGTAGATTATCACAAATAGGATTTATTTAATGAACCAAAACAGGAATCAAAAGTCAAAAAATTCAAAGTACAAACAAAATTTATAAAAAATATTAAATCAAAACTAGGCAAACAAAGTAAAAATAAAATTCTGTAGAAAAGCAACCAGAAGCAGACAAACTAAGAAGGATCAAAACTTTCACTGTGACTGTGACATGAGGAGGAGAAGGCGAGAAATGAGCCCGCAAAGACGGGGGAAAAACACAAAGGTTAAAGACATGAGGGGCTTGGGGTTGACGAGACACAGCTGAGGAAGAAAAATTAGGAATCAGGTGTGATGGGATGAGACAGGAAAAATCCTACAGGAATAAGGAAAGGCAGGCTAAAAACATAAAACAAAGAACACAAAGACAAGACGTGAAATGTGAATAAGACAAAAAGCTTAACAAAGACCAAAGCAGGAACACAGGAGACAAAACAAGAGGTCAAAACCAGAAATACAAGGAGAAAAAAAATAAAGATTCTCTGATGATTTTAGATCCATGGGTAACGGCCTTATTTTACAAAGTACGGTCTATCATCATAGAAAAATGAATCTCAGCCCCATTCTTCATATAAACCTCCAAGAGAACAAACAAAACTCACTAATGATGATATGTAAACACCTCAGAAAATATAGATATTTATTACAGTTTACAGTTTATACATGAAAATACTTTTTTATATGAACACTTCTGTATTCATAATCATCCACCTGATAACTCAGTATGTACAATACCCAAAACCAGTGAAGTTGGCACGTTGTGTAAATCATAAATAAAAACAGAATACAATGATTTGCAAATCCTTTTCAACTTATATTCAATTGAATACACAGCAAAGACAAGATACTTAATGTTCGAACTGAGAAACTTTATTTTCTTTTGCAAATAATCATTCAACTTAGAATTTAATGGCAGCAACACGTTGCAAAAAAGTTGTCACAGGGTCATTTTTCCCACTGTGTTACATCGCCTTTCCTTTTAACAACACTCAGTAAACGTTTGGGAACTGAGGAGACCAATTTTTGAAGCTTTTCAGGTGGAATTCTTTCCCATTCTTGCTTGATGTACAGCTTAAGTTGTTCAACAGTCCGGGGTCTCCGTTGTTGTATTTTAACCTTCATAATGCACCACACATTTTCAATGGGGGACAGGTCTGGACTACAGGCAGGCCAGTCTAGTACCTGCACTCTTTTACTACGAAGCCACGCTGTTGTAACACATGCAGAATGTGGCTTGGCATTGTCTTGCTGAAATAAGCAGGGGCGTCCATGAAAAAGACGTTGCTTGGATGGAATGTTGCTCCAAAACCTGTATATACCTTTCAGCATTAATGGTGCCTTCACAGATGTGTAAGTTACCCATGCCTTGGGCACTAATACACCCCCATACCATCACAGATGCTGGCTTTTGAACGTTGTACCTATAACAGTCTGGATGGTTCTTTTCCTCTTTGGTCCGGAGGACACGACGACCACAGTTTCCAAAAACAATTGTAAATGTGGACTGGTCAGACCACAGAACACTTTTCCACTTTGCATCAGTCCATCTTAGATGAGCTCGCCCCAGCGAAGCCGGTGGTGTTTCTGGGTGTTGTTGATAAATGGCTTTGGCTTTGCATAGTAGAGTTTTAACTTGCACTTACAGATGTAGACGAACTGTAGTTACTGACAGTGGTTTTCTGAAGTGTTCCTGAGCCCATGTGGTGATATCCTTTACACAGTGATGCCGCTTTTTGATGCAATACCGCCTGAGGGATCCAAGGTCACGGCAGTCAATGTTGGTTTTGGGCCTTGCTGCTTACGTGCAGTAATTTCTCCAGATTCTCTGAACCTTTTGATGATATTACGGACCGTAGATGATGAAATCCCTAAATTCCTTGCAATAGCTGGTTGAGAAATGTTGTTCTTAAACTGTTGGACAATTTGCTCACGCATTTGTTCACAAAGTGGTGACCCTCACCCCATCCTTGTTTGTGAATGACTGAGCATTTCAGGGAAGCTGCTTTTATACCCAATCATGGCACCCACCTGTTCCCAATTAGCCTGTTCACCTGTGGGATGTTCCAAATAAGTGTTTGATGAGCATTCCTCAACTTTCTCAGTCTTTTTTGACACTTGTGCCAGCTTTTATGAAACATGTTGCAGGCATCAAATTCCAAATGAGCTAATATTTGCAAAAAAAAAAAAAAAAGTTTCTCAGTTCAAACATTAAATATCTTTGCTGTGTATTCAATTGAATATAAGTTGAAAGGGATTTGGAAATCATTGTATTCTGTAGTTATTTACGATTTTACGGTTTTGGGTATTGTACATACAATAAGCTTCTCTGCAGTATATCTGCTCTATATTACATTTTATGTTATTCAATATAGTTATTTAAACATGTTAATAATCATTGTTTTAACATATATATAATTAATATGACTTAGTGTCTGGTTTGACCTCAGTCTCCCTTGTCTTCCTCACCCCTCTGCAGGCCTTCATACGGAGCCCCTTAGGTGCCACAGAGGAAAAAATATATAACTCATGAGCACGTTTTAATATATTGTGCGCACAACATATTAAAACGTGTGCACGAAATAAAGTTATTTACCACGTTTTGACTTGTCCTTGTCCTTGTCCGCTACGGCTTCCCGTAGTGACGTCAGATATTTACAAACACACACAATGGAGAGAAGAAGTGAGCCTGTTAACTTTTACTTCCAACTAAGAATGTCATATAATGATATTCTTACGGCTCTTGCCATGAGAGATGGAATAATCTTAAGTAGGAGAACTTTGCTGCTTATAATAAAAGACAACAGGCTCAGCTGGTGTATTAAATTAACTGGTGACCATTCAGGCAGATGTGAGGGGGGCGTGCCTGAGGGACCCTTTTCTTTACTATCTGAACACCTCCCGAATCAATATTATACACAAACTATCTCTTTACACCCATTTACTTAGTGATGGAAGTGACTTCACAACATTTAGCGTGACAACGAAAGGTTTTGAAGAATTACAGACTTATTTGACAGCATAAATATACGGAAGGTAATATATAGGTAACTATCTTACATGCCTGATCAAAAGGACAAATTTAATACACCGGCTGAGCCTGTTGTCTTTTATTATAAGCAGCAAAGTTCTCTTACTTAAGATTACTCCATCTCTCATGGCAAGAGCCGTAAGAATATCATTATATGACATTCTTAGTTGGAAGTAAAAGTTAACAGGCTCACTTCTTCTCTCCATTGTGTGTGTTTGTAAATATCTGACGTCACTACGGGAAGCCGTAGCGGACAAGGACAAGGACAAGTCAAAACGTGGTAAATAACTTTATTTCGTGCGCACGTTTTAGTATCTCGTGCATACGCTTTTAGCTAAAACGTGCGCACGAATAGGTATTTCGAGCGCACGTTTTAATATGTCGTGCGCACAAATAAGTATCTCGTTTGACCTCTGACCTTCAGGATTTAAATTCAGACACAAGGTCAGTGATGATGTTTTGATGCTCAAAGTGAGCCTCCTGCAGAAGAGTTTGTTGTTCACGCTCTGCTCTCTGACAGACAGCAGGGGGCGCTCTGCTATGGACCAGACTGAAGAACCAGAGGAGGGGGTCCCTCCATCTAAAACCTCTCTGAGTGAAGAAGACCAGGGTCTGAGGTGAGATGAAGATCTGCAGCCATCACACTGACACCATCACTACACCATCATCATCCTCATCTTCATCATCAGTCTTTATCACAGTAGAGCCAAACCATGACAGGTGTTACCTCAAGACACTTTACAGAAGGACATTGACATACTCTTCATCATTTCATCATCATCACTGCATCTTCATCTCTTTCTCCGTTTCATTTCATTTATTTAGGATGAAGAGATCAGAGCCTCCTGAGCCCAGCGGTTTGTCCATAAAGAGTGACTGGTCTAAAGGTCTGATTACTAACTTTAAGAAGGACAGACCTGCTGAGGACAGGTGAGAGATCAGAGCCTCCTGAGCCCAGCGGTGTGTCCATGAAGAGCGATTGGTCTAAAGGTCTTTTTACTGACTTTCAGAAGAACAGACCTGCTGACAGGTGAGGATTGGTAAATCTGACCTTTGACCTCCACGTTTGAGTCCCTCAGAGGTGATGAAGATGTTTGTTTGATGGACCTGCTGAGGTCAGGTCAGCTCCCTTTCCCCTCAGAATGTCTTTTATTCCAAGCTTTATTTTTGATTTTTCAATCAAGTAAATTAACAGACTGACATAATCAGGCTTTTAATCAAACTGCCTCATCCCCCACCCCAAGAGTCTGAAAAAAAGAACTCTTGAGAGGGTCTCTATATCAAGCGTAGGCCACATTATCAACAGAATCAAGGTTTGTGTTACGCTCAGGTCATCATTATGCACAAAAAATAAATAAATAAATAAAAATTAGGCCTTCACTTTTCTAAAGGTAAAAAGGAAAGCACCTCCTTCAACCAGTGTGAGAAAGACGGAGCATTTTAGGCCCTCCAACTGAAAAGAATAAGTCTGGGGGCTAAAAAAGAGACAAAAACAAGAGCATTTGCTTGTGAACTTGTAAGTTTTCAGTTTAGAAATGGTATGCCAAAAATAACTGTTTAGCGATTATTTTCTGGAAATTACTGGATATTTTTTAATTTCTATTTTTTTTTATTTAGGAGCTTTTGCTCTTGTTTATTAAAAGGGCATCATCCTTTTTATACTAAAAGGCAAAATTTTATTCATTAATTTATTTATTAATAATTTCATCTAAATCAGACAATTCAATTCAGTCAAACTTTATCACTTTAATCAATCTCAAGGCTGAAGACAACTCTCATGCAGTGATGTCAATCTTCCAAACAGAATACCAACAGACAGAACTTTAAATATAAGGGTACATTTTTTTAATATTATAGGATGAATATATAAGACAAAATAAATAAAATAAAACACCTAATAAGAAATAAATGTCAGAGTTATTCTGGTCAATGATGCTGTCATCAGGAAAGAAGATATGAACCCTGAAGGAACATTTAAGTATATGGAGTGGTTATAGAGGACTAATTTAATGAATTAACCTACTTGAGAAAGGTCAAATAAAGGGGAAATTATTGGAGAATTAAACCAAGACACACTGAAGCCCATCTGAAGGGGTTCAGAACCGCAGTCTTACGATATATTGTTTGGATCGGATTTCAAACTGGTCTGGATCTACTGTAGAGCCTGAAGGACTGTTCTGGTTTGAAGTCGTCCCAAAGGGAGGCTGAAGTCCACACTCTATGCAGCACAATGGATCCAAGGGAGGTTACGATGTGAGCTGGTCCCAGGTTTTATGGGAGAGAAGCACCGTCTTAGATCGGACTGGCAGGTTCTGTTTAAGGTGAAGCTGGAGCTTGGAGTGTTGAGGTCTGGGCGTGTTCCAGAAATTAGACAAAAAGATAAGTAGGAGGGGGCGCTCGTGAGCAAGCAATGCATTAGGTGGTGTGTAGCTGAGCTCGGCAGAAAATCTCGTCATTTAAGTATATTTTGGTGTAAAACAAACAAACATCCAGGGTCCTCGACTCTTTTATCTCTAAATGGAGAGATATATCATGGACCAGAAAACCACCAGATGCTGTGATATTAATACCCCGTCGACTGGGCCTGCTGAAGCTGCTGGGGTGCCACCTCCCAAGACCTCGCCTGATTCAGGTGATCAGACAACAGTGGCCTAAACCACAGTGAGCTCAACTGGAACCATGGCCTTCAAGGAGGAGTTCCTGACTTTCCTACAGGCAGATTTTGTGGCTGTTTTAAGGACTAAATCTGGAAAAACTGGAAAACTGGAAATTCAAGCCGCCAAAACAGAGCTCCTTGGCTTTAAAGCGGCTATACAAAACAGGAAACAAGGATGGAAAATACAGTGAGGGAGATGGAGAGGGGCCTGTCTGGGTGTTCGGATGATGTTACTGAACTACAGAACACTGTGCATCAACTTTCAGCCCAGGTGGCAGCTCTGGAAGGCAATTGTGAGGACTTGGAAGGAAGGTCCAGACACAATAATATCCGTATACTGGGTATACCTGAAAACCAAGGTAGCTGCAGTACAACTACCGTCGCAGCGTTACTGAAAGAAGCTTTCCAGCTCGAAAAGGCTCCACTACTGGACAGAGCTCATCGAACCTTACTGCCAGAGAACAGAGGCGAGTGACGGTGAGGGACATGACCATCTCGGTATGCACGGACTACCCTGCAAAGGTCGCTCGTGCATAAGCGGCTTACAACGGCATCAGACAGAAGCTGTACAAGGTCGAGGGTCTGCGGTTTAGAATATTTCATGCGGCGCGACTTCGTATTACCTACAACGGTATGGAAAAGGTTTTGCCCCCCCGGAGGATGCCCGGAGGTACATCTCACAAAACATCACTGAAAGAGGAACTGCTGCTCATTAAAGGACACAGTGATGATGATTATTATTCGCTTTGCCTGTACTGGTTGTCTTGACTCAATCATGTTTATCCCAGGTATTCTGGTGCTAATGACAAATTAAGTCAGTATAAGCTTATCAGTAGACATCTATATGTCTACTGATAAGCTTATACTGACATCTTATGCCCAGATATACTCATTGTCTCTGATTATGACACAGTCTATGAACACAGGAGGAGCAACTTCATGTTCAGTTTTGTCATCTGGAACGTTAAGGGGATGAATCGTCCTGTTCAATGCAAGAGAGTTCTCACACACAGAAGTTAAAAGTTGACATTGCTGTCCTTCAGGAGACTCATCTAGAGCTATCTGGTCATTCTTGTCTGCGTGCCAGCTGGGTTAATGAAATTTATCACTCAAGGTTCCGATTTAAATCAAGAGGAGCAGCACTAATCATCAGTAAACACGTGCCTTTTACTCCCTGTCATGTTGATGCAGACCCTATGGGTCGATTTGTAATTGTTACAGGTACATTATATAACATTCTGTTACTTTGGCAAGTGTTTATGCCCCTAACTGGGATGACACTGCATTCCTCACAAGTTTTTTTCTTACGTTTCCCTGATATAAATAAACATTATTTGATATTAGGGCTGATATGAACTATGTGCTGTCCTCTTGCTTGGATCAGAGCTCTGCTAAAGCAACACCTAGCTCTTAGTCAGCAATTTCAATCCAGCAGTTTCTTAATACTTATGGTGTAGCCGATGTCTGGCGTGCTCTCAACACAAAGGCTTGTAAATATTTTTTCTTTTCAGCAGTTCACAAAATTATTTCATGAATTGATTCTATCTTTCTGGATAAGCGTCTTTTTCCATTGATTCAGGAATGTGACTACCATGGAATTGTAATCTCGGACCATGCTCCTCACACACTGAAGCTCAATTTACCCACTGCAAAACCTCCTTATAGACCTTGGCGACTTAACTGTTGGCTGCTGACCGATAAAAAGTTTTCAGATTTTATTTCATCACAGATTGATTATTTTTTAGAAATTAATCAAACACCAAATATGTCACCATCAACAATATGGGAAGCACTTAAAGCATATCTGAGAGGCCAGATTATCTCTTATAATGCACAATTATACAAAATCAAAAATAGTCACATTAATGAACTAACCAATAAGATTGCTAACCTTGACATGCAATTAGCCATCTCCCAGTCAGCTGATGGCATCAAAAAACGCCTTCTTCTCCAGAAATGATTTGACTTACTGTCCAAACAAAAAGCTGAATATCTCCTGCTTAGATCCGGTCATACATAGTATGAGCATGGTGAGAAAACAGGTAGGATCCTTGTACACCAGCTTTGCCAAAAAGCAGCAAGTCTGATAATACCAGAGATCTGAGATGATTTGGGTGGGATCTGTGCAGATCATTCTGCTATTAATTCACGTTTTATGAGATTTTATCGTAACCTTTAAACATCTGAATTGCTAAGGGATGATAACTTAAAGGAAAAGTTTGGTTCCTGCAGCTTTCACAGAGTTTATAGAATGAAGAAGAACAATATACTCACCCAGAAGGCTTTCCTGATCCAAACAGTGCCTCGGGAGATATTTAGATCCAAAATCGAGCAGCGGACATCCGTATAATGGAAGCACATAGGGCATACAGCGCCGCCCCTAAAACTGCATTAATCGTCCAAAAACTCATTAGTTTCACCAATATTTCATCATGGTCCACTCATGCTACTCCACCATTACAGTCTGTGTCACTCCAGACAGCGTTGTGTGACTGTACTGACCTCTGAACTGAAGAAAAAGAACGCTTGCTCCGCACATGCGCAGTGCGGCTCATTGTTTCAGGGGAAGACAGCCGGCTACACTTCGCCTTTCTTCTTCCGGTTTTGTGCAAAATGGACGAATATCTATCGGATGAAGATGTTGTGGAGGAGAACTTTGAATATGATGGGTGTCCTTACAGTTTCGAGCCAGAGTTTACAGATGAGGAGCTCATCGAAAGGAGGACACGGAGGCAGCGCTCCAGAGAGTACTGCGCATGTGCGGAGCAAGCGTTTTTCTTCAGTTCAGAGGTCAGCACAGCCACACAACGCTGTCTGGAGTGACACAGACTGTAAAGGAGGACTAGCCGGAGCGGCTCATGATGGAATATTGGTGAAAAACATGAGTTTTTGGACTATTAATGCAGTTTTAGGAGCGGCACTATACATGCCCTATGTGCTACCATTATATGGATGTCCGCCGCTCGATTTTGGATCTAAATATCTCCCGAAGCACTGTTTGGATCAGGAAGGCCTTCTGGGTGGGTATATTGTTCTACTTCATTCTATAAACGGTAGCACTGTAGATTACAGCCCGCATCTTACAGTGTAGTTTCCTCAACTGTTGGGGTAACTCTCACACATGTGCCATGACATTTTGTGGTATCTATGGGGTAGTTACGCTCGCGTCTTACAGTGTAAGTCCTGGAGTCTTACAGTGTAGTTTGCAAACCTTGATGTGACACTTCCTCTTAAGAATCAGTATGGATACAGATAATGTAGACTAGTGATGAACTTAAACGCTGTAATGTATTGATGAATATGTGTTTCACAAAAAAATTACAAGACATGCAGACGTATAAAATATCTTTATTTTTTAAAACACACAGAGACCCCACATAGTAATTCACCTTTTAAGTAACCCGGCCATTAAGATCACACTCGTCTTTGCTTACTGTCTAACTGTCCAGTACTTTCACTGCGACAACCCAGCACTTTACCTGTAACTACTGATCAACATCTGGAACCGGGCTGGATTAGAAAATGCTAATTTATTGGCTTTACTTACTGTGTAACTACCCTCTACTTTACCTGTAACTACTGGTCAACATCTGGAACCGGGCTGGATTACAAAGTGCACATTTGTTGGCTTTACTTACTGTGTAACTACCCACTACTTTACCTGTAACTACTGGTCAACATCTGGAACCGGGCTGTATTATAAAGTGCACACTTGTTGGCTTTACTTACTGTGTAACTACCCCATAGATACCGCAAAATGTCATGGTACATGTGTGAGAGTTACCCCAACAGTTGAGGAAACTACACTGTAAGACTCCAGGACATACACTTTAAGACGCGAGCGTAACTACCCCATAGACACCGCAAAATATCATGGTACATGTGTGAGAGTTACCCCAACAGTTGAGGAAACTACACTGTAAGAGACGAGCTACTACACTGTAAGACGCGGGCTGTAATCTAAAGTGCTACCCTATAAACAATATGAAAGCTGCAGATTATTTTCTCGATATATTGAAGGCCCTCACATAGACCCTACATAAGCAGCTGAGCTAGAGGCCCTATTAGAGAAATTGAACTAGCCATTAAAGCATACAAAATGGGAAATCTCCCGGCCCCGATGGGTTTCCACAAAATTTAAAAAAACTTTTCAAACAAACTGGCTCCTCTTTTAATCTTAGTGTACACTGAATCCTTTTCAGCTGGTTCACTGCCTGAAACTCTACAACAAGCTACCATGTCACTTATCTTAAAAATGGGGAAAAAAAACAAGAATGTAGCTCCTATTGTCCTATTTCTTTGCTAAATGTGGACAGTTAAATTCTTGCAAAAATGATTGCACGTTGTCTTAAAACAGTCCTCCCAACCATTATCTCATCAGACCGGTTTTGTCAAAAAATGGCAATCAACCTCCAATATCAGGTGTTTGTACAATATAATTTATGGTTCCTCTCCACCCTACGCATCAGAAGTAGTTATATCGCTATATGCCGAAAAAGGCCTTTGATCGGATGGAGTGGGACTTCTTGTTTACTCCCTTGAAAAATTTGGTTTTGGGCCTAATTTTCTATCATGGATTAAAATCGTATGCAGTTCTCCAGTGGCAGCAGTACGGACTAATAATATTTCATCTTACTTTTCACTAGCGCGAGGACAAGGCAGGGATGTCCGCTTCTCCTCCTTCTCTTTGCGATTTCAATTGAACAACTAGCAATATCTTTACATAGCAGCAAGGATATTAAAGGTATTACAAGAGCAGGGCTGGAAAATAAAGTTTCGCTTTTTATGCGGATGATAAGTTACTTTAGCTGTCTGACATTTCCTCATCTTTTCCTGCTGTCTCAAAACTTTTAAATGAATTCGAAAGATTTCTGGCTATAAAATAAATACACAAAAAGTGAACTGATGCCTGTAAATTTACCAACAAGAGATTTATCACTAGTGCATACACAACCGTTAAAGTCTGTAAGAATGAAATAAAATATCTTGGTGCCTGGGTTAAACACAAGTTTTAAGAGCTTTTTGTGGCAAATTTTCCACCTTTTCTGTCCTCTCTGAAGGAGGATATAGAGCGCTGGGATCTGTTATCGCTATCTTTGGCAGGTAAAATCAATACCATCAAGATGAATCTTCTGCCTAAAGAAACCTCGTATATGTAGAGCCACACTACAGAGACCCAGTCGGCAGGTGGGGCTTGGCTTACCAAATTTTCAGTTAGTTTGATGGTCGGGCTGAACACTCCTAAAAGTTCATGAACAGCCTGAGTAAGACCAGCAAAGTCAATTAAGGACATGAAAGCAGAGTTGAGGCTTTCACTTTCTTTGTCAACATGGATCTTAAAGTCACCTACAATAAATATTTTATCAGTGCTCCAGTTATCTATAAAATCAGAGAATTCTGATCATTCAGAATAAGAGCCTGGAGGATGGTAGATTATCACAACTAAGACGAGCTGCCAGGTATTTGAATCTGTTTGAGGCCCCATCCACACGAAGATAAACCGAGGTCTAAATGCATAAATTTTTTGCTGAATCTGCATATCATCCATATGAAGACAGCGTTTTGGGGATCTGTAAACAACCATTTTTGAAACCAGGTTCCAGAGTGGAAAGATTTTGAAATGCCATATACGCAGCTCCGTGATTACTGGCTCTCCGCAAGTTTTCAGATACGCTTACGTCATAGTTTCATATCTTCATTGACACGCATGCGCCACACGCGACAACGACAACAACAATGGCGACATACGTGAAGCATATGTGATGATGAAGGTAGTGACCCTACTATCCCTGTTCCAGCAAAATTTTCTTCTCAATCACCACCGAGTTGAACAATCAATTATCGAGGACACATTACACCACTTTATGATCACTTTATCACATTCTCTGTTTACAACTTTTGCTGCAAGTGCGCATGCCAACCATTTTTCTGCTTGTTTCTGTCATTTCGTTACAGCACCCCAAGAGTGCTTGCATGTGTTTTATAGCGCTTTGATACGTATCAAGTGCATTCATGTAGACGCACACGATTTCTGAGACACCTTTGTCTTTATGACGATCATTTTGGAAACTGTTCAGCATTTTGTCTTTGTGTGGATGAGGTCTGAGATGAGCTCAAAACTGTCACGGTTTTGAAAATCAATTTGAATTTTCCCCAGTTGGACAAATAAAGGTTTATCTTATAAAAAAAAACAAAAGTGCAGGACCCAAATGCAGAACAACTCAAAAATCTTTATTGCAATGAACAAAAAGGGTTCAAAACTCACAAACCAATCCTTAACAAAACAGTCGAACAAACACAAAAACAAAGTACAAAAGAAATCAACCAAGTAACTGACACTACCTAGGAAACGCTAGAGATCACTGAAAACCTGGAGACATGAAAAAATGCTGAAGTACACATGGTGCAACAGGGAAGAGGAACAGTGACCCAACAACAGATTCAGGGAACACAGAGGCTGTTTCCCAAAGCCCAGGTACCTTGCCTTGCCTTGGTCTGATGTGGGCGTGGACAGGCATCCACATCATCAGTCGCTGCCCAAGTGCTGTTCCAATGTTCATGTCCTCTGGAGGCATTTGTCCTCCGTTTGGTTAGCATGTGGCTAATTGACCAAGGATACACAGAAGTATCCTTCGCTGCCTTGCCATGGCTATAAATACCCAACACGCAACGCGCGAATCTACAAAAAAAGAAAAAAATGGAAAGAAAAGATGCACCAGAGAGAGACGCTCCAGCGGAGGCGCGGGGTAAATTCCAATTCAAATGTCAGTAACAAAATACACCTCTGAAAATAACAACTTATACCATGTCCACCACTAACTCTTGTGTGTGTCAATCACGTAACTATAATTACTGAGAAGCCACACCTGCAGAGTGTCAATGATGTGACCATAAAAAAGCAAAAAGGGTACAAAAGTGGCAAGCCATGACAATATTTGTAGCCGCTTGAGCATACGGTCTACTCCCACGTTTGTATAAACTATCCGAGCACTGTCCACAGTGCAACACATGTTATGTGAGGCAATGTAACTCCAATTACATTTGTGACAGGAATCTGACGGTAAAAAATATTACAAATACATATATTTACAAACACTTTTATTTATAGTTTTATGAATAAAGCCTTATTTACAATTGGTGTGTGCTACCTTTTTTTGGCAAAAATCAACAATACCTTCAGTAGTCATGGTGGTACAATAAATTATAATTGTTGTCAGAGCAGAGACAAATGATAGTAATTGTGGCAAACTCTATTGCACAATTTTTACTGACCACAAGAAAAGATGACTGTACAAATAGCATATCCAAAACTGATTAGATTGCCATGCTTTTACGTGACTGGTGATGTATAATAGATCCATGCAAAGTCTACAGTACTTTTCATGTATAGTAGGGTAACACTTTACAGTCAGTTGGGATGCAGATAGGCATTCCCACTGCCTGATGGTTCGAGGTGATGAAGTTGGCATGTATGAACTGGGAACCCAAATGTACTTTACTGGACTGAATTATAGTTAAATGTAGCTTAGTTGGCAGACATATTGGCATCAAAATTGAGTAAAATGGTAGATGCTGAACAGTGATTTGCATTGGAAATAATGCATTAATAAGATGGAGATTGAGATTTGATGTGTGCAATGCACTAAGAAGCTGCATAAAACTAATGTGTGCATCTGAGGAACATAGCAGATTAACATACTTCTCCATTTCTGCAGGAAAAAAAAGCTGCAACAATGAACCTTAGTTTAGTTCATATCAAACATACACAATACGTTTTTGTGTACCTTCATTTATTATAACAAAAATATCAGAAACCAAAATACTGTATCATCAAAAAATAGGCAAACAAAATACACACAAATTCATCCCCGGTCATGTCTGCAAGATATGAAACAGTAATCTCCAATTTAAATAGCGTCAGGAAGAGGTGGGTCTGATGTTTCCAGATGCCTTTGTAGGCTGTTCCACTAGCATCTCCTTTTGAGCAGAGGCAGGACACTTGCCTTGGATTGGAAGGAAGTGGCCTCGGAGGCACTGCCTTCCAAGGCAAGGCAAGGCAAGGTACCTGGGCTTTGGGAAACAGCCAGAGACTATCACACAGGTGGAGGGAATCATCATCAGCAGAGAGACACAGAAGGGAGGGCAGGAACACACCATGAGGAAAACAGGGATTTCAAAATAAAACAGGAAACACAAGACAAGACATAAAACCAGTAACTTAACTCGGAAGAAGACCAGAATCAAGAGTGAAAAAGAGAAACACGGGAGGTCTAAATCAGGAACATTATAAAAGATAAAACTAAATAACTCCAGGCAGGGAGTATCATGACAAGAACAAGGCTTTAAAAGAAGTGTAATTAGCCTTTGGTCTAGGATTGATTAGGAGACAAGAATGATAAACAGCTGCTACACCACCATAGCCTGTGTCTCATGGTACAGTGGTAAGAAAATGTCGGGGAGGAGTGGATTCATTTAAACTGACATGTTCATCCTAACAGAGATGTTGTGAATATGATCAGTGGACAACTATTCACTGTTTTACTTAATAATATTGGCTATCAGAAATAATTACTTAAATTAAGTAATGGGATTTAATTTACATTAAACCATGAGGAACCACCTATAAAAGGGGAGATGATAGTCAGTTTATTAAGTTAGTCTCATTAAGGTTACTGACTATTAATTTGGAACCATGATTTATAGTTAACTTGATAAAAATAACCAAAGTTACCTAATGAATTGTCAGTCAAAGTTAAAGGATTTGGTAGTTCTGCAGAGAAGACGTTGGCACGATTCATTCTTAAACAACATTAACAGACCAGCAACTGACTTTGTGCTCAAAATCATTTATTGACAAAAAAACAGGGAAACATACAATACCTAATCTAACAAAATCCTATGTATAAGT
Source organism: Scarus forsteni (assembly GCA_036419115.1). NCBI lineage: Eukaryota > Metazoa > Chordata > Actinopteri > Labriformes > Labridae > Scarus > Scarus forsteni. Next base: position 152,104 of record JAZDUH010000208.1, on the reverse strand, counting down.
GTGTGTGAGTGCGTGTGTAACAGACAAAGGCAAGATGCCTGCCTCACAAGGGTGTCTTAAAGGGGAACTTCGGTATTTTTCAACCTGGGTCCTATTGCCCCAAGTGTATGTGTGTATACGATTGACGGGTACAACTCGTTTTAAAATTGGCTCAGTATCAAGGGAGCGGATGCAGCCGGCCGCCACGAAGCTAGATAGGGGGGCAACTGCATGCCGTATAAGTTTGAGCATTAAAAGTGTTTATTTCGCCACAGACCGGTTGCGATCGCCGGTGCTAGCTCTCTAATTAGCATTGTAAGCATTGTGTTTTCCTTCACGTCCTCTGACCTGTGTGACGTCATCTCCTGTGAGCTTGTTGCCGGAAGAAAACAGAGCCATGCAGTGCGCCGCTCAGAGTGGAGCTGCTTATCCCGGAGGACAGTTGAAAGTTTTACTGCATCGGTATCATGGCTGAATATTTACCAGATTTCGAGAGCGAAGACGAGCCTTTTCATTACGACGGCCACCCGTATTTATTTGAGCCAGAGTATACGGAGGAGGAGCTGCTACAAACTCAAGAGCTAACGAGGATAGCAACAGAGGGCCAACGAGCAGACGAGGGTGAAGCAGCGGCAACCTTTAACGCTCTAAATTTGTCTCTGACACACACATTTACTGTTGCCCTAAGTCCTCTTCACTTTTTCCTCTCGTCCAACCAGTACAGACTTGTGTGGCCTATTGTGTTACAATGCTAAATAGAAAGCTAGCACCGGCGATCGCAACCGGTCTGTGGCGAAATAAACACTTACACAATACATACAATACTTATGCATAGAGACATATTAGTTATACTTACTTTATGGATAGTTGACCATTTGGTCCCTGTGGTTTTGGTCGCCTCCTCCAATTTATTTTGGGTACATGAAAAAAGGTGTCCAGCACTGCCCTGCTGATCAGAGGGGGGAAATCCTCTAATGTAGTTCCACAGCGTCGGGTACTTTCTGTATCATCCCACGACACATCATGACCATGAATATTGGCCAACAGGTCCCACTCGTTGCAACACAGACATTCTTCCTCTGTGGGCATAGAGTCACAGCAACCACAGGAGCACCAACAGTCCTCAGAAATTTGCGTTTGTGCCGCCGCTGCTTCACCCTCGTCTGCTCGTTGGCCCTCTCTTGCTATCCTCGTTAGCTCTTGAGTTTGTAGCAGCTCCTTGTCCGTATACTCTGGCTCAAATAAATACGGGTGGCCGTCGTAATGAAAAGGCTCGTCTTCACTCTGGAAATCTGGTAAATATTCAGCCATGACACCGATGCAGTAAAACTTTCAACTGTCCTCCGGGATAAGCAGCTCCACTCTGAGCGGCGCGCTGCATGACTCCTCTGTTTTCTTCCGGCAACAAGCTCACAGGAGATGACGTCACACAGGTCAGAGGACGTGAAGGAAAACACAATGCTTACAATGCTAATTAGAGAGCTAGCACCGGCGATCGCAACCGGTCTGTGGCGAAATAAACACTTTTAATGCTCAAACTTATACGGGATGCAGTTGCCCCCCATCTAGCGTCACAGCTGCCGGCTGCATCCGCTCCCTTGATACTGAGCCAATTTTAAAACAAGTTGTACCCGTCAATCGTATACACACATACACTTGGGGCAATAGGACCCAGGTTGAAAAATACCGAAGTTCCCCTTTAATGCTGCATGGCTCAAAAGCATTTACAACCAGGACCACATGGGGGGTGGTGGAGGTTAGAAATGATTCTGTTTGTTTTAGGTTGATGCCTCTACCTGAAACGGTAATGTAAAACTGTGCAGAAGTTAGCTATAGCTTAAAGCTCTAAGAACATATTCAATAAAGCAATGCCGTGATTGTAAATTGAATAGTCCTGTCCTTAGCCATGCTGAGGGGTTCTGTGTCCCCCTCACTCCATGGTTTAGACAGGAAGGGACTGAGCAAAATAGAGCAGGGTCTTACCTTCCTTATCAGAGGGTTGACACCTACGTGTGAAACGTCGGGGCTGAAATGATCAGCCAAACTTTGGTTCAGGCTTCTGCAGGGACATGTTCCTTTCAGAGCACATGGATCCCAACACAGCCACAGCTAATAGCCTTCATAGATAAGATGTTCAGTTATCTATGAAGCTCACGTCGTTTGCTGAACTCCACCCCCATAGCCAGTGGTTAAAGGTGTAGTCAGCGATGTGGGAGAAAACAAATGGAGGGTTTGTTTATGTTCGAATTTAGACCCGCCTCCCGAAAGGTGATGGAAGTGCATCGTCATGGAAACAGCCGTAGAAACTGCGCAGCTGACGTAGCTAAGGAAACCCTGGCTGGTCAGACAACTCAACTGCCAATATTGAAAACATCACAACAACAGTACATTTTGGCAGATTAGACAATAAGATGAATGCCCGACGGCTGTTACTGTTATGTGAAGCACCACAAAGCTAATGTTGCTTAGCTTTAGGGATGTAACGGTTACCGGTAAAACGGTAAACCGCGGTAAAATTTCCCACGGTAATCATTACCGTGTCTTTTTAAAATTACCGTTTTACCGTGTTTAATCACCACCCTGTGTCAATAACTCACGGTGATGCTGCTCTTTGCCTGGAAAAGCCGGACCTATGTCTCTGTCCTCGATTAAACAGCCTGAACGGGTGCGCGCACGCGCAGTGTGCTTTGTTTGGTCTCTGAGTCTGAGAGCTGAAGTTCGAGCCACAGCGGAGTTTTCTCGAAACGGACTCTGAAGTCTTGTTGAATTTTGGATTTTTAATAGGATCCTGAGGAGAAACTGATAGAAGACAGTCTCCATATCAAAACACGAAGCTGCAGCGAAAGAAAAAGATGTGCGCGATTTCGGCGGCAGGAACTCTTCCAGTATATGTAGCCTACTGACGGAGCTGCAGGGAGAGACAGACAGAGAGAGAGAGAGGGAGGATTCAGTGAGCCATACCTGAGAGAATAACAGGTGACTTATCAGTAAATCTATCCAAAAATGTATAAATCTTATAAATAACAGAATTTATGTCACTCTGGACTGTATTATTGCCTTTGTTTGGCCGTGTATTCGTCGTATTTTGACATAGATCGTCTTTTTTTCATCAAAGTTTGTGTTTTATGGATTTCATCAATCGTTATTTGGAAATATTTAGAGGAGAGGGGAGACCAGAGGAGAGTCATGAAGGGGGTTAATTGCTTCAGGGACAATCGTCATTTAAAAAAACAGTCCTGGACATGGTCTAATATAAGGAGCTGTAACATGGACATTAATGCTGCAGGCAAACTAAAATGTGTGAGTTTATACAAAATAGTTTAACCTCATCTTAAAACATTTTGAACATGTTCATTTAGAATCCTGTTTGAAGTTCAAATCAGTTTTATTTTCTTGTAATCACACCGTTAATAGCATAATAATGTCAAATACTTTCCAGGATTGTTTATTTTTATTTCTCATGAAAGAAGGGTAAAAATAATTTACTCAAAGGGCATTTCTTGACACATTATTGACAAAAAAGACAGAAAAGAACCATTATGATAATAATATTGAAGGGGTTAAGTGATTAAATTGTGTGTAAAAGTACTTTTTGAACATTTTGAGCACACTGCAATAATACCGTGATAATAATGATAACCGTGATAATTTTGGTCACAATAACCATGATACAAAATTTTCATATCGTTACATCCCTACTTAGCTTATCTATCCAGCAGACGGACGGCGACATCCGCATCCATTTTTAGGTCTTACAATTGGCGGAGTTCCCTCCACCGTCGGAAAGCAACACCAATGTTGATCCGGGTCTTTGCTCTTTTGGTCATAGCCCTTCTTTTCCACTTTTCACTCCTCTGACCTCTTTCTTTGGGCTGTTTTCAGCCATTGCTACCGCAACTATTGTATCTCTCTCTTACGCTAACTGTGCACGCTACGCAAACTACGACTCCCCCTCCCCCCTCTGTCTGATCTGCGCATGAGTATGATCGCCCCCTGGATGTGGGGGGGTTTACTTTGTTTTGGTAACTCAGCCCGAGCCACAGTATTTACCTGCTGAAATTCTGAGTCAAGGCTGTGTATTGAGACCAGATTTTTTTTCCAACATGCTGTCAGTGGGGACATCTTGTGGATGGAGATGAGACATACGGTGAATTTCACAAACACTGCAGTAGATTAGAAGATTAGAAGATCGCTGAGTACACCTTTAAATGTTGACATGCAGCTGTACATGTCATCACTGGTCAGATTTGTGAGGGGGCAGAGAAAACTACAGTGTCAGACATTGTTCTAGCAAATGAACTCAACCTTCACTTTAGTGACTTATGAAGACTGATGAAGCCTGGAGTCATTGGTGCCCACATGAATGATAATCTTATTTCTTTACAGCAGCTTCAGATTTGATTTAAGGTCACCTGCTCTGGTCTGGAGGATACTCCTAACTATGTCCTCTGACTTCACGACCTTCACAGTTCTCACTGTAGAGTCTCCAATAATCAGAGTTTGATGCTTTAACTGAATGTCTGTCTCTGCCATGTGACTGCACGCAGAGTTGAAAGAATGCTATTTATTTGCTTGTTGTGAACTCGGGACTGAGGCAAGAAACAAAAAAAGTTTGGAACATCCCTTTAAGGAAAATTAGTCGTTGGTTTCTTCTGTCTAAATATCATTGATCTCACCTTCTGCTAAATCTGCTCATTTTTTCCTTTTTATTTACTTTTGAGTAGTTAGGGAGATAGTTTTTCCTCAGTCTGTCTGAAAACATTGTTGGAGATATTTGTGGCCTGTTTTAATCCACAGAGCTCAGCTGGAAACATCTGGTCTCCTCCGTGATGGACCCAGACAGCCTGAATCAGAGCTGGACTCCATATTTATGGTGAGAACATCACACTTTCACAAACTCCATGATCCTCAGGTTTGATGGTCAACCATCATCCAGTCTCTGTGAAGGTCTATAAAAAGACCCCAGACTGTGAGATGATTCAGGCTGTGATCTACACATTTAATTTCCACTCTGTCATTGATCTCCAGCTGCTGGAGGAGAACATCTACACCTTTATGAAGAACGAGCTGAGGAGAATCCAGAGAGGTTTAAGTCAAGATTACTCAGAAAGCTTAGAGGTTGAGAGTGAGGATGTGTTGGTTGGTGAAGATGAGGAGCAGAAGAGCAGCAGAGAGGCATTTCTGGAGATCACAGTGAACTTCCTGAGGAGAATGAAGCAGGACGAGCTGGCTGAGCGTCTGTGGAACAGTAAGAACTTTTTTTCAGATTTAATAAGATGGAGAGAGAAAGAGAAGGTTCTCATCTTTAGATCTGCTTCACTCTGATGTTCATCACCTCCATGTTCATGATAAAATTACGTTTGTTCAAACTGAAGATTTAACAGCCCCTCTGAGATGTCAGGACTTTGTCCAGGATCCAGACTTTAATGTCATTTGTTTTTCCTTCAGGATCTGACGCCTCAGTGTGCCGAGGAAAACTCAATTCCAACCTGAAGCAGAAGTTCCAGACTGTGTTTGAGGGGATCGCTAAAGCAGGAGCGATGACCCTGCTGAACCAGATCTACACAGAGCTCTACATCACAGAGGGAGAGGCTGGAGGGGTCAATGAGGAACATGAGGTCCAACAGATCGAGACCACATCCAGGAGACCACACAGACCAGAGAAGACCATCAGAGGAGAAGACATCTTTAGAGGAACAGCTGAAGAAGATGGACCAATCAGAACAGTGATGACGAAGGGCGTGGCTGGCATTGGTAAAACAGTCCTGACTCAGAAGTTCACCCTGGACTGGGCTGAAGGCAAAATCCACCAGGACATACAGTTCATGTTTCCATTCACCTTCAGAGAGCTGAATCTGCTGAAGGAGCAGAAGTTCAGCTTGGTGGAGCTTGTTCATCACTTCTTCAGAGAAACCAAAGAAGCAGGAATCTGCAGGTTTGAGGAGTTCCAGGTCTTGCTCATCTTTGATGGTCTGGATGAGTGTCGGCTTCCTCTGGACTTCCACCAAACCAGAATCCTGACTGATGTCACAAAGTACACCTCAGTGGATGTACTGCTGACCAACCTCATCAGGGGGAACCTGCTCCCATCTGCTCACATCTGGATCACCACACGCCCTGCAGCAGCCAATCAGATCCCTCCTGGATGTGTTGACATGGTGACAGAGGTCAGAGGGTTCACTGACCAGCAGAAGGAGGAGTACTTCAGGAAACGGTTCAGAGATGAGGAGCAGGCCAACAGAATCATCTCCCACATCAAGAAGTCCAGAAGCCTTCACATCATGTGCCACATCCCGGTCTTCTGCTGGATGACTGCCACAGTCCTGGACCAAGTGCTGAAGACCAGAGAGGAAGGAGAGCTGCCCAAAACCCTGACTGAGATGTACATCCACTTCCTGGTGGTTCAGTCCAAAGTGAAGAGCATCAAGTATGATGGAGGAGCAGAGACTGATCCTCACTGGAGTCCAGAGAGCAGGGAGATGATCCAGTCTCTGGGTAAACTGGCTTTTGAGCAGCTGCAGAGAGGAAACCTGATCTTCTATGAACCAGACCTGACAGAGTGTGGCATGGACATCAGAGCAGCCTCAGTGTACTCTGGAGTGTTCACACAGATCTTTAAAGAGGAGAGGGGACTGTACCAGGACAAGGTGTTCTGCTTCATCCATCTGAGCGTTCAGGAGTTCCTGGCTGCTCTTCATGTCCATCTGACCTTCATCAACTCTGGAATCAATCTGATGGCAGGAGAACCATCAACCTCCAACACATCTACAATCACACAGCTGTACCAGAGAGCTGTGGACCAGGCCTTACAAAGTCCAAACGGACACCTGGACCTGTTCCTGCGCTTCCTCCTGGGTCTTTCACTGGAGACCAATCAAAACCTTCTACGAGGTTTGATGGCACAAACAGGAAGTAGTTCACAGACCAATCAGAAAGCGGTTGAGTTCATAAAGTCAAAGATCAGTGAGGACATGTCTGCAGAGAAGAGCATCAATCTGTTCCACTGTCTGAATGAACTGAATGATCGTTCTCTGGTGGAGGAGATCCAACAGGCCCTGACATCAGGACGTCTCTCCACAGATAGACTGTCTCCTGCTCAGTGGTCTGCTCTGGTCTTCATCTTACTATCCTCAGAGAAGGACCTGGACGTGTTTGACCTGAAGAAATACTCTGCTTCAGAGGAGGCTCTTCTGAGGCTGCTGCCAGTGGTCAAAGCCTCCAGCAAAGCTCTGTAGGTGAACCTACCTGCACAGGTCACATCAGATTTCAGTTTTTTTTTTTTTTTAAGAATTATCACTAACTGTTTGCTCTTTCTGGTTTCTGATTCTTTTCTCAGGCTGAGTGGATGTAGACTGTCAGAGAGAAGCTGTGGAGCTCTGTCCTCAGTCCTCAGCTCACAGTCCTCTGGTCTGAGACACTTGGACCTGAGTAACAACAACCTGCAAGATTCAGGGGTTACACTGCTGTCTGATGGTCTGAAGAGTCCACACTGCAGACCTAATTCAGATTTGTACCAAAGTTCTAGAGAGTTTACTTTTGTTCATTTTATTTTATTAACCTTGTTTTTAATGAGGGAGACAACATATGAGAAATTAAGGCTCCACCTGCAGGAGATAATTGTGGCTGACTAAGATCAGAGGTCAACTCCTTGAATGTTTTTGAAACTGACCGAAGGTCTTTCTCAGGCTGATTGGATGTAGACTATCAGGGGAAAGTTGTGAAGCTCTGTCCTCAGTCCTCAGCTCACAGTCCTCTGGTCTGAGACACCTGGACCTGAGGAACAACAACCTGCAGGATTCAGGAGTGATACTGCTGTCTGATGGACTGAAGAGTCCACACTGCAGACTGGAGACTCTTAGGTGAGATTCAAGGTGCGTTCACACCGGACGCTACCTGTACTACCTCGGCAATCACTCTCTATTCAAAGTGAATGTACAGCTGCGATGGGGCGGGCTAACTGTCCCACGATGCGACAGCCGGCGACAAGACGACCACTCTCTCGTTGCGCGATGTCAAATTTAAAAAAAAGTTGATCTATTCAGGCGATGTTGTGTGTGGCTGTGCAGCATCAGCCAATCAGCGGTGTGTGTACGTGTGACGGTGCAGTTATTCATCCGGACTACAGGGCAGATGACTTCCTTCTAGGCGGAACTAATCTCAGTGAGGATATTTGCAGATGGACCGCGGTAAACTCACAGATAATGCTGCTGCATCATCAGCTGCAGCGTTTTGTGTCTGATAAGTGAGTGAGAAGAACACAGCTGGAATAATGTCCTCTTATACATCCTAGTATGTGATATATGATATGATCGCGGTAAAACTCGAGCGGACGTGACGTCACCGACCGACGCCAACGGCGACCAAACAGGTATTTATGGACGCGCGACGCTACATCTGTGGGCGACGTGACTTTGGTAGCTGAGTCGCTTTCGGTGTGAACGCACCTTCAAACAGATGTTGAACACAAGGATGTATAATCTGGACTATGACAGAGGTAGAACATTCTTAAAGTCTAATGGCAGAACTTTCTTAAATTTATGAGGTTGTCGTGAATCTTTCTCAGGCTGAGTGGATGTGGACTGTCAGAGAGAAGCTGTGGAGCTCTGTCCTCAGTCCTCAGCTCACAGTCCTCTGGTCTGAGCCACCTGGACCTGAGTAACAACGACCTGCAGGATTCAGGAGTGAAGCTGCTGTCTGATGGACTGGAGAGTCCACACTGCAGACTGGAGACCCTCAGGTGAACATAATAATGTTGAAATTCAAATCAAAGCTCTGACCATCATCTGAGCTCCTGAACACCTTCAACATGAAGGAGCAGACAGAACATGTTTGAGTCTTTGAAATGATGGACCCATCAATCAGCAGCACATCCAAACCCTTCATCATTTTATAGAAACCAAACTAGGACAACGTCTGTGGTCTTCAGCCCAGTCCCTGAGGAGCCTGACTTGTTCTCAGTTTTATCAGTAAAAGAGGAGGTTTTCAGCCTGCCCTCAGAGAGGGGGTCTCGCTGCTGGACCTGGTTTATAGCGGACTTTAAAGGTCCTGATGGTTCAAGGCTTCTCCTTCCATTCTAATTTAGAGACTGAAGGTACCACAGACAGGCCTTCATTCTAGACCTGATCCTGTGATGTTAAACTGTGGATTCACCTGTCTGTCTGTCCGTCTGCAGTCTGTCCGGCTGTCTGGTCTCAGAGGAGGGCTGTGTGTCTCTGGACTCTGCTCTAAGCTCGTCCTCTCTGACAGAGCTGAACCTGAGCTACAATCATCCAGGAGAACGAGGAGAGAAGCTGCTGTCTGCTCGACGGGAGGATCCACGCTGCAGCCTGAACATCCTGAGGTACATTGACACCATAGAAGAAGAAAGAATCACATGTTGATGTTCAACAGCCTGAAAAGTGAGATGACTGAGAGTCAGAGACGTCAGGGCTGCAGAGAGAGACTGGAGACTGGTTTGAGTTTGGACAGGAAGTCAGACTGTGGCTGCAAACTCTGGTTTTTTTTATTATTTTAATTTGTATTAATGGAGACTGAGAGGAGATTTACAACACCCAAAACCAGTGAAGTTGGAACGTTGTGTAAATCGTGAATAAAAACAGAATACAATGATTTGCAAATCCTTTTCAGCTTATATTCAATTGAATACACTGCAAAGACAAGATATTTCATGTTCGAACTGAGAAACTTTTTCTTTTGCAAATAATCATCAACTTAGAATTTAATGGCAGCAACACGTTGCAAAAAAGTTGTCACAGGGTCATTTTTCCCACTGTGTTACATCGCCTTTCCTTTTAACAACACTCAGTAAACATTTGGGAACTGAGGAGACCAATTTTTGAAGCTTTTTGGGTGGAATTCTTTCCCATTCTTGTTTGATATACAGCTTAAGTTGTTCAACAGTCCGGGGTCTCTGTTGTTGTATTTTATGATTCATAATGCGCCACACATTTTCAATGGAGGACAGGTCTGGACTACAGGCAGGCCAGTCTAATACCTGCACTCTTTTACTACGAAGCCACGCTGTTGTAACACGTGCAGAATGTGGCTTGGCATTGTCTTGCTTAAATAAGCAGGGGTGTCCATAAAAAGACATTGCTTGGATGGCAACATGCAGTCCTGATCAAAGTCTTAAGACCAGTTCAAAAATTGCAAGAATTTACCTTTTGCACATTTGGACCTTAAAGAGACTGTGAGGAGTTTTTAAGTAATTACAAAAAAGTCTCACTTTTAGACTTATGCCTGATCGAAATACGCACTTATCGATGAGTTTTATAGCTATATATAGCATCTTAATAGGTTATCTATAAATGCTATTCTTTAGCCTTCCGGTCGGGTCGGTCAGGGCTGGACTGGCCTAGATACTCAACTTCGGGGATCCAGACAATTAAAACTAGAGCAAATTTATATTATTTTATCATTTATATTACACGTCTGAGAGCACCGGGCTGTATGTAGCGATATATAGCCGGCTACAACTACGATAATGACTTTTCCCCGCATTGCTTGTCGTCACACATCAAAAACTACCGCTGCGTAACTAGAAAGAGATACATTACCTCGTGGCTTTGCATCCTGTAAGTTGTTGAAAAAGAACTTGTTAAGCAATGCAGAGTTCCGACAAAGATCCATGCTGCATTCACCACAACAAACAAACACACTTTGCTTCACGTCTCCGGTGCGTTCAAGTTGTAGTCAGAAGTAGGAATTTTGAGTTCCAAGCGGGAAACTAACGTCCCCCGAAGTCAGAATTTCCTGCTGGGAACTCGGTGAAACCTCGCCACCCCGAGGTGTCAGTCGAAGATGGATGCCCCCAGTGTGAACAGTTATTTAGCTCCTGTAATAATCAATTTATTTGCACTTCTGACTGGGGTGTGTCGCTCTAGATCAGCTGTATACATAGTATTGCTAGATTTATATTTACAAAAATGCTGCCATAGTGATAATCACATTCTTCATACAACAATGCAGGGCGTGCTACCAACAGCTAACAATAGCCTGGTAGATCGGCATGTTTTTCTGACTTCAACTGGGCAGCTGATAAGTCAGAGATGATGTCACTCCCAGTTCCGAGGTTACACGAATGCAGCATTACGCCGGCGATAAATTCTACTCATAGCACCTTTAATGAGGTTTAAAGTAGAGCTACAATATGCAAAAGCAAGAAGGGGGAGTGCGACAAAAGTACTTTTAAAAAGTAATTTATTGACAACAACAAGTAAACTGAAATAGGCTGTTTATCAGCTGATAAAAAGTTTAAGACCATTGCTCAAAAAATTACTAAAAACTCTCCAACCCAGAATAAAAATGTTTCTCAGTCGGACTCAGTAACGAGTAGCTCCACCGCTCTTGTTAATCACTTCAAAAATTTGTTTGGGCATGCTTGATGCAAGTGTTTCCAGAAAGCTTTTGGGAACATTGCTCCAAGTGGTGAAGATGACTTCACAAAGGGCATCAACTGTCTGGAACTGATGGTCATTTTTATAAACTTCCCTTGACCGCCATCTTCAAATGTTCTCTATGGGATTTAAATCAGGGGAACATGCAGGATGGTCCAAAAGAGTGATGTTATTCTCCCTGAAGAAGTCCTTGGTCAAGCGAGCATTGTGAACTGCAGCGTTGTCCTGTTGAAAAACCCAGCTGTTACCACACAGACGAGGGCCCTCAGTCATGAGGGATGCCCTCTGCAACATCTGCACGTAACCAGCCGCCGTTTGACGACCCTGCACCACCTGAAGCTCCAGTGTTCACTGAATGAAAAAGCACCCAGATCATGATGGACCCCCCTCCACTGTGCCGGGTAGAAAACATCTCAGGTGGGATCTCCTTGTCATGCCAGTAACGTTGAAGCCATCTGGACCGTCAAGGTTAAATTTTATCTCATTAGAGAATAAAACTTTTTTCCACCTTTCAATGCCCCATGTTTGATGCTCCCTGGCAAAGTCTAAACGGGCAGTTTTGTAGCGTTAAAGGAGACAAGGTCTTTGAATTTGTTTTTTGTTTTTGAAACCGTGCCATCTAATGGTTATTGCGCTGCAGTCGGCACCAGTAAGGGTCTTAATTTGGGTCGAGGACCGCCCTGTGTCTTGACGGACAGCCAATCAGATCCTCCGGCTCAGCGCAGGTGTAATTTTTTTGGGTCTTCCACTTGACTTTTTTGTTCCATAATGCTCAGGACCTTTCAAAAAATGTAGAATGACTGTCTTACTGCGTCCAACCTCAGCAGCAATGGCACACTTGCTTATGCAACTCGACAATCCGACTACATTCAAGAAGAGAAAGATTCTTAGTTTTAGCCATCAAGAGGCCATGGCCGTTTGAATGCGTGACAGAAAATAAACATTTTGAGCAGATTTTGGCTTTTATAGCCTGTGGTCTTAAAGTCCCAGTAAAGCAAAAATAAATTTGTGTTTGAAGTTTTTCATACCACAGAAGCATGTGTCATTGACCACTGAGCCAAATTTGAAAGATTAAAAATATTTCCAAGTACATAAAATTAGGTGTCAAAATCATGCAAAAACAAGCACTTCTCTCTGCAGTGAAACGCTGGGGGCGTGTCAGTTACAGGCGCTGGAACCACGCCCACATGAGGGAGGGGAGAGGGGGACCCCCTCCATTCACTGTACAGGGACATAACCTGCAGTAACAATGGAAGCTGGCAAAACCCTTATTTTATCAGCTGGAAAGGCATTATTATTGATTTAAATATAAAAAAGCATGAGCAGATTCATGCAGCACTGACAGTAATCCAAAAAAACATAATTTTGAAAGGCTGACATTTTACAGCAATGGTTACTCTTACCTTAAACTTTCTTCACCCAGTTACTTTTCTTTACTTTAGTACCAGCTGTAGCTTTAGTTTTTAAATAACTGCATGAAACATGTGCTGCATGCTCACAGAAAATGATATTAGCCTCTTTCTGTATATAAGCAACTAATGTCCATGGGGATAAAACACATGACGCTAATTTTACACACAAATGTAAAAACTCAGTCATGTATTTCCTTGTCACTGCTATGTTGGTGGTATAAAAAATACCTGTGGTTATGATCATTGTGTTCTCATATGGACTCCACTCAGTGAATGAAGCCAAATAATGTCATAATACATTCAAAAACATTTATTAACATTACATGAGCAAGGCTGGATGCACAATGTGAAATATGAGTCCACACTTTCTCTCTGTGGCGCGGAGATGACAGCACCTGCTGTCTGCGGAAGGAGAGGCTCTGCAGTGTGTACATGATGCTGCAGCCATGATGGCACACACGGTCGACTGGAGGGAGAGGTTCATAGGTGTGTACATGATGCTGCGGCCGTGATGGCGCACACTGTCGGCTGGACGGAGAGGTTCAAAGGTGTGTACATGACGCTGGGGCTGTGATGGCACACACGGTTGGCTGGATGGAGAGGCTCGGCGGTGTCTACATGATGCCGGGGCCGTGATGGCGCACACGGAGAAGCTTGGGGGTGTGTACATGACGCCGGGGCCATGATGGCGCACACGGTCGGCTGGACGGAGATGTTCAGTTCAGCCCAGTTAATGGACTTGTAGTATCTGATGTGAGTGCTTCTTTGTTCACTCAGGGCACAGATGGCCAGGTGGAAGGCTCAGGATGCTTAAAAAGAAACATTCTTTACATTTGTACTCCTGATATAACTGAACCCCTATGGTTAGGTAAACAGCTGAGTATTTAAGACTGACAGTATTTTAGACTGACACTTAAGGCAACAAAAACAGGTTAAAATTGGCAAGAGTTACAGGGGCCTTCACTTCAGGCCATATTGAGTCAGTCTTTAGGTCACTGGTAATGTATCTTAAGATGCTCTGGTCCAATGAGAATCCACGCTACATGTTATATTTAAACAATGTCTAGTATATATACATGCTCTCTTAGTTTGTATGGGAGGTCTCATTTTTTGGCATTTTGAGCCTCTCAGGCAGTCCTGGGTGCCTGATTCAGACACTTGCTTGGTTTGTCAATAAACTGCTCTTTTTTGCAAACAAGCTTGTGTCGCGAAGCTTCTTCCTTCATCCGCATCTCCAGATCAACCAGCGAGAAACTACAGACTCTTCAGAAATCCAGTCTTTACCTTGTGATAGTTTTTCTAACTGCCGGGGGAAAGTGGGCACTGCGAATTGAAGGAGGAGACATGACTGGTTAGCTGACTAATTGACTGCTAGCTAGCTAGCCACAAACTTCATAAGAGAGGGAGCGAGTGAGTGTATTTATACCGCTGAAGCAGCAGGGGCGGGATTATGGTCATGTGGGGCCGCGTTACGTAACGCAGCCCCCTGATTTCTGTCACACCCATTCAATCCTGATGACAGAAAGATAATAAACAGTTTGTGAAGCCTAGCTCCAAAATTATGTCCTGCATAGTTGAATGGCTTTCACATGTTTTAAAGAAATACATTTAGAACCTATTTAATGTATTTAGAAGAAAATGGCTTAATTTGCTTTACTGGGTCTTTAAACTTTTGATCAGCTAATAAACAGCCTATTTGAGTTTACTTGTTTTCAATAAATTACTTTTTCAAAGTGCTTTTTGTCACACTCCCCCTTCTTGCATTCGCATACTGTAGCTCTATTTAAAACCTCATTAAGGTCCAAATGTGCAAATGGTAAATCCTTGCAATTTTTTTACTGGTCTTAAGATTTTGATCAGGATGTACTGTATGTTGCTCCAAAACCTGTATGTACCTTTCAGCATTAATGGTGCCTTCACAGATGTGTAAGTTACCCATGCCCTGGGCACTAACACATCCCCATACCATCACAGATGCTGGCTTTTGAACTTTGCGCCTATAACAGTCCGGATGTTTTTTTTCCTCTTTGGTCCGGAGGACACCACGACCACAGTTTCCAAAAACACTTTGAAATGTGGACTTGTCAGACCACAGAACACTTTTCCACTTTGCATCAGTCCATCTTCCGGTGTTTACCCACCGAAAGCGTCGCAAATTTTTTGCGCGTTGATATTACATACAAAGTCAATATAAAGACGTGAATTGACGCTGCATCACGGTGAGCATGGAGTGGCATCAAGCGTTCAACCTTTGAGCGGCGATCGTTTCCAGCGAAAAAAAACACTCGCCGCTCAACGCTTGACGCTTAAGTTGAAATAATCGAACTTTTCGAGCGAGCGAGCGTGTTGACGCGCCGGGACAGCCTATCAGCGTAGAGATCGTCACTGACAAAGGGCATTTTGGGGGTCGAAGTCTTGCTAATTTGACGACCTGCTTAACTCACCAGAGACAGATGGAAAGGCACTTTGCAGCTGCCGCTGGACTGTCTTGCCTGTAGTTGGTATCCAGGCGGGAGATTCTGGCACCAACCCTGGCTAGCAGGTCTTCAAACTGGGCAACAGTCAGCCTGAAGTACCGCTGGAACCGGCTGTGGTCCAGACGCAGCTCATCTCCTGCAAGAGACGGTGGAACTCACCGAGCTCACACCTCCCCCCAGGGTAGCATGCATCCAGTATCGACGTCGACACCTAGCCCGCAGCTGACTTCTCCACAGCAGGTACAGAGCAGCCATGGTGGTAATCAGAGCCATGTTCGATGATGAAATGCTAAGATGAAATGATTATGGCAGACTTTTCATGCAACGATGCTGCGAGCGGCAGGCGGTGAGCGTTTTTCTGCATATTTGTACCAGCGTCAAAACTCGCGCGTCTAGCGCGGCGTGATTTCACTTGACGCGCGAATACACTCGCTTTCAACGCTTTCGGTGGGAACACGCCGTGAGATGAGCTCGGGCCCAGCGAAGCCGGAGGTGTTTCTGGGTGTTGTTGATAAATGGCTTTGGCTTTGCATAGTAGAGTTTTAAGAGTTTGTGGTGATATCCTTTAAACAGTGATGCCGGTTTTTGATGCAGTACCACCTGAGGGATCGAAGGTCACAGGCATTCAATGTTGGTTTTGGGCCTTGCTGCTTACGTGCAGGAATTTCTCCAGATTCTCTGAACCTTTTGATGATATTACGGACCGTAGATGATGAAATCCCTAAATTCCTTGCAATAGCTGGTTGAGAAATGTTGTTCTTAAACTGTTGGACAATTTGCTCACGCATTTGTTCACAAAGTGGTGACCCTCGCCCCATCCTTGTTTGTGAATGACTGAGCATTTCAGGGAAGCTGCTTTTATACCCAATCATGGCACCCACCTGTTCCCAATTAGCCTGTTCACCTGTGGGATGTTCCAAATAAGTGTTTGATGAGCAGTCCTCAACTTTCTCAGTCTTTTTCGACACTTGTGCCAGTTTTTTTTAAACATATTGCAGGCTTTAAATTCCAAATGAGCTAATATTTGTAAAAAATAAAGTTTCTCAGTTTGAACATTAAATATCTTTTTTTTGCTGTGTATTCAATTGAATATAGGCTGAAAGGGATTTGCAAATCATTGTAGTCTGTTTTTATTGATGATTTACACAACGTGCCAACTTTACTAGTTTTGGCTTTTGTATCTGAGGGGTCAATGATGTAACATCATCCAGGGGTACGAGGTGACAGAGATTGATTATTGATTTGATCTGTAAATCCAGCCTTATGTTTGACCTGGATTGCCCTTTTTCAAGGCTGATCTGTATATTTTGGCTTCTTGCTTATTCTTTCAGAGGACATTTTTGTTCTATAATTGTGAAAATAGTTCTAAACCCTGTCGTCCACTCCAGTGGTGTGCAGACTTTTTCAATGGCAGGGGCGAAAAGGAGAAAAGGGCACATATATTAAGTTCTCACCACTGAAGAGGGCTCTATTGTCAAGGTTCTGATATCGCCAGACGTGTTTGTAGGTGGACTGCTATAGCAGTTTTGACAGTTTTTATTGACACAAGGTTGAATGATGGAGTGATTTCTAGAGAAGGGTTCCAGGTTATTGTTGTTGAGTGAGCTCGGCAGTGTAGAAGAGCTGAGCAGCTGAGCAGGAAACACGAGGGAGGCCCTGGAGGAAAAAAGAACACAAAAGAATTTAGATACTCGAATAATCAGGCAAACAATGTGAAAAAGCTTATGAGACACATTGAATGTGCAGCCGAGATACCACTGATGAAGAGCAGTTCTTCAGTGCCGATCCTTCCACTCGGAGACGCCAAAATACTCTGGTGATTGAGCTTGATTTAGCAATGGTGTGGGAACAGATTATTCAGGTTGCAGCCCAGACTGAGGAAGGGAGGGGCTCAGTAGAGCAGATCACAACAACTATGGTTTCACTTTTTTTCAAGTGCACTTTAGTCATGTTCAATAGCGGAGCAGGCGGGGGGCGGCTGCCCGGGCCCACTGCTGTGTTGGGGCCCACCCTGAAGTGGGGGAGGGGGAGTGTGCTGAAGAAAATGGTAAGGAAGGAAAGTTGGACTCAATAACACTTGCGTTCATAAGGATAAAGTTGTTTAAAAAAAAAAAATGAAAAAAAAAAAAATAGTCCCTTCTCCCCTTGTCTGTCTGCCTGTCATGCACGGGTGAGTGCGCACGGCGAATTCAGTCCGACTGAAAAGGCGCTCTTATAGACATGAAGAGACTCTTTTTTTCAAATTTTGGATCTTACAAGGCATTTCTATGGGCTCAGGGAGGGCTTGCCCCAACGTGATTTCATCATACACACTGATGCCTGCTCGGACGAGACGCACAGCGCGCGCATGCGAGAGATATGATTCAAAGTCAACATGAGTGATTTATCGGTGGATTATCAGTATTTTTGAGTAAGTAGTGTACAAGTATTGCAAATTATAGCATTAGAATAACTTTGGAGTGTTTCCTTGTTGTTCTTTTGCCCAAATTTGGTCGTGTTTTGCCGTTAATTTGCCGGTTTTGCTGTATATTCGCCATGTTTTTACCGTGTTTTGCCATATATTCACTGTTACTTGTACATGTTAACATACACACTAAAACTAAAGATGGGTATGAAAGCCGAAAGCCGAAATTTCCGTTGAGGATCGATAAAAACTCCCTAAAAGAACAATAAAAGAGAGCGTATTGAGAAATGACAGAGGACAGGGATAAAGCCTTTATTATGACACCAGAGATTATCAGTGAAATGCCAACATGTGCCCACGTCTGAAGGGAGCCTTGAATTTCATAAAAGCATTCACTTTACAAGCGAAAGCATGGAGATAAAAGCGCGGTGCCGGTCTTGGCGTAAAGACACGCAGCGCACTGGACAGTGGTCCACACTTTGTGTGTTTATTGTAACTCAAACGGTGTGCCATTTGCTCATGTGTTCAGCTTTTAAGTGAACAGAGCGATTTATAAAAAATGACGAGACTTGTGGTTAAGTAAAACTCCTCTTTTCTGAGCAGTCCAGCTCTGTTTTCACCTTTTCTAAATGACAAACTCATCCTGAGGTTTCCTGCACCACTTATTCTCCATATCAGAGCAATCCGAAGGATCAAGCTCCAAATGCAGTCTAGTGTCAATCAATCAATCTTTAAAAGTACTTTTCATACATAAAATGTAGCAAAAGTGGTGAACATTTAAGTAGCCTACCAGTCAGGCATGTGCAGAGGTAGGCGGAGGTGCTAGAGCACCTGCCCTTTGCCCCTTGATGCCCAAAGTGCCCTTTTTGTCTAACTGTTTTTTTTGTTGTTGTTGTTGTTGTTGTTGTTGTTTTTGTAAGTGTGCATGAGAAAATCTGGCTGTGTGGCCCAAAAATACTATAAAATTAAATTAAATTAAAATAAGTTAGATTTAGCTTCTTTGGTCACATGATCCACGACCTGCCCATACCTGACGTGGCCTGAGCCAAGCGCCACGCTGGTTGTTATTGCAGATACCGAGTGCCGACGGTCCATCATGGTCTGGTCAGTAGGTTTCTCAACGATAGCGTTTAGTTGAAAGTCAGCAATAAGCATCCTCTGTCTCATATCGTGTGTGTGAAGAGTCAGACGAGTGAGTTGAAGGAAAAATCTGCACACTCTGGTGTGTGTATGAGGGTGTGTGCGCGCGTGCCCGCGCGTGTGTAGTTTATCAATCATGTTTCATTCTGCAGCGATGCCTCGTAAGGAGAGGAGGTTAAAACAAAGAGAAAAGTAGCTGTGAGCGGCTGTGAAAGGCTGTGGGTCACTCGCCAGCTGGATGTCAAAGAGCGCAAAAGGGGAGAATAAAATGTTCCAGCTGCAAATGTACTCAGTTCGAGAAAACAGCAATGACAAACACGATTTGAATTATGTTGTTCTGTTACATTATCATTATATATGGTGGGTAATAAATGATTAAGTGAAAAAGATGTTAATCAGATTCATAGAAGAGCAAATTGTGCCTTGTTCCAGATAGAAAGGAAGTGAGTGATGATAGGTCAGGAGATGGTTGTCTCAGCTTCTGAGCTTCCCACTGTTATGTCCCGGGTCTAGGGGAACCATGAACACAACATGATATGCTCTTGACTCAGTCACTCTCAATGAAGTCAGCCTGGAAAACTTTTCAAAGGTTTACAACAAGATTTATTTTCTCTAACAAAGTTAACATAAAATTCCCAGTAACATAAATTGTAATTGAATAAACAAACTCTAAACTGGGGTTCTAGTATAACAAAAAAGCGATTAACACAAAACTCTTAACAAACTGGGCTGCCCGCCCCTAACACAAAATCACTATAACAGTCTTTCACAAAGCACCAAGCACAAAACACAAAGGCAACTGGCTGCAGGCTGCTTCACTGAGGGTGGCTGGATCTGGAGAGAATGAGTTGGTCTCAGCAGCTGGTATTTGTAGCTTCCAGGCGGGCTCTCAGGTGGCACCAATCCTCCCAGCAGTCCAATCAGCCTCTGCACCAGGATCTAATCACTGCTGAGGATCCACAGAAGGACACTGACACTGCTGGACAGCCACACCCACTCACACGCACACACACACTCAGTAGGAGGAGAGGAGACAAAATTTCTTGAACATAAAAATACACAACACAATATGACCCAGGGTCATCACACCACCTTCAACAATATGAGCACCAGCACCATCCTCACCACCACCTCAACAGAAGCTGCTTAGTGTCCTCAGGCCGTCCAGGTAAAAACATGCACTACATTTGATTTGCACTGGCATCTAACAAATAGGGAGAGTGGGGTAAACTGAGCCAGTGGGTAAGATGACCCACCCCATTTCTGGGAAACAGCAAACAACTTTTGTCATGTGGCCCTAAATTCAGAAAGTCCCTATCACTTCTCCCTGCCTCTGTTGAAGAGGAGCACCTTGCACAAACAGTTGGTACTTTTTAACACAAATTTTTGTGTGTGTGTCAAAGTAAATTTTCAGCATGTCAGGTATATTGAACTTTGTCAAATCCAGGTCCATGTATCCAAGTCTAAAATGGTGTATAATACATATGTGATTTACCAATGTAAAAAACTGAGTCATTTGACTAAAGATTGCCTTAATAGCAAAGCTAGCAAAACTTTCCCAAAATGTTGGGGCAAAGTGAGCCATATGCTGTGGGGTAAATTGAGCCATTGGTTCCTTTTTTACCACCAAAAGTTTGAAAAGTTATTTTAATGTACTGAATCATAAAATACTATTTAATGTTGTTAACCAACTGACTTGATTGATCACATGTTAAACAAAAAGAAAACCATGCCAAGAGTGAACAAGAGGAAAACCAACTGGGGCTCAACACCCTGCTGAGATTAAGAAAGTAATGAAGGAAGTCATGATTGAAAAGTCGATCAGATCTGTAGCAAAGAAATGAAATACTGACAGGTCAACCCTGTAAAGGTAAATGAATGGATGGGGGATGTTTTAACTAGCTTGTTTAAGCAAGTCTGAACTTGTAAAAACTTTAAAGCATACAAGTGAATGTAACTTTTCTAGAAGGAATACTACTTTTCTTTCTGCCAAGAATTGATTTTGTTTCTGTTTGTTGTTCAGAGCTTTGCTGGCTCTCATTTTACTTATGAATATCTAAATTTCCAAAAAAAATTGCAAAATGTGTCAATTTATGGCATTAAAATTTTCGTTCTTGTAAAATTACTCTTTTGACAGCAATAATTACCTTTTAATAATTCTCAGATTTGAAGTCACATGGTCAACTTGCCCACAGACTTGGCTGTGGGTAACACCACACTGACTTCCCCCTGACCTGGGGCAAGTTGAGCCACAGGATCACTTCATTTTGAAAGGCCACAGTTTCTAGGCTCATTGTCATTGATATGTCCTAACAATCTCAGTTGATAGTAAACATTCTTCAATAAGAATTTATGTCTTTATTGTATTTCTGTTGCATTTTTCCTGCCTCAGTGACAACAAAAGTAAAAAATAGCTTATCTTACCCAGTCTCCCCTATGAGGTGTTGAACAATGATAATGTACGTTGTGGTTCTGAATATGGGTTGTTACAATTCAACCGGTTATACTATGAGGTATGTAGTTTCTGTATGGAGTTTTAGCTTTGTGCTCCATGTTCCCCCTTTTTTAACTTTGAGCACCTGCCCCTCTTTAAGTCTTTGCACGTCCCTGCTACCAGTGGTTCTCAACCTGTGGGTCGAGGCCCAAAAGTGGGTCTCAGAGCTATTTTCAGTGGAACGCATATAAATCAGGCAAAGTTATATACCTCCCCCTAAAGAAAATAAATTCTTTGCCATATATTACATTATGTGTCTGAAATCTTACATTATGCACCCAAGGATGTGCACAGTAGTCAGAAAAGAGCGGGCTTTACCAACGTCTGTTTTGTTTGTTGCTCTGGCACAAAGCGTTCGCGCTAAAAAAAATTTGAGTTGCACAGTTCCTGCAAGAATCTTGTCTTACTTTCATCCCTGGATAAAGGGGGAGGAAGCAGTGCACTACAGAAAAATTGATGGGAGGACAGCAAACTTGGACTCTGTCTTCATCCGGACAGGAACTGCTTCAGGAACTTATTGTCAATAAAAAACACCTGGACATGGACTAATATAACAAACTGTAACATGGACCCTAATTGTACTTGCCCTACAGAATGTTTGAGTGTACGCTATTTTTTTATCATCTCAAAAACATTTGTACATGTTCATTTACAATTTTTATAAAGAGAAACCTGTTAAAAATTCATAGCAGTTTCTTTTCTTGTAATTACACACTTAGCATTTATTAGATAATTATGCATACTTGCCAGACTTGTTTACATTTATTTTAAGAACATAGGATGAATACAATTTGTCGAAAGAACATTTCCATGGACATTTAAGACATTTTTTGACAAAGAAAGACCAGGCTGCCTGTTATAATTACAGTATTTAAAGAGTTATTTGGGACCACCTAATAAGTAAGTGTGTACTGTGGAACCAAATGTAAAGCATTTTAGACATTAACTTGATTTAGCTTTACAAAAATACTGTCCAGTATGTATATCTCATGTCTGGTGTTGCCATCAACAGGAAAAACAAATCAAACAATGTGATATAACACTGTAAAGTAGGCTATCTGACTTTTAAATTATCAATTTAGCTATTGAAGGGGTGATCGTAGCCATTACCATATCTGTTGCCCCCCCTAAGAAATTTTTCAGGAGCCGCCACTGGCTGAAACCTTATTTGAATCATTCTGACCGGGTGCGCCTGCTTGCTGTGGTTGTGTCAGAGGGGCTGATTGTGGCATTTTTTTTTTAAGCGATTATGTTTTAATGGGGATGTTTAGGCCACAAGGGCCCATGGAGAAATGCTTCGCCCCCCCCTGGGCTGGGACCCCTGCTCCGCCCCAGGTCATGTTGATATGTAATACTAACAGCACATTATGTAGTCCTAAAATAGACCAAACATACAGAATACCGAAGTTGGTTTGTAGTTCAGACCAGCTTCCACATGAACTGTGTAGATTTAATGTTGGACTTTGAAGAACACACATAAATAAACAAGAAGTGGTCTAGGAGACTTCGCTCAGAAGATGTTCTATTAAGATGCCATTTGCAGTATTCCAGTGCATTCAGGTATGGAAGTGGATCAAAAGTGAAAAATGATACAGTAGACATGCTCCCCTGGAGGAAAATTTTAATATTTCATATTTAAAAAATTCAGTCGGACACATTTGACAGAAAATTCAATCAGAACTACAGGACAGCATGAAGGCATAATAAAGTATCTATCTATACATGGTCCCATTACGCTATAAGGTACTGATAACTTCTCTCATGAAATACATTAATTAATTTTCCACTGGAGGCTTGTTTAGATATCCACGTTATATCTCATGCTGTGTTAGCTAACGTTATTCATCAATGATGATGCATCTTTGGTGATATTTTACTTTTAGCTAATATTTAGTTATTGTTAGCTATTTTCCAATTGGATCAGCGAGGCGTCTTAAGCTTCCAAATGCTTCTCTAACCAATCAGGCAGCAGCCTACCCCCACCCTCTGGCTCATTATTGATCTGAAAATGTCCCAACATAAGTCAAATGTCATGAAGTCTTTAGTTTCTTAGTATTTCTTTGTCCTAACACTCTTCTGAAGTTTAATATATTTTTCCTCTGAAGAGGGCAGGTGAGTGTGTTTTACCAACCAGGAGGGTTCTTTAGTTTGTGTTTAGATGCCCAAGAGGGCACAGAGGGAACTTTTGCATGTTTCAACTTCCAGAAGGTCACAAAGGACACTTTGGAGAGCAGAGCATTTTTTTTTTTCTTATAGAGCACTTCAGAGTGTTTTTCAACAATTGGACCAGGAGTGTGGGAGCAGCCCCCCCTTTGTCCAACAGGTCCCTGGTCCACTCTGTTGATGCTTCTGTCTTTGTTTATTGTGTCCCAGTTTTGTCCATGAAGTCCTTCTTCAGAGCATGTATTGATTGGTCAGTGTGTTGTCTCCTGTGCTCTGTTTGTGTCTGGTAGATCAGCCTTGTAGTTGTTGTCATATTTGGTAAAGACAGTAAATGATCCCTGATGTCACTCAGTAATAGTCCACTGACTGTTTAGTTTTTATGTCAGTTTCCTGTCCAGTGTTGGGAAAATTACTTAAAAAAGTAATAAGTTATAGTTACTAGTTACTCTCCCAAAAAAGTAGCTCAATTACTAACAGAATTACTCCTTCATAAATGTAATTAGGTACCAGTGTGAGTAATCGATGTGTTACTTTATTGAAAACTCTTTTCCTCTTGAACTGTGTGTCTTCGTCTCTGTGTCCTTCCTTGTTGTTACCTGCTGCAGCAGCTCTGACATCATCAGCGGAGTTCTCTGTTTTTGGTCTCTAGATTTCAGATTTACTAACAACAGACAAACACTTTGCTTTAGGACATAATGGACACTTCACATGTGTTCTTGACTTTTACTTCCATCCTGAAAACTCCAGTTTTAACTCCACAGACGCTCCAGACTCACCGCTGCTGCAGCTAACCATGTTGCCAGATTTGGTATTGAAATAAGCATTTTTAAAGAGAGAAACCTACATGAAACGTGTTTTAATTCTTATCTGACTTACTTTTCAACTTCAAAGTCATATTCCTTCTTTTTTCTCCTAATTTACTTTATTAAAAATCCTTTTGTTTGGAGGTGGAACATCCTTTTCTTTATACAGAAGTGAAGGGAGGAGCTGCTGTTATTTGTAACGCAGTTATTGCTGAACAGTCCAAACTTGATTTTGTAACCAAAAAGACATGTCAGGGTTTTATCTGTTTTATCTTCATCCTCTACAGCTTTATCATGGTGAAAACAGTTCTTATTACATTAGAAATCAATTAAATTCTGGCTGTAAAGAATTAGAATAAATCTAAAGATTTATTTTAGATGGAAACATCATCTTTACAGTAAAATTGTTATTTATTTTAGTGTGGGTTAAAATAATTTTAAGAACTTCTAAATTGTGTTAATATTGATGGTAGATCATGCACCAGATTCCTCCTGAGTTTGAGGGCACAAGTCCAAATGAACAACTGCACCATTGGAACAAGCCCAAAAAAACTGCAACCAACAAGTCCCAATATGCACATGCAAGTTAGAAAAAGAAGAAGCTGAAAGTCGCTTATAATAAGCGAATCTGGCAACTCTGGCATTAAGTTTTTTTGTCTGTCTGTTAGCAGCACAGCTCCTGTCTGGAAATGAGCGCACACTCATGTACTAAGAGGAGAAGTAAACACATAGATCCTGTTTGTGATGCAGAAGTGTGAAAATAAAGAGCCATCCACGGGCCTGTCCCACTGAAACCACGGTGTGACCTGGTTAAGAGGATCCACTCAGAGCTCTGAGCCCAGACAGACCCTGGATGGAGACAGAGGGAAGGTTTTCTGTAAAGCTCCTGATTGGTGTGGGCTGGAGAGGGAGGCTATCTCAGGACCCTGATGAATGAAGAACTGATCCCAGCTTTGGTTTCTGTCTCCAGGTTGGACCATGGTGGAGCGCACAGACTGAGACCTGGTCTGAAGAAGTGTGAGTGTTTTTAATCTTTGATTTAATGATGATTATTCAACTTTTTACTCTCATCAACTTTTCATCTGAAGGATTGTGTCAGAGCTCCAGAGATAAAACAGCATCAGGAGGATAAAGCATGGAGACATGAAGGTCAGAGGTCATTAGTCTGAGGAACAGGTCACATGATCAAAGTGAAGATGAGGAAGAAAAATCAGCAGAGATGGTGTGTTGGTGTGATCAGAGAAATGCTCCATCACACCATGAGCTGAACGTGAGCTGTACATGAGAGCCTCAGGCCAACCCAGGGGATTATGGGTAATATCTATTTGTCCCTTTGGCTCCAGGATTTTCACATTGAGAGGAGCTCAAAGGGTTCAGTGTGTGATCATTGATTTGAACATGGAGAATAATCAGCAGGACAGAAGTCACTGACAGACTGAAGTCATTTGGATGAAAACTGCTCTCTACTGTGTCAGACTTTTGGCCTGTTATTCTGGCAGCTCCACTTTTTGGGCTCTGGCTCCATGTTTGACATTTGAGTTCAAATCAGAGCCTGTGCACACAAAAAGCTTCAAATCAATAAAGTAGTGAATCAATGACATGTCCCAGACGCTGACAGACAGACAGAGAACATTACCCACGGGCTCTTTGTTGATGAAATGATTCCTGTTTTTCTATTTTCTGTCTAATTTAGTGAGCGTTGTGTGCTGAGTGTGAGTGGGACTGAAAGGGTTCAAAACAGAATCACTGATCAGTATTTTCTATTTGTGAAAGGACGAGGTTAATTCAGAGATTCAAACAGTTTGGATTGAACATGTTGTTAATAAGTGAGGGCTTGTTCCTCTTCTGGGTCAATATTTGGACCCCAGACCCTTTGTGTCCTCACATTTGACACAAAATCTGAGCCTGCACAAAAAACAAGATTAAAAATACCATCAAATCAAAAGAGTTGTTCATCAACATGCCTCAGACTGAGAGAGAAAAACTTGAGTCACAGGCTCCTTTATTTCAGGAAATCCTTTATTAGAGGAAAAGATTCTTTTCTTTGTGTCTGTGTGAAAGTTAGAGAGCACTGGGTGCTGTGTGTGAGCGCCATGGAAAGAGTTCAACATCCAAGAATCATCAGGATTTCAGATTTTTGGACAGAACTGAAGGAAGAAAACATGTCAACTATTTTCTTTGAACATCTGTTTTTATTTCAATAAATGGCCTGGTGCTCTAACGAGTCCACTTTATGACCCAGATCTCAGGATCTGCATTTATCAGAGTCTGATCAACTAGACCAGGTCCTCTTCTCTGATCCAGACTGAAGACCGTGGTGGTTCACTGGTCCATAACTAGACCAGGTCCTCTTCTCTGGTCTAGACCGAAGACCGCGGTGGTTCACTGGTCCATAACTAGACCAGGTCCTCTTCTCTGGTCCAGACTGAAGACCGTGGTGGTTCACTGGTCCATAACTAGACCAGGTCCTCTTCTCTGGTCCAGACTGAAGACCGTGGTGGTTCACTGGTCCATAACTAGACCAGGTCCTCTTCTCTGGTCCAGACTGAAGACCGTGGTGGTTCACTGGTCCATAACTAGACCAGGTCCAGGAAAAACTGAAGGTGGACCATGGAACCACAAACACAGAAATCAAACTGGTTCAGATAGAAAGATGGAGCAGAGTTTGGGGTCAGAGGTCAAACATGGCTGACTCAGCAGGAGGTCAAAGGTCAGACCATCAGAGCTGACTCTGAACCCTCAGCTCAGATGATTGTAGATGATCAGATGATGACCTGCTGCTCTGATGTTTCTCCTTCTCTCCATCAGACGCCTGTGAGCTGGAGGTGGACACAAACACAGTGAGCAGAAGACTCAGACTGTCTGAAGACAACAGGACGGTGACACATGTGAACTATCTTCAGTCATATCCTGATCATCCAGACAGATTTGATGGTTATTATCAGCTGCTGTGCAGGTCTGCTCTGAGCGGTCGCTGTTACTGGCAGGTCCAGTGGAGCGGAAAAGTTTTTGTATCAGTGAGTTACAGAAGAATCAGGAGGAAAGGAGGTAGAGCTAAATGTGTGTTTGGATCTAATGATCATTCCTGGAGTTTGAACTGCTCTGATCGTGGTTACTCTGTCCATCACAATAAGAGAGTAACATTCTCCTCCTCCTCCTCCTCTTCCTCTTCCTCCTCCTCCTCCTCCTCATCTTCATCCTCTGGTAGAGTAGGGGTGTATGTGGACTGTCCTGCTGGATCTCTGTCCTTCTATGAAGTCTCCTCTGATGGACTGATCCACCTCCACACCACAGAGACCACATTCACTGAGCCCCTCTATCCTGGTTTTAGGGTATGGTCTTATGGTTCAGTGTCTCTGTGTGATCTGTAGTCCAAACCTGCAGGTGATTCAAAGACCTGAGACGTCTTGTCCTCTGCAGCGTCCCCTGAAGAGACGTCTGTTTGTGCTGACAGGAAACAGCTGATCATCAGTCAGCTGATGTCACCTATGAACAGCTGATTGTTCTGAACAAAAACAGGCTGAAAGAATTCAAATCAAATCAAGAAAATAAATGTTTCATGTCTTTATTTACCTGATGATGAACATCTGAACACCAACAACCAACTGAAGAGTGATTGATATATTTTATTACACTGATTATCATATGTATTAAACTGATTAATATATTTTTACACATACATATACTAATTTATGTACAGTTGAAGTATCTCTAATATAGAAAATCAACAGTTAGACAACAACAATAGAATATACAACTCCTCCGCTTCTATTGTTGTCTTCGTTCTCTACCAAGATAAATATCTGCTGCCTTGTCCAGCTCTTTGAACTGAAGAAGCTTCTTGGATGAGAAGAGAAACGTCTTCCCAAAACTGAACACAGTCCAGCTGCCTCGATTTAGAATCTTCAAGAAAACTAGAAGAGCTGTCTTTAATGTTAAATAAGTGTTTCAGTTAAGATCTCAAACTTCTTTCATCCCCTTTAAGGAGTAGAAACATTTTTATTAGGGATGCACCATATGTGATTTTTGATGATATTTTGATTTGCAGATATTTCTGAACTCATTATCACCAATACTCCTAATTATATTTTTGACAGGAGCACAAAGTCTTTACTTCACAAAAACTGACTTGTTGCTTCAATGTGACAATTTTATGTCTGAAGTGTATGAACGATTATTTTGTCCCCCTGTGCAGCACTTTGGTCAGCTGAGGTTGTTTTTAAACGTGCTCTACAAATAAACTTTGACTTGACTTTTTATTTGTTCAAGAAGCTGAAATGACAAGAAAACCAACATTTAACTCTTGGAAAATGAAACTCTTGATGCTAAATGTACCATTGAAGTGATGGTATAGCAATGTGGGACATATTTTGGCCCACATATGACAATGTTGATTGTTAATATCTGCAAATATTTTAAAATGGGTTGATACTAATATTGGAATGGACTAAACAATGAAATAAAGATGTGTAATTCTATGTTAGTTTTTAAGAAGACTTTAAAATCTAAAATGATCAAATTTGATTGAATTCTATTTTTCAGTTTAAGCTCTCACGTGTTTTGGAATAATGTACTCGTACTGATGTTTTATTGTGAATTATTCAGTTAATCCTATGATGGTACAGGAGAGGCAAAAATAAGCCTTGGGGCTTCAGCCTGTTCTTTTTTTGGTTGCTGTCTGTTTTCTTTTCTTTTTTTGTAAAAACATGATTTTATTTTTGTTTTTAAACTGAAATAAAGCATTCATTCATTCATTCATTCATTCATTCCAATATCATCTCAATACTGTGGTTTATCTCTAATTTTAACATCACTTAAATTTAAATCTAAGAAGTCATAAAAACTATATATCAACAGCAAACAGTAGAACAAAATTACATTTCACCAAGCTCAAGACTCTTAGAAAGAATAAATAATATTTCCATCCTGTTTTTTAAGTACAGTGAGGTAGTTTAAATGTTCCAGTCGTAGGATGAGCTTTAGTGCAGTGTAGCAGTGCATCATTTAAAGTACAGTGTAAATTACATTGTAGTGCAAAAAGAGAACAGAAATGAAGCCCACAGGTTGTAAAGCCTCTCACAGCCTTAAGGAACAGTTAAAACAGACCAAGATCACATTAAAAACTGACAAATACATTTAAAAAAGTCCCAAAGTTTAGTGAACTGAAATGGTCCCTGTCCCAGGATTGAGTTCAAGACACACCATGTCACACTGAGGTCAAAAAGACTTTTTTTGTTCTGGTTGTTAAATGCTTTCTCTTCTCTGCTTTGTCCTCTCTGCTCTCCCTGTCATGGCTGTGTTCACATTTTTAGTGTAAATATTGTTCATTGTTAATACTGTGTATTCCTCCACCTCATTCAGAGTCTTATTTCCACCACATTTTTATTGATGTTTTTCTTTAGAAGGAAGTTGATATTGCTTCAAGGCTCTGCATGTTGCAACCTGCTCACTTCATTTTCATGCTCTTTTCATTTGTTTTCATTTTAGTTGTATTGATTTTATTTTTATTTTGACTTCATATTAGTTAAATCAGTGCTACTCCTATCTATTCTAATGTCTTCATCTGATATTTCTGACTGCTATACTGTGTAGAAGAGAAACTGAAACAAGCAAATTTCCCTTGGGAGTTAATAAAGTATTTCTGATTCTTCTTCTGATTCTTTGGACGACTCAGAGGGCTTTTACGCCACCACAGGTCACATGGACTCCTCCTCTGATTGGCTCACTGATCAGGCTGTGTCATTTTAACCCTTTAACTACCAGCTCAACTGTTTGGCACAGGTCCAAATAAACTCAGGGATATTTACTGCTTTATAAAACACAACAAATCAAATCATTGTTTGATTCCCTTAACATTTCAGGGAGCAGAGAAAACTACAAACAAACCAAAAAACAGATATTTTCACTGTGTGGGACTCAAAGGTTTGAAAAGGTCAAAGTTGATTACCTGATGACTTCAAATGCACAAATATTTGGGACAAAATCAATTAGAAAAGGCAGAAATGTTTGCAAATAAAAGAGCAATAAAATCACTTCAAATAGATGATACTGAGTTTGACAAACACACCAACAATGTTTTTAAGAATAACTCTATTATCTCATTAAATTGAAGTATTTGTAATAATAATGAGGGTGATAATAATAAAAGCTTTTCACTTTTTAAACCTTTAAATCCCACATAAAGGAAATATCAGTTCTTTTGTTTGCAGTTTCTTCTGTATCCTAAAACACTGACAAAAACAAACAATGATGTGTTCTTTTTTTGACACATGAAATATTTGTGAATTTCTTGACCTCTGCCAAACAGCTGAGCTGGAAGTTAAAGGGTTGAGAACAAGGAGCTTGAAAAGGTTGAACAGGATAAAGTGGAGATAAAGGTGAAGAAAGAGAAATGTGAAGGAGCAGTCCAGTTTGTCTCCAGTTTCCAGCCTCCTGCTGTTTTCCTCCCAACAACGGGAGCAGATAAATCAGGAGAAGATTGAGGATTATTAACACTCTGATAAGACTGAAGCTCTGAATCAGGACAATCACTCTGACCTTCAGAGGATCAGCAGCTCACTGAGCTCTTAAATAACAGAGCAGGGCAGTGATGAGGCCTTCAAACAAAGAAGCACTTCCTCCTCCATGGCATCACGGCCTGAAAACAGAAGCCTCACAAACGGGAGATACCAACACAAAAGAGGAGCACAAGCATCACAGTGCAAGTCCCAACTCATCTGGAGCTCTGTTGGTTTGTTGACTCATTATTTTCATCAGAGTTTCATCAACAACCTTTTTTCCCCTGATGAAAACTAGACAGTAACTAATAAAAACAAGAGCACATGGACAAAAACTCAAACTAAACTAACTGACATTTTCATCAACTAATAAAAACTCCACTAAAATGTCTGAAGACTTAATCCAATCAGACCTAATATGGTCATGTAGGAAGTAGAGACAAGTGATGAATCTATCCAATCACAGCTACTTTGGTTGTGTTAAAGGTTG
Organism: Scarus forsteni; assembly: GCA_036419115.1. Lineage (NCBI taxonomy): Eukaryota > Metazoa > Chordata > Actinopteri > Labriformes > Labridae > Scarus > Scarus forsteni. The sequence continues at coordinate 120,849 of JAZDUH010000208.1, read as the reverse complement.
GATGAGTTCAGAGGGACATCCAATCACAGCTGCCTTAGCTTGGTGGTGGTGGGATAAGTTGTAGAGCCATCCAATCAGAGCTGCTCTCTTTATGAATTGATATATTCATGTAGAGCAGGTTCACTGTTTGTTGTCAGTTCTGGTATTGTAACTGAGATGCTCTGCCAGGTAGCCTAAATAAAGGAGACTGCATTTCACACAAAGGAACATTTGCTTCTGTTCATTTAGACATTCAGACTTTACTAACATTCAAGAAAGGCTTAGTAGATGTTTGATTTTATCACAGAGGAAAACAGGACATCAAAAATGTCTTACCCTTTACACTTCAGATTTTAGTCGACTAAATTTACAGCAGATTTCATCGACTAAACTAGACTAAAATTAAAACTATTTAGACTCTAAACTATGACTAAAACTAAAATGTTTTAACTTGCACTTTTCTTCTTTATACTCAGTTAAAATGATAAAGGACATAAGAACATCTGACATAAGAATAAAACAATCTAAACAAATGTAGATTAAAAATATCTGACAAACAAAATGAAAATGAGATCAGAGCACAGGATGATCTCATGTGTAGCCCAGAGACTGATCCCACTAAACTGGAAACACAATGTTTTTAATCTTATGGGAGATGGAATCAAACATTTGGAACAGAAAAACAGAAGAATTGTTCTGGAAAAATCAAGAAAAGGAAATTTTACAGAACTTGTCAACCTTTCATTGACCATTTCAGTTAGATTGTAAAGTAGAAAACAATCTTTCAATAAAAGGTTTCATTTTATCCAAGTAGATTTCATCCACTAAAATGTTGTGAAATGTCATCAACTAAAACTAGACTAAAATTAAAACAGTTTAGATGACTACATTATGACTCAAACTCAAATATTTTGATGCCAAAGACTATACCTAAAGCTGAATTCAGAAGTGCTGTCAGAGTAACACAGGTGTGGAGTTTTTAAAAAGTGAAGAAGAGCTTTCCCAAACACACATCCCTGCACAAACCCTCCAACACTCGACTTTACCAAAGAATGAAGGACTGGATTTGACTGTTTCCTTGTAAAGCAGGGATATTATTGAAATACTGAGATCATATTTACAGACTGGAGTGTACTTTTGAATCTCTATAAACCAGTTTGATGACATTTGATCTCTGATTTGATCTGATTCTTACATTTCTATGAATGGATTTGAGCTTTAAACTTAATGTTCCTCCATTGAACTAAACAGCACCATCTCCTGGAGCTTCTGTAGGTCATCACTCTCTGCAGGCCGAGTCCAAACTTTAAGTCCAGGTTCATTTAGATGCGTGTAGAACAGGATCAGCATTTACTGAAGAGTCTAAAAGTGACAGTGTTGTGAATTTGAGCTGCAGATTTAATTTTAGACGAGCTGAAGTGATATCCAAGCAGAGGAGGGGGTGGTGCACAGGTGCTGCAGTGCATTGTGGGATTTGTAGTATCATTTGTAAGATTGGTTATTAACAGAGGACCATTAATGTTGTGTTCCAGTTGATTGTTGAACCTAGATTCTTCAAGTTGTAAATTAGATACATCACAGGGGACGCCCCAGTTTGTAGGAATTTCCTACCCAGACATCTTAAGGTGCCCAAACTTTACCAGCTTGTAACTGCAACGGGTTTAAAGCAGATGTAAGAGCCTCAGAAGCTTTGTTTCCTACTTTTTTTAATATAACAAGTTACCAAAATGTCTGAGTTGTGCTGTGTTTGTGTAAATGATTATGTCTACAGACTAAATGATTTCATAGCAGTTGGTCTGCTCCAAAAAAATCCAGCTGTCATTAGTTTGTTGTCACTCTTAAAAGTGTGTTGTAATCAGAATATCAACAGAACACCACCAGCCCTCTGTAACCAAAAAATAATAATTCAGTGACAGAGTTATGTTAAAAATATGGATAAATATCATTTAATAGACAGATGGATTGCAGTTTAAAGTTTGTTATTCTCAGCACTTTCTTTATTTGCTGTTAATGCGTCTCATTCTGTGTATTTTTATAATTCCTGTATGTAAAGTCAAAAATGTCCAAAGACTGTTGCAGAGAAATGTGAAGCTGAAAATGTCATTGGCGTATTGGAGCAGTTCCATGTTTGTCCAGCAGGGTGCGCAGATGATCCAGAGAGCTGTGGCGGCGCGTGCGCAGGAGAGACCGAGAGAGGAAGAGAGACACGAACGGAGAAGAAGCGGGAAAATAAGCAGAGACAACAGAGTTTGATTGTTGGCTGTTTTTGGTCTGTCTAAATGTGTCAGCAAGATAACAAGGAGGAGACTGTGAGCCGCACCCACGGGGAAGACCTGAGACCGTCTACCGGATGTTGTTTACCGAGTAAACCTCCGTGAGCGCGGTTAGCTTAAATAAGCGGGCTTTAGCCTTTAGCATTAGCCTGGCTAGTTGAGTAAGACTGGTGTGTGTGCAGGTTTAAGCTGCTGTTGATGCTGCTGCCTGGACCACAGGAGGAGAGACGATACCGGTGCTGATGTGAAGCCCAGCAGAGTTTACCGGAGGAGAGGAGAGGCCGCTCCGTCCGTCATTGCCTTACCTGCCTGGACATGGTGCCCCACAGCTGGAGCTCAGAAGGACCGTGAACGCCACACCGGGAGTCAGGTGAGCAGGGTTGCCAGATTTTTGACTGAAATAAGCAGCCAGGTGGATAAAAACAAGACCACAACAAGCAACAACCAGCTATTTTTATTCTAAAGTGATATTTATATTTAAGAGAAACCTACATAAAGTGTGTTTTGATTTTTTATCTATATTACATTTCAATTTCACAGTGACTTTTTTCTTATTCTGCTCAGTATTTACTTATTTAACATCCTTTTGTTGGACGTAAACAACCTTTTCTTAATACAGAAGTGAAGGGAGGGGCTATTGTTATTTATAACTCTATTATAACTAAACAGTCTGTCTAACCTTGGTTTTTATAACCAAACAGACATAGTCAGGCTTTTATCTAAGTTTATGTTGATCCTCTACAGCTTTATTATGGTGAAAACAGTAATAGATACTAGGGCTGAACAATTAATTGCAAATTAGATTAAATCACAATATGGCTTGTTGCAATTTTAAAATCGCAGACAGTGCAATATTTTTTAACCCAAAATGTGTTGAACATTTTGACATTGTGATGAAGTTTCTGACAATTTCAAGCCTATTTGAACCTTTTTTAACCCAGTTTTTACAACTTTATGCCTATCTTGCTCCCATTCTTCTTTTTTTGGCCACTGTCAGACCATGTTTGGAATTTTTACATGGTTTTGAAATTTAATCCCAATTTTGCTCCTAAAATCAATTTTCCTTAGTCACTTCCGATTTTTTCGGCTTTTCTTGTGCAATTTTATACCTTTTTTGCTCCTACTAACTTTTTTGCACTTTCGTACCATCTTTTTACCCAGTTTTTACAATTTCATACCTATTTTGCTTCTGTTCTTCACTTCTCCACTTTTTCTCCAATGTTTTATCCCTAGATTGATTTAATGTCATATTGGTTTTACTATAAAAAGATCTACTGCTTATGTTTGTTTAAGAATACATAAGATGAGAAACATCAAAATAATCAGTAAATCGCAATATTGGGGTAAAATATCACAATCAGATTATTTTCTCAAATTGTTCAGCCCTAATATCTACACCAGAAATATACTTAATTCTGACTATAAGTATTTCATTTTGATGGAAACATCATTTTTGCCACTTTTTTACTGTAAAATTTACATTTGTGTTTGTGTTGGCCAAAATGGTTTGTGTAACTTCTGAATTGAGTTTATATTGGTAGTAGAGTGAGCATCAGATCCCTCCTGGGTTTGGGGGCACAACAAGACCAAATGAGCAACTTCACTGTTGGTGCAATCTCTAAATAAACAACCTGCAACTGGCAATATTTACAAGCAACTTTTTCAAAAGAGAAACCAAAAGTCACTTGTAATAACCAGACATGAGAACTCGGCTGTGGAGGTGTTTCCTTTTGTTGTGGATCAGACCTGCAACTAGTTTATTTGTTTTATAACACTGGTAATGATATTATTTCCTCTTTTGTACAGAATGTTACAGAGTGGGTCCACAATTTTTCTCATGTCATGTCAGGAGTCGGTTGTCACTTCCCATCATGACATTTTTTATCTGTCATTTTGTTTTTTTCTCAAACAATAAATTATAACATAAATCGATGGTCTGCACATGATGTCAGGATCATGAGCACAGACTGACAACATGAATTAGAGGGGAAACAGTCAAACACTTTAATTAAATGGAAAAGTTTGGCATGTTTTGTCAATATTATTTGATAATGTTCACCAGTTAAGATCCTCAGCTGATGTTATTCAAACATTTGCAGTCATAATATCAGGTTCATAGTGAAGACAAGGCTGTGATGTAACAGCAACTGGTATACTGTTAATTCACAAGATGGATGAAGACTGCAGTGTGAGTATTCAGTGCTATCTCCCAGGTAACCTCCTGATTACAACATACTTAATTTGGTGTCATGTTTAATGTGATGCGACTGTATTTATTCATCACTGAAAAAATAGAGAATTTTTCAAATTAATGAAGTAAAAAGTACAATCTTCATCTTTAAATGTCACCAAATAAAATGTTCTCCCAACAATAATACTCAAAGTACAGACATTTAAACAGTACATATGTGCAGGATTTAAGTTAGTTTATTTGTTTTATTGTTTAATTGTTTAATTTTTATCATAAATTATATCCCTCATAATATGTCAGTGTTTCAGTGTCTTTAACCTTCACCACAGAGGTGATACAGATGTGATCTCTGCACATGGAGATCAGAGAAAAAGTGCTAAATTTGATGGAATGATAAGTTTAAAAACCAAATCAATATTAAGGTGATCAATACTCAGTATCACTCAACAATTGAAGGGTCCTGAGTCTGCAATCCTAAATCTGCAGTCCTGAGAGTGCAGCCTCCAGCTCTGCAGACACATGCTATTGTACAAAAGAGTATAAGAGCCATGTTAGATGGAGAAAAGAATTTAGGGGAAGTAGAAATTGAAGTTCAAATTTTGGGGTTAAAGTTGAAATGATGAGAATAAAGTTGGAAAAAATTGTTATAAAAGTTGAAATATTTTTTATGTGGACTTTTTCTTGAATTTTGACTTATTTTCTCAACATTTAACTTTAATCTCATCATTTTTAACTTTTTTATGAAATTGTGTTTCAACTTTATTGTCGACATTTCAACTTTGATCTCGTCAGTTCATTTTTAATCTCTAAATGTCGACTTTATTCTCCTCATTTTGACTTTAATCTCGACCTGCCCAAAATGATTTTTCCATCTAAAATGGTCCTCATACTCCTCTGTACTCTCTGACTTTAAGGAAGAGTGTTCATGTTTTTGTCCAGTCAGTGTTGCTCTAGAGAACCTGAACAAAATGAAAACAGCGGGCTGTTCAGAGGTCGTTGTCCAGGCCTCCTCCTCTCCTCACCTTCCAGCAGAACATGGACATGAAGATGAAAAGAAACATGGACATGACTGCACACAGGATGATGTTCTTCCAGAAGCATGTCCTACAGCGAGGTAAGTTTGCTGAGCACATACTGATAAGTATGTTGACTGGTGCGTCATATCTCATCATGTTTCTGTCAAAAGTTGACCTTGATGTCACGAGTGGTTCTTGTGTTCTTTATTGAGCTTTTATACTCGACTGAACAGCTAGTTAGCCAACACTTCCAGAAAAATATACATCTGATGGTGCTGAACGATAGAACAGTGACAAAACTTAAATCTTAACCATAATCTGCCCGGATTAACAGACGCTGAGCTATAGAGGCCGAGAGGCAGACAAGCTAAATATCAGCTAATAATGCTGCTGTCTGTGTTTTTGTTTTCATGGTGAAGAGGCTGCGTCGACTTATCTCAGTGATTTTTGTTTAGAGTTACAGTTTTTTTGATCCACTGAGTCAGCAAATCCACACCTACTCTCTTGTTGGCTTGTTTTTGCTAAAGTCAGCTGCTAAAGTAAAAAATGAAATCATGCCTGAAGTTTATTACGGTGTAAAGTCAGTGTGACATAACAGACTTAAAACTGAATTCAATCAGCTGATCTATTCACCCTTTTTCTATTCACTACAGGATTTCAGAGCAATTCACCAACTGATGTGGCTGAGGAGGAGACCCTCAGTATAGACAGGTAACAGATGAGGAGACCCTCAGTATAGACAGGTAACAGAGGAGGAGACCCTCAGTATAGACAGGTAACTGAGGAGGAGGCCCTCAGTATAGACAGGTAACTGAGGAGGAGGCCCTCAGTATAGACAGGTAACTGAGGAGGAGACCCTCAGTATAGACAGGTAACTGAAGAGGAGACCCTGAGTATAGACAGGTGACTGAGGAGGAGACCCTCTGTATAGGCAGGTGACTGAGGAGGAGACCCTCAGTATAGACAGGTGACTGAGGAGGAGACCCTCAGTATAGACGGGTAACTGAGGAGGAGACCCTCTGTATAGACAGGTAACTGAGGAGGAGACCCTCAGTATAGACAGGTAACTGAGGAGGAGACCCTCAGTATAGACAGGTAACTGAGGAGGAGACCCTCAGTATAGACAGGTAACTGAGGAGGAGACCCTCAGTATATACAGGTAACTGAGGAGGAGACCCTCAGTATAGATCAAGGAGATAAACTGAGGAGGAGACCCTCAGTATAGACAGGTAACTGAGGAGGAGACCCTCAGTATAGACAGGTGACTGAGGAGGAGACCCTCAGTATAGACAGTAACTGCAGGAAAAGGTGACTGAGGAGGAGACCCTCAGTATAGAGGAGTAACTGAGGAGGAGACCCTCAGTGAAGATGCAGGAGATATAAGACAGGTAACTGAGGAGGAGACCCTCAGTATAGACAGGTAACTGAGGAGGAGACCCTCAGTGAAGACAGGTAACAGGGGAGGAGACCCTCAGTATAGACAGGTGACTGAGGAGGAGACCCTCAGTATAGACAGGTAACTGAGGAGGAGACCCTCTGTGAAGACAGGTAACAGGGGAGGAGACCCTCTGTATAGACAGGTAACTGAGGAGGAGACCCTCAGTATAGACAGGTGACTGAGGAGGAGACCCTCAGTATAGAGGAGTAACTGAGGAGGAGACCCTCTGTATAGACAGGTGACTGAGGAGGAGACTCTCAGTATAGAGGAGTAACTGAGGAGGAGACCCTCTGTATAGACAGGTGACTGAGGAGGAGACCCTCAGTTTGGACAGGTAACTGAGGAGGAGACCCTCAGTATGGACAGGTAACTGAGGAGGAGACCCTCAGTATAGACAGGTGACTGAGGAGGAGACCCTCAGTATAGACAGGTAACTGAGGAGGAGACCCTCAGTATAGACAGGTAACTGAGGAGGAGACCCTCAGTATAGACAGGACTGAGGAGGACCCTCAGATAGACAGGTAACTGAGGAGGAGACCCTCTGTAGACAGACAGGTAACTGAGGAGATCAGCTCTATTGACAGGTAACTGGAGGAGGGCCTGTTGTGGTCCCGTAACTGAGGAGGGTCTGTGATCCAGATTGGGCCTGAGGAGGAGACCTCTGTATCTGACAGGTAACTGAGGAGGAGACCCTAGACAGGTAACTGAGGAGGAGACTACTCCAGGATGACTGAGGAGGAGATCAGTATAGACAGGTGACTGAACAGAGTGCTCTGTAATGATAGGTATAGAACAAATAAATGAAAAGCATCACTCTTATTTGAGCCCTTTACGGATTTTAAAAAAATGTGGGATTTTTGTTCCATGTGTACCTGATCAGAACTGGTATCGAAGTGCCCTCCGTGCACCCGTATGTATCATAGAAATGGAGTCCTGTTTAGGCTATAAACATGTGCTAATATGATGTCGTTTGAGTAAATAGATTGCTCAGGACACTTGGATTACATCGTAGAGCAATGTTAAGGAGATATTGCCTACTTTTTTGGACTTTTCACACTGTCTAGATGGTCCATCTAAGTCATGATATCAGGAGTGGATAAAGTCCTGCAGCCAGATCTCCGGCTGCATCCTAGATGTTCCAAATCTACTGTCACAGTGTTGTTCAGCATGAGGGTGAGTAGAAAATGAGGCCAAATCGTTGTTTGAGTGTAATATTCCTTTAATGCTGTGACTGAGGGCTGTGGTTTTTGTGTTACCTTGGTGACAGGTTTTCCTGTCAGGTGGGACTGTTACCTGTTGACTTTTGCTTCTGTGTCACAGTTTTCTGTTCTGAAGTTTCCTCTGATTGAACTGCATCCAGCCATGACTTTTTAATAATTAGAACATTTAGGAGAAGGAGGACGACTTGAGCAGGTAAGAACCTGTTTTGGATCCTCTGTCTGGTTCCTTTGCTTCAGTGACCGTGTATCTGAGTTTGTTAAAACCTGAAGGTCAAATATCAGTTAACTTGAACCTGTGAGCTCACACCCAGGAGCTCCTCAGGAGGATCAGTATGAATCAGTGACATTGGGTGCAAAAACAAATTCAAAGTCACAGAAAGATGACCATAAATTTGAGTATGTGTAACTATAAATTTGCATTCACAAATAAAAGTGCTTTAGGAGCTTTGTGTAGTTGAGAATTTTTTTTTTTACTTGAAGATATTTGAATGAATCTCTCAGAGCTGTCAGTTACAGGTTCCAAATTTATTTTTTGCAAGTGCTGCTGATCACACTGCTGCAAGACTGATTCAATCCAAACCCTGCACACTCTTACTTTTGCTCCCTCATGTCTGAGATTTTGAGTGCAAAACATCAAAACATTAGTCTCAGTAAATAATATCCAAGAAAATGTAAAAAAAATTTGCATTCACAAATAAAAGTGCTACAGGAGTTGTGTCATTTTAAGATTAAGTCTTTTTTGCATAAAACAACTGAAGATATTTTTTTTCTGTCAAATACCTCAACTTTAGTTTTCTTCCATTAATCTCCTGTGTAATGATCTGCATAATACACAGATCCTCTGCTTCTCCAAATTGAAGCCTGAATGGGGCAGTAATGCTCCAAATGTCTGGATATTTGGTATACCCAAAGATAAGCCGTATTTTAGATTTCTTGTACACCTGTTTTAAAAGGAGGATACTGGAGGCTGGTTGGGGTTGTGACCTCACAGCAGACCACTTTGAAAGCAAAACTTGACAGGTGAATATTCTCCACTAATTGAATCAGAGTCTGTGCACTTGGCAAATTGTATGTGCAGAGAAGGTCAGCAGACAGATTTGATTGGTTTAATAAATTCTGAATGAGTTCTGTGATTTGTTGGTGTTTTCCTGATTTACTCCTGCTGCAGGCTGTTTTTTTGCTCCTTTGGAAATACACATCATGCATTGTGTAGCAAAGGCCCCAAAGTTGGAAAATCCATATGTGTTAAACAGTTCTGTTTCTTTAATACTGGTGTGGTTGATAGCTCCACCTGCTGGCTGTTTTTGTCATTTAAAGTTCTATAAAATCACTGGTTCCTTAGCTTTGTGAAGCTACACTAGTCTGTGAGTTGACATGTAAAATGGAGAATTTGATTCTTGTGTCTTTTAAGGCTGTCATGACAAGTTATTGATTTGATTATAACGAGGTTAAAGTTGAATTGCACTGTACACATGGCGCTAATTAGCTAATAGCGTGACTTTGCTAGTTATCCTTGTTGTGCAGTAACATATTATGTTACAGCAATATATACAATGTAGTCATTTTAGGTTTTCTGTTTGTAATGGTTCAATATTTCACCTTGGCATAAAAATTGTAATAGTGATAATTATATTTATTGTTTTTCTATTTTGTTATGTTTCATCATAGGAAACCATCTGTTAATGATATGATAATGAGCCTGAAAAAATTTGCTTCTGCACCTAATGCGGCCCTGTCATATGCATGTGTGAGCATCTGAAAAGTAAAGCACTTGTAATTGATTTCTTGTCACTAAAATGTGAGGCACAGTGGTTTGATCAGGGCTTGACGACCCTGGTTTGAAACCAAAACCAATGACATGTAAAAAATGTCCACACCTTTGTGACACATGTGCATTTTAAGACATTCCATAACCATCAAACACAAACCACGGCACGGTAAAAAATGTTTGCTTCTACTGCCTGTGCTTTACTCCCACCTGACTATATAGCAGCTATACTCCTACTGGAACAAAAATGCATTGTGTAGCAAAGTACAAAATGGAATCTGGCTCCTAAACAGTTCTGTTTATTTAATGGTGCACAAAATCAATTTAAACAAACAAACCTGCTGGCTGGTTTTTGGCGGTGATTACCATGTCATAGGTACACAGTAACCTTGTGAATAAACATCAGATGGGCCATCAAATGGCAAATTTTTGTTCAGGCCTTTTCCATTATATTGCATTTTGTGAGACAAACAGATTGCACAAACTGTCAGAGGTTCGCACTTTGCCGAGCAACCAGGTGGGAGCTGTTGAGTCCAACGAGGACAATGTGCAACACTTCTTTTTCTTTGATTCCATTTTTGCCTCTCCTGCAATGGAAGATTACTTTTGCACCAACATTTCCAGACAGATCTGAGCAATATTGGAGTCCATCAGCTTGGCATACAGATCTTGCTTCACAAACAGCAGTGGCATCTGTGTACTTGCCTTCAGATCATAAATGTGGAAGATGTAACTGTTGAATTGTATTTGGATGCAGAAAAAAATATCTTCAGGTATGCAAAAAAAAACTTCAAATGTCCACACAACTCCTTTGTGTATTTTGAATGCAAATTTTTTTTACACCATCAAATGGATATCTTTTACTGAGACTTCAGATTTGTTTTGCACTCAAAATCTCAGACAAAGAGCAAAAAGTGAGAGTGTGCAGAAAACTTGCAGCAGTGGATATGTGCACTTGCACTGGCACAAAAATATTTAAAAGTACAAAAATGAGAATTCCTAACTACACAACTCTAATTGTTAATGGCAAATTTAAACACATCTTAGCCAGTTTTTCCTAAAACTATGTCTATTGGTACACTTTTACTTGATCAACACAGGAATTGCACTTCCATTATAGGGCATTTTGTTTGAGACAAACAGATCATTCTTGTCAGGAAGGGCCAGCACTTTGCAAACAACCAGGAATGGGGGCTTGTTTCTGTCTTTTTTAATTCCATTTTTGCCTCTCCTGAACAATGGAAGATATCTTCACCCATGGCATTTAGAGCCCTTACAGATATTATTGGACCTTCATTTTGGACAGGCTTGCTTCAAAACAGTATGGAGGAATATTCCTGTGGACTTTTTCAGAAGGACACTGTTTAGGTAAGTCATAGGTTCAAGTGGCAGTGGACAAGGATCACAGATCTGGCTGCATCCTAGATGTTCTTTCCACAGTGTGTTGTTAAATGAGGCCAAATCGTTGTTTGGGTGTAGTGTTCCTTTTGCACCTTTCTGATCACCTGATCATCCGAATAACACGCTCCCAAACACCACCATAATGCGATGCTGCTGGTGTATTGAAACTCCAACTGATTCTGTGTTGATCAGGGCTCCTGTATCCAAGGTTATTATAGTTTTAGATTTGTCATTATAGTTTAGTTTTAATTAGTTTTGACATTGTTTTCTCATTATAGTTTAGTTTAATTAGTTTTGACATTGTTTTTCTCATTATAGTTTAGTTTTAATTAGTTTTCATTCTAGTTTTTATTTAGTTTTTAATTTTTTGCAACAAGGCTTAGTTTTATTTAGTTTTAGTTTAGTTTCAGTTTAGTTTTAGTTTTTCATACCTTATTTGCCAGGTGCAGGATTCAAAAGGTCAGAGTAAATATTTTCAAGTCCAACATGGTGCTCACTGCTCAGTCAATGCTGATACTGTACTGTTGGCTGCTGCCTTATACACAAGAAAATCATATAAACTTGATACAGAATATACAAACATGAATTGTATAAAAATTCCATGGTTTTGTAGCGGCATCTTGCATGGGTGGCAGTTTTTGATCCTACCAGTGACTGAAACAGATCCTCCTGAAGGTGCAGAGGTTAAAGTCTTTACGTTTGATTACGGGCAGTGAAATGTTAGGCAAAAAGCACTTATTTTTTCCTGTAATTTGAGTTTAGGAAATCACAAGTAGAATTAAAAATAAGATAGCCTAAATATTTGCAGAGAACCTTTCTCAACACGATTTTTGTAATTACATGTATCTCAGTGCTGAAATTAACCTAATTAACATGTCTTAATTAAACTTTTTGCCATAGGATAAACAAATTATTTCACTTATTCATTATTCTTTGCATTTTCTTCTCATATGAATTATTTGGTGCTATATGACAATATAAAACATTTAATCAAATAATGCTTATAATGGTGCACAAACATAACAATTTAAACAAACAAACTGGAGCCAGATTTTTCCTGAGGGATAAACCCATAATATGTCATATTGGTACACAGAACCTATTAAACATCAGATGCTGCCATCAACAGGCAAATTTTTGTCAACAGCCCTTTCCATTATATTGCATTTTGTTTTGAGACAAACAGATTGCACAAACCCATTCTTGTCAGGAAAGGTTTCCAGCACTTTGCAGAGCAACCAGGAACCTCGGGGAGCTGTTGAGTCCACCATAGGACAGTGTCCCCGGCAACAATACTTCTTTTTCTTTGATTCCATTTTTGCCTCTCCTGAAGCAATGGAAGATACTCTTGCACCCAACATTTCCAGAACAGATCTGAGATATATTGGACATGTCTCCATCGCCGCTTGGCATACAGATCTTGCTTCACAAACAGTCCAGGTGGCATAGCAGGTTTGCCCTTCAGAAGGAGAATGTGGTTAGGTGTCAGAGGTTCAAGGTCATTTGGATCGTCAGATAATTTAGTGATGGGTCGATCATTTAGTATGGCCTCCACTTCACAAAAAGCTGTGTACAGTCCATCATCGTCCAGTGTTTGAAGACGTAGAACAGAATTAAGCATGTTTCTGATCACCTGATCATCCGAATAACATGCTCCCAAACACCACCATAATGCGATGCTGCTGGTGTATTGAAACTCCAAATGATTCTATGTTCATGCAGGGCTCCCTGTGTCTTGCTGTGATTCAACTTTGCAAGAGCTTCTCTCTCAGATCCAACAAAGTTAGTGCCATTGTCAGACAGCATATGACTGACTTGGCCTCTTCTGCTCATAAATCTTTTCAAAGCATTTATGCATGCATCAGTGTCTAATGAGGTTGCCATTTCCAGGTGAACTGCTCTGCTAGATAAACAGGTAAATATAACACCATAACGCTTACACAAGCTTCTCCCTCTTTTCACTTACATTGGTCCAAAGTAATCGATTCCAACACTTGTAAATGGGGGGAGATCAGGCAGAGTCCTCACTTGTGGCAGGTCTGCCATTTTCTGTTCACCTGGTCTTACAGTGAAGCGTCTGCAGGTGACACAGTCAGATATCACTTTCCTTTTTGCTGAGTTAGCCCCTGTAATCCAATATTTTTTCCTCAACATAGACAATGTGTGGTTTCTTCCACTGTGACCCAGCTGATGGTGGATATGTCTTAAGATGGGAGTTGTTAGAAAGGATGAGTGGATGTTTACTCTCCTCTGACAGCGCTGCTCTACTCAGCCGTCCTCCAACTCACAGTAAGCCAGCTTCCAAGCGATGGTCGTCTCCACTCTTGTAGCGACCGGCAGCAGGTGAAGGTGTGCGAGTGGATATTTGTCCCTTTGTGTCTGTCTTGTTCGACTGCCTGGCGTGATCTCGGCGGCTTTTAACGTGCCTTTCGTTGTGTCACTTCTGGACTGTACTATGCGGGAATCAGTGTGGTCGGACAGAGAATGGAGCTGTTTTTCGCATTTGCTTGGTGGATGACACTCACCATCTCATTTGGCATCCACGATTCCTGTCAAAACGCTCGTCCCTCCTTAGGACTTCAGTACACAAGAGACTTGCTGCTTCAGTACAATATACCATCACCGCTACCGGGCTGGCAGGTCTGAAATCTGGAGAATAACCTTATTTACAGACAAAATGGACAGTTTCAGCAGGTTAGAACCGGAAAAAAAAAAAAAAAAAAAAAAAAAAAAAAAAAAAAAAAAAAATATAAACAAAAGAAAAAAACCTAGAAAAAAGAAAAAAAAAAAAAAAAAAAAACAAGAGGCGGGGGTTAGCCACAGGTTACAGCCGACAGAAAATAAACTGTCTACCTTTACCATCTATAATCCTGGTGAGCGTGCAGCCCCTCCAAAATAAACTGATGAGCTCCAAGCAAATGTGCTGCATCTTAATGAATACAGGAATGCTTGTGTTCTGGCCATAACGGAGACCTGGCTTTTCCACAAGGACTCTGACGCCGACTTGGTGATTGATGAGTTCGGGACTCCCCTGCGCACGGACAGAGACAATGGCATCACGGAGAAATCCCAAGGAGGCAGAGTTTGTCTGGACATCAACAGGCATTGGTGTAATAACTTCACCATCAGAGAGTCACTATGCACCCCCGACATTGAGTTCTTGGCCGTGTCATTCTATCTCCCAAGGGAATTCCCTCAGATCTTTGTCATGGTGTTTTACATTCACCCCAAAGCCAACACAAAAAATGTCAATCACGTGATCAGTCAATCCACTGAAAGACTGCAGTCTCTTTCTCCTGATGCTCCAGTTTTTATCCTAGGTGATTTTAATCAGTGCAAATTAAAATCATCATTGAATCACTTTTATCAGTATGTCACTTGTCCAACTCGTTTTAATAAGACACTGGATCTTTGTTATGGGCCCATCAAAGGTGCATACAGGTCAACTGCTATGCCCCCTGTTGGATCTTCGGATCACTGCACTGTACTTCTGGATCCCATCTACAATACTGTCTTGAAAAGGAACAGGGTTGAAACCAGAACTGTGAAAGTGTGGTCAGAGGATGCAATACAGTGCCTGCAGGGCGGCTTGGAGTGCACTGATTGGTCAGTGTTTACCATGTTAGATGGCTCTGAGGGATAATAGACATTGATGAACTAACTTTTACTGTGTGCAGTTACATGAAGTTCTGTGAAGAGTGTTGTATCCCGTCTCAACAAATCAAGTCTACCCAAATAACAAGCCATGGATAAACAGGTCTCTAAAAGAAATCATAGTAAAGAAAAACAATCTCTTTGAAACAGGTAATATTCAAGAGAACAAGGAGGCAAAATGGCTGGTCAGAGCAGAGATCAAAAAAGCAAAACAGTTATAAAAATAGGATTGAGCAAAAGTTTGATCAAAATGATCTAAAAGGTGTCTGGAATGGCATGTCAGACATGACAGGCACTCAAAGGGTAGGTAAGATGAATATAACTGCTGTTGCTCTTTTGGCGACACTTAGAGGTGATGCCAGGAAAGTGTTAAATAGGCTAAATAAATGTGAAAACAAGTAGTTCTCAGAGACACAACAACAATTAACACTTATGAACAATTAATACACCCTCGTGTCTGCAGTTACATGTGTAATAGTTGTGGATAAAATACCGATAAACAAAACGGCTGCTTTAGCAGTGTGAGAAGACGTTGTAAATGTTGCAATACAATGAGAGCGTGTGTTCGGAGATTGAGAGGATTTACAGGAAAATGATGACGATCATCAGCCGTTTTTAGTGCCAGAGGGCAGTCCTCCTGAAACCGTGTGTAGAACCACAGCCAGCATTCAACATTAAAGTACAATTTGCAGTGAAAGACGATTTCGCCAATGTGATCAGAGCTGTCTGCTGCACACACATTACCATAAAAGAGCCATCACATGATGAATTTGTGTATGTCAACAGGAAACAATTTATTAGATCAATGTAAAGGTCATATGTGAGGTGCAAGAGCCGTTAACCAACATTGTGGTGAGTTGGCCTTTTTTTAAACGCTGGCACTGTGCATGACGGGGACTTCTTGGTCAGTAAATTTATTACAGTTGTTGTCTTAAATTAATCCTCATTTTGCGCATTGAGAATGTGCGCCCCCAATTCCATCCCGTCTGTACAGCATCTTTACTAATCAGTGGTTGAAGTTTGTGACTTCCTGTTTTTTGCTGATTAAACTACATCTTAAGATCTTTCTATTAAGCCCCTGATTGTCCCTGTGTGTTGTGTAGTCATCTTCATAACCCAGTGCGTAAAAGTGTGAAATGATCAGCCTCGCCTTTTCTCCGACGCACTTCTGCGCTGATTTGCAACAACAGGGTTTGATCCATGTTAGTAGTTTAGAAAATTAATGAACAAAAACTGTAAATCAATCCTGTTTGATACAGGATACTGTGATATCCTGTTTGATAATGTGGCATATTTGAATTTAAATTTAAATTCAGAAGATTTCAAACCAAACACCATACAGCGTTTACACATGAACCTCTATCAGAGGGATCGGCAAGTTTGGCCTCGGGCCATATTTTTTCTTTAGAGTCACTTCATGTCATGCCAGATCATAATCAGAGGTTAATATGTACAGATGATGATTATTTTTATGAATGCATAAACAAGGGAGAGACGAGAGAAAGTGGGAGCTCAATTGGATGATCGACTGGAGCCCGTATTACGCACAGATTAAGAAACAACAAAAAACAAATCATACATCTTTACGCTGTTTGTATTATAATATCTGTTGTTTGTTATTAATAATGTACCAAAATCTTTAATGGGATGTATTAGGCAGAAATAACAGTTTCCAGGACAGGGAATGCCAGATGTTTTTATTCATTAATTGGGATATTCAAGCTGAAATCAACTTTTAACGACTCTTCTTAAAAACCTGACAAATAATTCACAGCCAACGTTCATACAGACATGTTTTTAAGCTTTTATTATTAACAGATCACTGGTGATCTGCAGCGGTCATCTATGCGCAATTCAGCACTACCTTATGTTTCTATGAGACACCGTGAGTGAGTGAACAGTCTGCTCCTTTCTGATCTGCTCTCAGATAAACTAATGTGGCAGGGCTAAGGTGATCACAGGAGCTCAACAACCCCACCTGGGGGAATTTTGCCCCCAGGAATGTAGGTTGGTTTTGTTTACTACTAGAGTAAAATTATACAGGTTCAACACTACAAGGGAGACGTGATTCACTTTGTAGAAAAATACAGATTTTATTTATTGTTCTTTAAAACACATTTTGTTCATTAAAACACTGGGAAAGGTAATAACTAAAGGAAGATGCACAAGGGAGAGGCAACATATAAGACAGGGCTGGGGCTTACCACGGCGGCAGGACAACCAAAGGAGAAGTATCCAAACCAAACAACACCCGTGCATCAACCAAAATAACTTGTGAAAAACACCACCACAAAGGAAGGGGACTGCCACTCGTTTCGGCCCACAGCACCTGTAAAACAGAAAAGAAAGAAATGTCAGGGTTGCCCCTCCTGGTGCTACCAATATTTTGACTTCAGCATATAAACTCAAACTTATATACAAAAAAAGAAACAAAATGGAAACCAAATGTTCAAATTATTAAAATAATGCAACAAACAAAATCAACACTTTTTAACCCAGGAAATGCCTGCGCTCAAGGATTAACAATAATCAGTCAAAAATAAGGGGCCAAAGAAAAGAAAATAATCACAACTGAGTAGAACCAACAAAGATGGTGACTTTCCCAGTCAATGTCTTTAAAATGTCTCCCAGCCTGGACAGACAGCTACAAAACAAAATAAGAAAACCCAAATATGTATAATATCAACCTGAATTGTAAATGTATAAACACTGACAAAGGAAAACTACCACTAAGGAAACTAAAGACACCCCCCTAATGAAGGAAGGCAACTAAATATAAAGACAATGAGGTCAGAAAAAAAAGAATTTAAGCCAAGAAACAAAACAAAAATTAAAGTTAACTATACATAATAATAAGCCTAAGAAATAAGGGAAACCATACAAATGAAACTAATTTAACTGAGATAAACTTAAATCCTAATTGAACCAAACAAAAAAAAAGGAGAGAGGACTGTGGACTGTGTCCACAGTAGGATAGCATTAACTAAATCCAAAACAGCATAAACTTGATCCAAAACAGCAAACATCAGTAAACAGCAGTGTCCACCTCCTGGCTGGAGCAAACCGCTCCCTCCCTCAGCAATTTGAGGGAGAGACGCTGCAGAGCTTGGTGCTCCTTTACGAACTTGGAAGAGGTACCTGTCCAAAAGAGAGAGTGCGTCACAGCCTGGTCTTCACATCGTTAAAAAGACAAGCCGAACAACCAGACAGCTTACCCCGATGGTTACGCTGCGTCGGGCACCCGCACTCCGGCTGCCGCCCAGCGCACAGACTCGACCGCGGCCACTCACACCACCCCGCCAACTGAACGTGCTGGCCTTAAGCTGTAGCACCTGCAGCTCCCCTCTTCCGCTGCACCAGCCGTGCTGCACAGAGAGGGAGCAATGATCTATAATGGCTATGTAGGCTGACCCACGCAACACAGTGAGGGATCAGAAGCAGCTTACCTTCTTGATCAGACGTGAAAGACGCCGTGAAAGGGTTACCCAAGCCACGTGCTCAGTGTCCCAGCTGAGGGTAATGCAGCCTCTACCCATGACACCACGCCAACGCTGGCCTGCCAGGACCTGAAGAAAGGGCGAGGCACAGTGTCAGCCCCCCTTTTAAAGGTGCGCACCACCTTACGCCACAGGGGAGCCAGTACAGCGCCACACAAAGGCCAGGAGTGCCCCAAAGGGCACCTGGTCACACTAACAAACATCAGAACAGATGATTAAACAATGTTTTTGTCTCAGTTACATCTTTCATCTCTTCTGCAGCAATTCTCCCATGAGGGCAGAGGCCGCTTTTCGGTTCAAAAGAAATAAAAGGGGACGCTATATGCCAACTTCAGCTCTGTCTTATGTGGCTGTGTATGAACAAATAATGTGACTCACACAAATACACAGGTATTTACCTTGGGGAATCGCCCACATGTCCTCCAACCACCCCTGAGAGAGCAGAATCTGTTCACATGGGGTGACTTCTTCTCCTGCACCCGCCCCCCACCTCCATCCCCCGTTATGACAACATGGGCCTCAGCTTCACCCTGATATTGGAAAATTTCTTCATCTATGGTTGGGTGCCCTCTGACAGTCTCACACACTCTCCCACTTACTCGTCTTGTATTTGTTGCTTATAATTATATTATTATATCAGGACAGCGTGCCAAAGAGGACGTTTTTGCGCACCTCCACTTCAAGGAGTAGTGCCTCAAAAGCACTTTCCATGAAATTCTTTATTCAGACCATCTTGCTATTTTTTTTAAATTTTCTGATCATCCAGAGAGGGGAATCTCAAGCGCTGGGCTCATTTAAATGTGATTTGTGTATGTATTTGGAGGTGTGGACGGGGAGGAGTCGGGTACTCAAACATGTGCGCTCAGTTCCACACTGATTGGGATGTACAAAAGAAATGTGTTTGGATTCATGCGTGTGCACAAATTCATACATCTGAATATTTTTGTGCGTACGACGTTTTCTGGATTTGACCGACGCCATGTTCTAGTATGAATTCCACACCAGTCTTTATACATGAGGCCCCTGGTCCTGATGATATATCTGGTTTTATGCTTAGACACCGTGCAAACCAATTGGCTTTCATTCTCCACCACATCTTTAAGTGTTCTTTAGAGCAGCGAAAGGTTCCAGCGCTGTAGATAAAAAACAACTATTGTGCCTGTGGCAAAATGTAGATCCCCGAAAAGCCTGAATGACTTTAGACCTTTGGCCCTGACTTCTCTAGTCATGAAGGTCTTTGAAAGGCTGGTTAAAAAAGAGCTGGTTATGGTAGTGGAGAACTCCCTTGATCCTTTCCAGTTTGCTTACATGAGCAAAAGAGGGGTGGATAATGCTATTTGAACTCTTTTTAACCTGCTTTTTAAACATCTGGAAGATCCAGGTTCACATGCACACATATTATTTTTAGATCTTTCGTCTGCTTTTAATACATCCAGCCCCATATTTTCGTGAATAAATTATCGTCTTATTTTAAGCTGTGTCCTAGTCTAGTTGGGTGGATTTTAGATTTTCTAGTGGGCAGATCCCAGTTTGTCAGGGTAAATGGCTCAGTGTCTGATCTGCTGTTCTCCTCCACTGGTTCCCTCAGGGCTGTGTTCTCTCCCCGATCCTGTGCATCCTGTACACCAACGACTGCAGAAGTTCCCATCCAGGAAGACATATTCTGAAGTTTGCGGATGATACAGTGATAGTCAGTTTGCTAAAAGGGGAGGACACGACTCCGGGCCCAGTGGTGGATGATTTTATTGACTGGTGCGATGACTCCTTTTTAAAATTGAATATTTCAAAAACAAAAGAAATGCATATTGATTTTAGAAAGAAGTCTGAGTCACCCCCTTTTTTGACATTTAAAGGTGAAATTGTGGAGAGGACTGAAAGCCACAAGTACCTGGGAGTCATCACAGACAACAGGCTGACATTCAGTGCCAACACAGACGCAGTCTTCAAAAAGGGTCAACAATGGCTTCACTTCCTCCGAAAACTAAGCAGAATCGGAGTGTGTAGGAGACTGATGTCAATTTTTTATAAGTCTGTGGTAGAGTCTGTTCTCACCTTTGTTTAAGTTTCATGTGTTTGGGAGGTTTGGGAGCCTTGCTTTGGCTGACAAAAAAAAAAGGCTTGAACGTATTGTAAAGGTAGCTGGTAAAGTCACTGGTGTTAACTGTCAAATCTATCCGACATATTTCAAGAGAGAGTAAGATCCAAGGGACATCATCCAGTGTCCTGATCATCCTCTTCATGTAGAGTAGGGATGTCACGGTTACCGGTAAAATGGTAAACCGCGATAAAATTTCCCACGATAATCGTTACCGTGTCCAATTAAAATTACCGTTATATCGTGCTTGATCACCACACTGCCTCAGTAATGCACGGTGATGCTACTCTTTGCCTGGAAAAGCCGGAACTATGTATCTGTCCTCGATTAAGGAGCCTCACGCGAGGTGCACATGCGCAGTTTGCATTGTTTGGCCTCTGAGTCTGACACATTTATTGACAAAAAAGACAAAAGAACTGTTATGAATATAACAATAAAGGGGTTAAATGATTTTAATTCTGTGCAAAAGTACTTTTAGAACATTTTGAGCACACTGCAACAATACCGCGATAATAATAACCGTGATAACTTTGGTTACAATAACCGTGATACAAAATGTTCATATCATTACATCCCTAATGTAGAGTTTGATCTCTTGCCCTCTGGCAGAAGATACAGGCTACCTGTAGCCAAATCAAATAGAATGAAAACTCATTTATCTTTCAAGCCATAACAGAGCTGAATGGAAAAAATGAACCAGCTTGAACACTGTAATTGTCAGGATGGCTCCATCTCTGGTCTGCTCACAGTTGATTGTTCTTGTTAATGTGTCCTGTGCCTTTGCTTTTATGGGTGAATGACTTGTTGTGTCTGTATATTGATGTTCTTTTTACCTGCTTGCACAGCAAATTTCCCTCAGGGGACAATAAAGTTGAAGTTGACACATTCTGGCCAATGTTCCTCTAACTTTCATAGGAAGTTGGGCCCTTCCACCCAACTGCTGCCATTTAGAAGTGAGTCAACTTTCAGACCTCTGAATGCACTGTCAGCTGGATTCATTTTAGAATTAACATATCTCCACCGTGACACATTGGTGGCATCCCTGGTGGTTGAAATTCTGTTTCCTACAAAGGTATGAAATCATTTGTCCTTTTTTTTTATGGATTTCAGGACGGAGGTGCTGTCTGTCCAGAAGACTGAATCCTTCAACATCAACTGCAGCTCTGCTCTCAACATCCTGTCTACTTGAACAGTGAGAACTGCCGCTGTAAGCTCCAAATGTTGAATGGTGATTTGTTTTAATGGTGTCACTCTTGCTTTGCCAAGCAGGAAGGCAACATGAACATCATGCTGACGGTTTTCCATCCTCAAAAAACTGACAACATCGTATCCACATTCACTTGCATCAGAAAAATTATGCATACAAGCATGCACAAGTGGTCCAAAATCCTGTGGCTTAATGCATCTCCTGATCTTAAATTCTGTGAACTTGACATGCTCCTCCAGCCACTTAGTCCAGTGTTGCTGTATGTGGCTTGATAAGTTGTCATCCCACCCAAAGCTTCTCCTGCATAGCTCCTGCAGCAACAGTTTCCCTGGCAGAGTGATTGGTACAATGAACCCCAGGGGCGTATCTAGTCATTTGGGGGCCCTAGGCAAATCCAGTCACTGGGGCCCTTGACATCCTTGTACTGCGCTGACAAAAGTTTTATTCTCACCTCAACTAGGCCTGCACAATATATCATTTGAACATCGACATCGCAATGTGCGCATGCGCAATAGTCACATCGCGCATGCAATGGGACTATCGCATTTCCCCCATTTACTGGGGAAATGAAAAAAAAGCAACTGAAATTGAAACCTATTCTATTTTGTACAGAGACATGGCCTCCTGGATCCCTTTTATATACAGCAATCTTCATCATTCACAGATAAACTCCCTTAGCCTGGATTAAACTGCATTATACGAATACAATGGTGTCATTGTGAGTCAACCAAAGTCTTCCCAAACAGAGCTATCCAAGTCATCTGGTGAAAATTCTTCTATTTTTAATATCGCGATATATATCGCAATATATCGCAACCCCCCCAAAAATCGCAATGTCAGCTTATTCCAATATCGTGCAGCCCTAACCTCAACACTTCTTTCGTGTGGCAGCAGCAGCAGGTTCAGCCTGGATGAAGTTGTATGTTGCGTTTCTAAAAAAAATAAAAGACACCACAAAAGAAAACAAGGTCAATTACGAGAACAAAAATTTTACCCGTATAATTTCATCAAATTTACCTTTTGTCTTTCTGTCCTCTTCCCTAATTTCTCTGTGATTTTTTTTGTCTCCTTTTTCCTTGTCTCCCTTCTTTCTCTCTGATGGTTTTGTCTCCTTTTCTTTGTGATGTTTTCTTCTCTCCCTCTTTCTTGCTCTCCCTTCTTTCTCTCTGATGGTTTTGTCTCCTTTTTCCTTCTCTGTCTCCCTTCTTTCTCTCTGATGGTTTTGTCTCCTTTTTCCTTCTCTGTCTCCCTTCTCTCTCTGATGGTTTTGTCTCCTTTTTCCTTCTCTGTCTCCCTTCTTTCTCTCTGATGGTTTTGTCTCCTTTTTCCTTCTCTGTCTCCCTTCTTTCTCTCTGATGGTTTTGTCTCCTTTTTCCTTCTCTGTCTCCCTTCTTTCTCTCTGATGGTTTTGTCTCCTTTTTCCTTCTCTGTCTCCCTTCTTTCTCTCTGATGGTTTTGTCTCCTTTTTCCTTCTCTGTCTCCCTTCTTTCTCTCTGATGGTTTTGTCTCCTTTTTCCTTCTCTGTCTCCCTTCTTTCTCTCTGATGGTTTTGTCTCCTTTTTCCTTCTCTGTCTCCCTTCTTTCTCTCTTGTTTTGTTTCCTTTTTCCTTCTTTGTCTCCTTCTTTCTCTCTGATGGTTTTGTCTCCTTTTTCCTTCTCTGTCTCCCTTCTTTCTCTCTGATGGTTTTGTCTCCTTTTTCCTTCTCTGTCTCCCTTCTTTCTCTCTGGTTTTGTTTCCTTTTTCCTTCTTTGTCTCCCTTCTTTCTCTGTGATGGTTTTGTCTCATTTTTCCTTCTTTGTCTTCCTTTTTTCTCTGTGATGGTTTTGTTTCCTTTTTCATTCTCTTTCTTCCTTCTTTCTCTCTGATGGTTTTGTCTCATTTTTCCTTCTCTGTCTCCCTTCTTTCTCTGTGGTTGTTTTGTCTGCTTTTTTCTTCTTTGTCTCCTTCTTTCTCTCTGATGGTTTTGTCTCCTTTTTCCTTCTCTGTCTCCCTTCTTTCTCTCTGGTTTTGTTTCCTTTTTCCTTCTTTGTCTCCCTTCTTTCTCTGTGATGGTTTTGTCTCATTTTTCCTTCTTTGTCTCCCTTCTTTCTCTGTGATGGTTCATTCAATACTCATATCTTCATGAAAAGAATCCCTTGCTTCACTCGCCACTTCTCCTCGGCTGACACTGACAGCAGAGCTACTGACAGCAGCGTCTAGCTCCAGCTGTTGCTGAGAATCCCCACTCGGTGTCACCGTGAAAAAGGTTGATACCTTTGGTAGTTTTGATAAAAACTGTTTGTTTTCTTCTCGCCTTCTCCTCTTCTCTGCTCCACTGGGATAACTCTGCTTCATTTTTCTCACTGCTCACCCGCTTTCTCAGAACCGCGCTAAGAGTTTGTTTTGCTGCCGTCTTCCTGAATCAAGCCTGTGCGTGCGCAGAAACATGGAATAGTCCATTGCGCGAGAAAGGAGGGGGGGGACGATCATGATAGTGATAGATCAACCATTTGTATTTATTTTTGAGCATGCAATTTAAGACTAAAACAATAGTAATTACTTAAAAAAAAAAACATCTTTATTAATCAGCTTTCTTGAGACGTTTGGGGGCCCCTAGAAATCTTGGGGCCCCAGGCAATTGCCTGTGTTTGCCTAATGGTAAGTCCGCCCATGATGAACCCCAAAGGATCATGAACAGAACTGAGCAGAGAAAGCATGCCACGTCGAGTGTGAGGTTTTTCTTTCACCACCATCTTAAACTGAAAGGAGTCACTCTCATAGCACCACTGCATTCCAAGGGCTCTTTCCAAGGGAAGCTGGCCTCTGTCTAGATCCAGTTCCTTTAATACTTTGGAAGGAACTGGATCTAGTTCTCTGCAATAGTCTGCAACACTAAACGTGACAAATATGGTAGGGATGACCTTGTGGTCTGGGCACCCATGAGTTCGTCACTACCATAAATTCTTATTTTCAGTAAGAATGTCATTGCTTATACTTCTATAAAATGATCACCACAACCATTCAGACATGAGGACCCTCCTGAAAATGAGATGTAGCATCTCAAGAGGCTAACCTCTAATAAATCAGATGACAGGTCTATGGTTCATGGATCTATCCCTAACTTTAGTTCTTACTTCAGTCCACTTGTCTCCTCTTACCTCCCTTCTTTTGCCTTCACACCAACACAGCATGGTGTGGATTTGCTGTTCATCATGAGACTGGGATCCACATTCAAGATTTCCTGCTGCTTAACAGAAGGTTTTTTCTTGCCGCCATGATGGAGGGATTCTTGATTGGCTATATGGATTCATGTTGGGTGTTGGATGTATATATTTGTATATGTATATGTGTATCTTTATATGTATTTATGTATCTATGCATATATGTGTATCCATAAAATGAAGAGCTTTATGCTCTATTGTAAAGTGTCTTGAGATAACACTTGTTATGAATTGGCGCTATACAAACAAAGATTGATTGATTGATTACTACACAACTATTACTGACCCACTTCGTCAGGTGAAAGCCACAGCGTAGACAAAGAGCTGTAAGGTCTTTCATCATCTGCACAGCTTCCCTTTCAGATGATGTGCTTTTCAAGTACTAATACACACCATACCATCACAGATGCTGGCTTTTGAACTTTGTGCCTATAACAGTCCGGATGGTTCTTTTCCTCTTTGGTCCAGACACGACGACCACAATTTCCAAAAACAATTGTAAATGTGGACTGGTCAGACCACAGAACACTTTTCCATTTTGCATCAGTCCATCTTAGATGAGCTCAGCCCAGCGAAGCCGGCGGTGTTTCTGGGTGTTGTTGATAAATGGCTTTGGCTTTGCATAGTAGAGTTTTAACTTGCACTTACAGATGTAGACCAACTGTAGTTACTGACAGTGGTTTTCTGAAGTGTTCCTGAGCCCATGTGGTGATATCCTTTACACAGTGATGCCGGTTTTTGATGCAGTACCGCCTGAGGAATCGAAGGTCACAGGCATTCAATGTTGGTTTTGGGCCTTGCTGCTTCCGTGCAGTAATTTCTCCAGATTCTCTGAACCTTTTGATGATATTACGGACCGTAGATGATGAAATCCCTAAATTCCTTGCAATAGCTGGTTGAGAAATGTTGTTCTTAAACTGTTGGACAATTTGCTCACACATTTGTTCACAAAGTGGTGACCCTCGCCCCATCCTTGTTTGTGAATGACTGAGCATTTCAGGGAAGCTGCTTTTATACCCAATCATGGCACCCACCTGTTCCCAATTAGCCTGTTCACCTGTGGGATGTTCCAAATAAGTGTTTGATGAGCATTCTTCAACTTTCTCAGTCTTTTTTGACACTTGTGCCAGCTTTTTTGAAAGATGTTGCAGGCATCAAATTCCAAATGAACAGATATTTGCAAAAAATAACAAAGTTTACCAGTTCGAACATTAAGTATCTTGTCTTTGCTGTGTATTCAATTGAATATAAGTTGAAAAGGATTTGCAAATCATTGTATTCTGTTTTTATTTACGATTTACACAACGTGCCAACTTGACTGGTTTTGGTTTTGTAGATGTAGAGATGAACTGTGTTAACTAATGAAGCTGCTTTATAAGGCAGAAGGTCACAGGCATTCAATGATGTTCCAGCATCTCCAGATCATCAGAATCTTTTGATGATATTATGGACTGTAAACCAGATGAGTCTCATCAAACATAAATATATATTCAAGAAAAAGGTTTAGGCATTAAAATGCAACCAATTGATATGAAAAAAACAACAATTTAACCATGGAAGAGCAACAACTTCTTAGCACAGTAACAAAAACACAGGCACTGTACAAAGGATAGTGAGTGATGAAACTCATAAATTATTTGCAGTTCAATGTGGAGAAATGTTCTTACTGTTCAAATGTTCTTATATTTAATAATTATTTGATCACTCATTTGTTCACACAGTGTTGAACCTCACCACAGCCTTTTAGGCATGCTCCTTAAATACTCAGTCATGACACTTGTTTCCAGTTCACCTGTTCATCTGTGCGATGATCCAAACAGGTGTTTTTCCTCAACTTTGATTTAGTTAATTTTAATAAATCTGCAGAACATTTCTTCTGGATATTTCTGCATAGTGACCCTCACTGTCACAGCTCTATTTGGCGGTCAGGTCCACTTCAGATATTTTTATTCTCGATAACTTGTATCAGTTTCAGATTTTTGGGGACTGCCTTTGAAAAGAAGTGACTTTTCAGGCGAGTGGTCTCTGACTCCATCTTAGAGGAGCTGTTTCTGCTCCATAAGGGGGTTCAGGAGTCTCCTGTGAAACAGTGGTGCAATATTGCATCAAAAATACTCTTATATAGTATTATAGTATATAATTTATATTTCATCAATATACAAGTCATAGTTTCAAAGTTACAAAATAATAATGTCAAATACTTACTGAAATTGCTGCCCAGTATGCTGAAATTGATCCAAAAGAGAGAGCAGTGGAAGCCAGCCATCATCACGTATTAATATAATATAATGGGTCAGAATTGCATAAATTTTTATCTATGGAAGTTGTTAGCATGGATGCAAAAAGTTGGAGATACAACATTTGGGATATAATTTCAGCGTGGTACCAAATAAAATCAGATAAAGGGATAAACAGGCCATACATACATTTTTTCTGTTTTTTCTGTTTTTTATTTTGCTGTTTTTGTCCTGAAATAGAGTAAAAATGTTATCAAATGTAAGAAATAACCATTCAAATTAATTTCCGGGGTCAGAATCGTATGGCAGATGTTGTTCATTTGTCTTTGTATGTTGTTTACTCCCAAAGTAATGCCTATATTTGCACATCATATCTATTTTTCGGTTTTGGGTTAGGTACAGTAAAGGGTTAAAAATGAAGGCTTTTGGACATAATTTCAGCTTGGTCCTCAATATAATCTTTAAATAGACACTTAAAGGATTAAGAAAAAACTGGTGGTGAATAAAAGTCAACCTGTGAGCTTGAAAAAAATGAAAGATTGATGGTCATACAGGCATTTTTGGCCATTTTTTTGCTGTTTTTGGCCAGAAATAGATTCTAAATGTCATCAAATGGCAAAAATAACTATTCCAATGATTTCCTTGGGTCAAAATTATATGAGAAAATGTATTGGTTTGTTTCTGTATGTTGTTTACATCAAAAGTTATGCCTATTTCTACATCATATTTCTATTTTTCGTTTTTTTTTGGGTTGGATGCAATGAAGCACAAAAAAAAGCCTTTAGCACCCTATTTCAGCTTGGTAACCACCAGATTCTGAAAATGGACACTCCAAGGAGTAACATAAAATCAGGTGGCGAAAAAAAAAATCCGGGGTGCTTGGCGTGGACCCCCCTCTCCATCTGGACTAATAGTGTCCTACACACAGACATAAACACCAATAAAATGTCTATTAAAATACCAAATATAAGAATATTAATTTGCTCAGTCTCCATTCCTCTTCTGTGGTGAAGTGTGTCGAGTGCATGAAAATAACATCAGAAAGGATCTTTATTAAATCCTCCAGTAAAATCTCATCAGGAAGTTGATAAGGCTCCGTTTCCTCCCTTGTGAACTCCACGTCTTAATTTAAGTTTCGTTTTTGACTCTTTTGTGTCGCAGCAGAGAATTCAAGAGGTGAGAACACTCCGGACTCAGAAAATACTCGAATAATGATCGAATACCTGTTTAGACGATTGATTATTAGAAGATGTGGAGGGCAGGTGAAGCTGTTTTGATCGTCTTTTCTCATAAATTCAGCTTTTTGATGAAGAACAGATCACTCCTGACAAAAACACGAACTTTAACATGGACACTTTCTGACGGGGATACACACATTGACACGACACCAGAAAAGCTCTGACCCCTCTCTTCCTGAAATGTGGCCTACAGTCTGCTCACTGGTGACTGAAAGTTTGTCCTGATCACAATTCAGAGACTTTTCAGAATATAGGCTATATATATATATATGGATGTATATATATATATATATATATATATATATATATATATAGGATCAAAACTTTCATGGGTCATTAAGTAGTTCTTTTACAGATCAATGCTTTAATTCAAACATAATCATGAGTAAGGTATATCTCTTATTGGCTTTAACATTAGACATTTATACACTGATGTCCAGAACAGCTGTCAGACATAGTCCAGAACGGAGTGAGTAAACTTAAATGCTGATGTGACAAAAGTAAAAGCTCACTTAATATAAAAATAAAACAAAGTTTAATATTTATTTTTTTTGCAACTTTGATTTTTATTGATTTTTTAGGATAATTGCAGCTATACAATCACAGATCAAAATGCCAAAGCAGATTCTAGTTCAAAGCAAAAAAAGAAACTGAGGAACATAGGAAAACAAAAAAAAAACAAAGGAAGGTAAAACTTGTGGGAAGTTTAAGGAAAAATAAAAAAAGATATATCCACACATTCATACGTATACACATACATATACGCACCAGCATATACATATTCACACACACATATATATATATGCATATACTTATATTTTCTTGAGGTAAAGAGTCCATTTAAGCCATCTCTTTGCGAACAAGTCTTCCTTCAGATTTAAAACGTAAGTCACTCTTTCCATTGTCCATAGTTCCTGTATAACCTCAAGCCACTGATTCCGTGTAGGTGGTTCAGGTTTATACCATTTTCTAGTGATGGCTTTCTTTGCAGCTGTAAGACCTTAACTAAGTATTGATCATTCTTAAGTATAACAGATGTAATATGACCCAGGTACAAAACAGTGCATGATAATGGAATCCTATATTCAAGCATATTAATCAGGACTGAATGAACACTTTCCCAAAAAAATTTTATTTTTTCACAGCTCCAAAAAATATGAGTGTGATTTGGATCTAAGGAACCACATTGTCTCCAACAAGTCTGTTGAGTTAGGGATGATCTATTCTGAATTTTAGGTGTAATAAAAAAAACGTACTAAGTTTTTCCAGTTAAACACCCTCCATTGGTGTGAGCTTGTGGAGGTTTGTTGGGTTTCACACATATTGTACCATTCCTCTGATGTAATTTCTATGTGTAATTCACTTTCCCATTTTGTTTTCACGTACAATGTTGAATTACCTTTACATTCCACAATGCTCTCATAAAACCTGGAGATTATTTTAGTACATTTACTGTTTGGTCCATATGCGTCCATAAAGATTTTAATGACTGGATTTATTTCTTGAGATCTTTCCATCTTTATTTCTTTATGAAAATAATCTCTAAACTGTATATACCTAAATAAATCCTGATTGTGAAAAGAAAATCTTTCTTTTAATGTTTGAAAACTTAGGAGCTCCTTGTTCCTCATCACTGTGCATATAGCCCTGATGCCTTTCTTTGTCCACTGCACAAATGAAACATCATTTTCTCTTGATCTGAATTGAGTGTCAAAAGCTATCCATCTAAGAATTTTCTGTTCTTTCCTTAATTTAAGTTGCTTAACAAAGCTAAACCAGAACTCTTAGGCACCCGTGGTTATAGAATCAATCTCAGTTTTGAGAAACATTGGGGTCTCCTTTTTACCTAAAGCTGATTGTATCTGAAAACCGTCCACATATGTCTCAATTTCCTTCCATCTGGCAAAATAATTATCACTACACCAGAGAAAGAGAGGTCGAAATTGAGCTGCAGTAAAGTAATCCTTAAAATTTGGGAGTGCCATTCCACCCTTTTGCTTGGCTAACTGGAGTGTTGTGTATCTTATTCTAGGTTTTCTCCCTCCCCAAATAAATCAAGAAATAAGTTTATCCAAGGATGAAAACTTATGTTGAGGGACCCCTACTGGCAAAGCTTGAAATAGATATAACATTCTTGGCAGAATGTTCATCTTGACTGCGTTAATCTTGTTACTAAAATCCAACGGGTAGGTAGCCCATCTCTCAATGTCTCTTTTTATATTTTGGATAGTTGGATTGTAATTTGCCTCATATAGTTTATTCAGTTCTTTAACAACATTAATTCCTAAATATCTTATAGATTCCTGGTCCCACTTTAGGTCATATTTACATTTGATTTCCTCAGAGGGAGTGTAATTAAATTATAAAAGTTGTGTCTTTGTAATATTCAACTTGTATCCAGCGTGATGATTAAAATCTTCTAATATTGTCATCAATACAGGAAGAGAGGACCCAGGAACAACCAAATGGACCAAAATGTCATCTGCAAATAAACTAATTAAATGATCTTTATGTCCAATTTTAATGCCCTGTAACTTTTCATGTTGGCGAATTGTTTGAGCCAGAGGTTCAATGTAAAAGGCAAATAATGAGGGACTGAGACAGCATCCCTGTCTTGTTCCCCTTTCTAGTACGAATGATGGGGATAGGGATCCATTAATTTTTATTCTTGCTGTGGGTTGCTGGTAAAGAGTCCTAACACTATTAATTAATTGCTCATTGAAGCCAAATCTTTTTAAAGTTTGATAGAGAAATTTCCAATTAACTCTATCAAAAGCCTTCTCAGCGTCGAGGCTTGATAATACTGCAACTTTATTTTCCCTTTGTATCCTATCTATCAAATGAAGTGCCCTTCTAATATTGTCATGTGTTTGTCGATTTTTGATAAACCCTGTTTGGTCCTCATCAATCAAGTCTGGGAGTAGGTTTTCAATTCTTTTAGCAATTATTGATGTATACATTTTATAGTCTACATTGAGGATCGAAATTGGCCTAAAATTACTAGTATACTCAATATCCTTTCCTTCTTTAGGTATAACTGTGATGATCGCCTCTTTCCATGAGGGAGGAAGCTTATTGTGTTCTTTAATCCAATTAAATGCTTTCAACAAGAGGGGAGATAGTTCGTCTTCAAATGTTTTGTACCACTCTGCTGGGAAACCGTCACTACCTGGTGTTTTACTTGATTTAGAGTTGGAAATTGCTTTATGTATTTCTTCAATTGTTATTTCTGCTGTTATACACTTATTTTGTTCAATGCCAATAGAAGGTAAATCCAGTTTATTTAGATAATCTTCCATTTCTTTATCTTCAATACTTAAAGATTCTGTATATAGTTGTTTATAATAATTTAAGAAGATGGCTTCTATTTCTTCAGGGTGATGTTTCAATTGATTTGTTTTTGGGTCCCGTATTTTATAAATGGTATTATCTACTTGTTGTTTCCTCAATCGTCTGGCAAGTAGTTTGGTTGTTTTAGGGCCTATTTCGTAGTGTGCTTGTTTACAAAATCGTGCTTTTTTCTCCACATCTTGTTCCAACAAAAAACTAATATTTTTCCTCAATTTTTGTATATGGTCTAATAATTTAGGGTCTCTGTTGTTTTTATGTTGTTGCTCTGCAATTGATAGGTCTAATATAAGATTATTATATTCTGCCACCCTCATTTTTTTCCGCTTTGCTGATAAAGCAATTAATTTGCCTCATATCACTGCCTTCAATGAATCCAACAGAATAGATGGGTCTACCTCTCCATTGTCATTAAATTTCAGATATTCTTTGATTTCCAATTTAATCTGCTCTACAATTACCTTATCATTTAAAATACCCACATTTAACCTCCACACTGAATTTCTTACCCTTTCGTCTAATTGAATTGTTAAATGCAGTGCACTATGGTCAGAGATATCAATTACCCCGATCCTGCATTCCTTCACCCTATAACAATCACTTTTCTGTAGAAAAAAATAATCTAACCTTGAGTATGTTAAATGAGGTGCTGAATAGTGAGTGTAGTTCCTAATAAGTGGGTGAGTAAGTCTCCAAACATCGGCGAACCCAATATCCTCCAATCCTGTACCGATTAATTTTGAGATCTTATTTTTGGATCTCTTTGGATTTGTTGTGTCTAGATGCTGGTTTAATACGACATTAAAATCCCCGCCGCATATACAAACACCCTCAGTTTCCAAAGCAATTACATCAAACAATGATTTAAAGAAATGTTTGTTACTATCAGGGGGCGTGTACACATTTATTAAGGTTACAGTATTTTTTCCAATCTTTCCCTTTACAATAAGATATCTGCCTTCCTTATCCTTTATTTCTTTATAAAATTCAAACCTTATCTTGTTAGTTATCAAAATAGCAACCCCTCTTCTATGGCTTTGTGCATATGAATTATAGTATATATTTTTAAAACCATATCGTTTTAATTTTTCATGTTCCGTTCGAGCAAGATGAGTTTCTTGCAGGTAAATGATATCCACCTTCTCACGTTTCAGTTTAGCCATTACTTTAGATCTTTTAACTGCATTCCCCAGTCCATTTACATTCAAGGACATTAACTTTATTTGCTCAGGTAGCATCAGTGTCAAACTGAAAATATCTTAAACTATGATGTTCCCACAAGTAAACCTTAAAAAACGTGAAGAATAACAGAAAGCATAACACATCAATCGACTTGAAAATGCTTAGAACGAGCATTAGAATCTTAGAAAGAAGAACTTCCAAAAACCTGAAGAACAGTCTTCAGCTGAGATGGGGAGGGGGGGAGGAACCTCTCACAAAGATCAGGCCCCCTCCCAGATAGTCCACTACAGGCTGATCCTCACTTACTTGAGTAACTTTACTGGCAGCGCTCAACTCACAACCGCCGCGAGTCGGCGCATCTGATTTATACTGGTGTATAGAGGACGGGATATTTACCATCTGCCCTTAATCAGCACTGTTCATCCTGGCGTTTGTCTCTGAAATTCTTGTAGGCGTTCTTTAGCACGTCTGGCAGTATCCGAAGCTGTGTGTGGCCCCGCTCGCTGCCACGACCCCGTCCGCTGAAGATGATCCAGCAGCTGCCTCCTGCCTGGCGGTCTCTCCGGAATGTCCACGTTGATCCCCCGCTGCCGCAGCGCCTGTGCCGCTTCCGATGCACTGCCATAGACCCGCACACCGCCGTCCCAGTGGATGCGCATCTTATTAAAAGGCGTCTGGAACCAAATACCTTTATCTTTGAGAGTCTTTTTAATGTTGGTGTATGCCTTCCGCTGTTGCAGGACAGTGGTTGTGTAGTCATGATCAAAGTACACGGGCTTATCTCCGATGGTTATTTTCTGCCGCCATGCTTTCTGAATAATCATTTCCTTCATACTATACAGCTGGAAGTTCACAATAATAAACCCCGGGGGCTGGTTGGGGCTCGGTTTCGGCACCAGAGACCTGTGGGCACGTTGTATTTGCAGGTCAACCTCGTCATTCAGTTTAAGTTCGGCTCGAAGCAGCTTAATGACGAACTCCGTCACCGAACTCCCCTCCGCGTCCTCCGGTACGCCATGGATCCGCAGATTATTTAATCTGGCTCTTGACTCCAAATCATTCACTCTGTCCTCAAGTTTCTGTTGATCCAGTAACGTGCACTTAAGCGCAGTGTCAGCCTCTGCACTCCACGTTTCCATGACGTCTATCCGAGTTGCCATCTCATTCAGTCTCTCACTCTGTACCTGCACGGCTTGCTTATTAGCCGCTAACTGCTGGTTAATATCTTGCTTAAATTCGAGAAACTCTTCTCTCATATCATGTTTAATTTCTTCCTTCAGCATTTTGATATCTTGCTTCAGTTCTGATTTGAGTTCGCTGATCTGCATACTTATAGCATCAAAACCCGTAGCCCCACATACCATTTCTGGCGCCGAGTCGTCGCCATATTGGCCTTCGCCTCCTCGTGCAACGTCGTCAGATTGTTTTGTGCGATTTGAGTCTTTTCCCGATGTATCCTGCGTCCCCTTTCCTTTTCCTTTGTTCACCCCCTTCATATTTGTTGCACGATCAACTTCTTTTTCAATAATTTAAATGACAGAGGGCATTAAATACGCCAACCCCCAGGAGCCAAGAGCTCAGCCAGCCGTCTCTATCTGTAGCGAACCCGGAAGTCCAAAGTTTAATATTTTTAATAGAAAAATGAAATAGCAGGTGATGATGTAACTGTTGAAAGGTACTAAGAAAGTATGTTTTTGTTTATTCTGACTGACCACAAACTCTGCTGGAAACAAACATCAAATATCTGTGTTCAGAAAAATACCAAGAAGTATTGAAATAATCAGTAAATCATTTTTATCACAAAAATCCTAACACACACTCTACTGCTCCATGATCCAGCCATGTCTCTCTTACTGTTTTCAAGTCCGATCTACTAAAGATCTGCACATTACAGAAAAGAGTTATTCAGATCATAAATCACGCTGCATACAGAGATCACACTAA
Source organism: Scarus forsteni (assembly GCA_036419115.1). Classification (NCBI taxonomy): domain Eukaryota; kingdom Metazoa; phylum Chordata; class Actinopteri; order Labriformes; family Labridae; genus Scarus; species Scarus forsteni. The sequence goes on along the minus strand of JAZDUH010000208.1, from coordinate 85,960 downwards.
CCCTTTGTTTTTAAAATCACAACTGTCCCATCGTCCACACAACACATTTGTGTTTGTGGTGTCAAAATCTGGAGCAGCCTGGACGTCACTTTAAAAATGTACAATAATATGCAAATATTTAAATGACACTATAGACAAGTATTAATAGATTCAGACTAGTAATTTAGTGAAAACATGCTTTATACCAAAACACTCTTTAGCATATTTGTAATATTATTATTTATCTTATAACACTGATTATGATCATGTTAAAATAATTATATTTAGGAACATAAAACGTAGTTTAGAACAGATATACTGTGGGGTGCTTATTGTATCTATATACTTAGTTATGAGGTGGATGATTATTAAAACAGAAGCGTACATTTAAATAAGTGTTTTCATATGTAAACTGTTTATATTATATACACATTTATATTTTCTGATGTGTATACTTAGTATTAGTAAGTTTCTTTTTCTTGGAGGTTTATATGAAGAATGGAGCTGAGAATCATTTTTCTATGAGGATTTACTGTAGTTTGTAAAATAAGGCTGTTACCCATGGATTTATATTGTTGTCATGAATAATGACAGCTGCTAATGACTTATTATTTTAACTCAGGATTGGAACTGGTTTGTCGGGAAGGGTTGGACCAGATAAGTTCTTTGCCTGATTCTTCCTCTCATACTGGTTGTGGTGTTGACATACATGTGTAAATATATATTTGATGGACGTGTGCAGTTATTTGGTGTACATATTTTTGTCAGGATTCAAGAACAGAGTAACCAGGAGAACAAAAGCAGAAGACCCAAATGTAGATTATCACAAAAAGGATTTATTAAACGAACCAAAACAGGAATCAAAAGTCAAAAAATTCAAAGTACAAACAAAATCTATAAAAAGTAATAAATTTAGGCAAACAAAGTAAAAATAAAAGTCTCTAAAAAAAAGCAACCAGAAGCAGACAAACTAAGAAGGATCAAAACTTTCACTGTGACTGTGACATGAGGAGGAAAAGGTGAGAAATGAGCCCACAAAGACGAGGAAAAAACACGAAGGTTAAAGACATGAGGGGCTTGGGGTTGACGAGACACAGCTGGGGAAGAAAAATTAGTGATCAGGTGTGACGAGATTAGACAGGAACAAATCCTCCAGAAATAAGGAAAGGCAGGCTAAAAAAAAATAAAACAAAAAACACAAAGAAAATACATGAAATGTGAACAAAACAAAAAAGCTTAACAAAGACCAAAGCAGGAACACAGGAGACAAAACAAGAGGTCAAAACCAGAAATACAAGGAGGAAAAAAAATAAAGAAATAAAGATTCTCTGATGATTTTAGATCCATGGGTAACAGCCTTATTTTACAAAGTACAGTCTGTCATCATAGAAAAATGAATCTCAGCCCCATTTTTCATATAAACCTCCAAGAGAACAAACAAAACTCACTAATGATGAGATGTAAACACCTCAGAAAATATAGATATATATCACAGTTTACAGTTAATACATGAAAATACTTCTTTAAATGTACACTTCTGTATTCATAATCATCCACCTGATAACTCAGTATGTTCATACAATAAGCTTCTCTGCAGTATATCTGCTCTATATTACATTTTATGTTATTTAATATAGTTATTTAATCATGTTAATAATCATTGTTTTAATATTTATATAATTAATCTGACTTAGTGTCTGGTCTGACCTCAGTCTCCCTGGTCTTCCTCCCCCCTCTGCAGGCCTTCAGCTCTTCTGTTGTTGCTCTTGGTTCTGTTGTTTCTGCTCTTGAAGCTGTTTTCCTCTGATTGAACTGCATCCAGCTGCTGTAAACCGTTTGACCTCTGACCTTCAGGATTTAAATTCAGACACAAGGTCAGTGATGATGTTTTGATGCTCAAAGTGAGCCTCCTGCAGAAGAGTTTGTTGTTCACGCTCTGCTCTCTGACAGACAGCAGGGGCGCTCTGCTATGGACCAGACTGAAGAACCAGAGGAGGGGTCCCTCCATCTAAAACCTCTCTGAGTGAAGAAGACCAGGGTCTGAGGTGAGATGAAGATCTGCAGCCATCACACTGACACCATCACTACACCATCATCATCCTCATCTTCATCATCAGTCTTTATCACAGTAGTGCCAAACCATGACAGGTGTTACCTCAAGACACTTTACAGAAGGACAATGACATACTCTTCATCATTTCATCATCAACACTGCATCTTCATCTCTCCCTCCATTTGTCTGCATCTTCATCCTGAAATAACAGCTCAAGTGTCTGATGATGATGATGATGATGATGATGATGATGATGATGTTTGTTTTATCAGGATGAAGAGATTAGAGTCTCCTGAGCCCAGCGGTGTGTCCATGAAGAGTGACTGGTCTAAAGATTTTATTATTCACTTTAAGGACAGACCTGCTGAGGACAGGTGAGGATTGGTAAATATGACCTTTGACCTCCATGTTTAACTCATGATGAAGATGATGTTTGTTTTATCAGGATGAAGAGGTCAGAGCCTCCTGAGCCCAGCAGTGTGTCCATGAAGAGTGACTGGTCTAAAGATCCTCCTCTTTACTTTAAGAAGGACAGACCTGCTGAGGACAGGTGAGGATTGGTAAATCTGACCTTTGACCTCCATGTTTGAGTCCCTCAGAGGTGATGAAGATGTTTATTTGATGGACCTGCTGAGGTCAGGTCAGCTCCCTTTGCCCTCAGACTGTCTTTTTTTTCCCCAAACTTTATTTTTGATTTTTTTAAACAGGTAAATTAACAGACTTACAGAATCAGGCTTTTAATCAAACTCCCTCATCCTCCACCCCAAGAGTCTGAAAACAAACACTCTTGACAGGGTCTCTATATCAGGCGGAGGCCACATTATCAACAGAATCAAGGCTCGTGTTACGCTCAGGCCATCATTAAGTACAACCAAAAAAAGCCCTCTATATAATCTCTAGAGGGACTCCAGGTCAGGATAAAGCCCTTGTGTTTGTTTGTTTTTTTGTTTTTTTTTTCAATTTTAGGCCTTAACTTTTCTAAAGGTAAAAAAGAAAGCAAGTCCTTCAACCAGTGTGAGAAAGACGGAGCATTTTAGGCCCTTCTACTGAAAGAATAAGTCTGGGGGCCAACAAAGAGACAAAAGCAAGAGCATTTGCTTTTGAGCTTTCAATTTGGAAATGTTATGCCAAAAATAACTGAAAATCTATTGTGTATTGTCTGTAGCCAAAACATGTCCAACGACTGCAGGACAGTAACCACATCTTGGACAGACAGGGTTTATTGTTGTAAAGATTCTAGCCAGATTATCATTAGAATAATGTAGATGATGAAGAACCTTAAACTGAATCAGCCCATGACATAAACATAGACAGAAGTATGTGCACAGGTTAGACTTCTCTGCCAGGCATCGTCCGATAGACCCTCTCCCAAATCTGTCTCCCATGCAGCTTTTGTTCTGTCCCAAGATATTTTATTTAATCCCTGTCTCACTTTGTAAACTATAGAGACCCGTTTCCTGAAACAGGGATCTAGCTTTAGAATAAAATCTAACTGATTCCTTGGTGTCAAATGGAGAAAAGAGAGAAATGTCTTTTTGCAAAGCTGAAAATTTGAAGATATCTGAAAAAAAATTCTCGGTATGTTGCAGACAGAAGAGAAACTATCTTCTGAGAAAAAGTCACTGGGAATAAAAAGCCCATGTCCCTGCAAAGATTGAAATGTACTATCTATTATAGAATGTGTGAAGAAGTGATTATTTGCATTTGGGAGAAATCCACTAACCTGTTTTAAACCCAAATGTCTCCTTAACTGAAACCAAATTTTAAGCCATATCAATGGTGAAGTGTTAGTTAGTAATGGATAGAAAGAAGCTCATCACAACCCAGTTTCTGCTCACCTTATTTTTAGATGTAGAAACGTAATACAAAAACTTTGTTACATTAATAAAAAAAATGAATTAGGCAGACCAAGACCCCCCGCTTCCTTTGACACTTCCAAAAATTTCCTTTTCATCCTTGGATTTGAGCCAGATAAAAGATGAAATTAATTTGTCTAGTTGTTGAAAGTGTTTTGGTATAAATTTGGGAATCATTTGAAATATGTAGGGAGCCTGGGGAGAATTTTAACTATATTTATCGTCTTACTAATGAATTTTTTTTGAAGACCTGTGTTGTTTTTTCCAATACTTATAGTCATACAGCCCCCTCACTGATCAAATAACTTTGATGCCTAAATATGTAAATTGTCCTTTTTTATTTTAAAAGGAAACTCAGAGAGTCTATGAGTAGTTGATCCTATAACCCAAATTCCTTTAGAATGCATAATAGTTTCAGTATGGATTCCTGAGAGCTGGATATATTTCTATAAAAATAAATTGTTAGCATCGAGTGACACTTTATGCAGTTTACCGCCCCAAAAGATACCATTAATACCATCTTCCACCCTGAGAGCTACAGCAAGTTGCCCGATGGCCAAATCAAACAGGTAGGGAGAGAGACTACAGCCTTGTTGGACGCCCCTATGGATCTTTAAATAGTCAGAGATTATAGTATTTGTCCATACTGCAGCCATAGAAGAGCAATACAGAATTTGAATCCATGTTAAAGGTGATGGGCCAAAGCCAAATCTTTCTAAAAAAGTGAAAAAATATCTCCACTCAACCTGGTCCAAAGCCTTCTCAGTATCTAATGAAGTCACCACCTCTGATCCACAGGTGATGGTAATCCATGCCGAGTCACTGATCTCTTTAATTCTGTTCTGATCTACAGAGATCAGATGGAAACATCTGGACTCCCCAGTATCTTCTCCAAACTGACTGGATCAGAGCTGGACTCCATATTTCTGGTGAGAACATCACACTTTAACAGTGAAGTCCATGATCTACACGTCTGCTGCTCCACCATGATCCAGATGTTAATGTCAGTGTTCTGCTCTGTCACATTGAATCTCCACTGTCTTCTGTTCTCCAGCTGCTGGAGGAGAACATCATCAGCTTTGTGAAGGACAGGCTGAAGGGAATCCGGAGAGGTTTAGGTCCAGATTACCCAGGATGCTCAGAGGCTCAGAGCGAGGATGAGATGGTTGGTGAAGATGAGGAGCAGAGGAGCATCAGAGAGGCATTTCTGCAGATCACAGTGGGCTTCCTGAGGAGGATGAATCAGGACGAGCTGGCTGACCATCTGTGGAACGGTAAAAGCTTTATTCTGAAGGTCAACTATGATGAAGGGGGGGTTATCATCTATGACAGGGGTCTGCAGCCATGCCCAATGGTGGCATGGCTACCTCTCAGTCTCTGAGAGTGAGGATGAATCCTGTTTTATTTTTTATTTTTGAAAAACCCTCCTGTTAGCCGCCAGTCACAGTCATCAACTCATTTTTACCAGCTGCAGCTGCAACTTAAAACTAAAGACCAGTAAGGTACAAATAATATGATCCTCTCAAAAGCTGTCAATAACAATTAATAGAGTTTTCAATTCAAACTCTAATTGAAAACTTAATATTTACAGATACATATAAAAATCCTTGTTAAAATAATAGTTTCTGACAATGGCATCCCTTACAGCATTTCCAGTCACTCTGTCATTCTGAGAGAAAGTTGAAGGCATGTCATCATAGAGAAGGACGTTCAGCTTTGTAGAAATATTGTGCAGGACAAAAAAAGCAAGAATTGTGTTACACACTGCTTGGGGTTCCACTCACAAGTAGGTGAGACATGCAAAACACCTCTTCAGAACTCCATTTAAATTCTCAAGGGCACACCCTGAGATCCCTCTCCAGAGAGCAAGGCTGTTTTATTTAATGTTTAAAGATTTAAATTTTTAGTTTGAATTTGGAACACATGGGATGTTTATTTGCTTTTTTTTACTTTTTGTGGGACGGATAAGCTCTGGCTGGTCAAAAGGTACTGAAAATGAGGTATTTCTACTTTCTGTGCTTTTTTTTTCTTTCTTAAAGGTCCAGTGTGTATTATTAAATGCTAAACAAAAAAAATATAAAATAACAGACTTGGTAAAAATGGAATATATTATTTTAAAGTATATTTAAAGTAGTTTCTTATCAGCCTTAAAGCTGGGGTTGGCGATCTGATTTAGATACACTTTTTGTAATACTGGTTAAAATGGTCTTTATGACCCGATGGTAATCAACTCATCATGTGTTCTTAAAACAGAGCGAAAAATATCCGCTATCTACAGCAGGAGTAAAACAGGGAAAACACCAACCAATAATCTTGCCGGGATACCTTCTTTTACACCAATAAAATCCCGTCGCCATTCTGCGTGCCTGCTGCGCGTGCATTTTCCCGGCGTGCACCGACAGTGCGTGTAGCTTGTAGCACGTAGCGTGTAGGGAACAGACTCCGCTGGAGAATGCTTACCTTTCAAGTTTTGTCTTTGAAAATAAGGGCAGTCTGCTGTGAGCAGTCCCACAACACCAACCAAGCTCCAGTATCCCTCACATTTAAGACAGATGTACAAGAAATCTAAAATAAACTCTTTATTTTTCTAAGTTTGTTCCGCTGTTGGCTCTAATCTCGCGAGAACTGCCGTCCATGCTACTGCAGGTGGCAGTTCTCGCGAGACTTCTTCTTCTTCGGTGGCTGGCATCCATCATTTTGGAGCATTACCGCCCCCTTCAGGCTAGAGACAGACAGCTAGTTCTCCAAAATCGCCAACCCCAGCTTTAAATAATTAATGTTTTGTTTTCGTTACCTTAGAAAAAGTCATTTATATCAATCTAGGAGTGGGTCGCCCGTTTATGGGGGCCTCCATCTTGCGTCGCCATCTTACGCTTTCGCGTTTTTTTCCCACCCCTACCGGAAATGCACAGTTGTGAAATAGACGAAGAAGAGGAGAGTGATTACCAAGCAGCTGAGTGATTCCCAAGCAGGACGTGTGGTCCTCCAGCAACATGGAGGACCACATTACAATTTTGCCAGCAGAGGAGCATGAAACTTTGTCAAAGAAACTAAAACGGGATGAAGCCAAACGCGATCAGGACAGGATGAGACATAAAAAACAGGGTCAACATCGGCGCTGCCTTTCCCAGATGGAAGTCCCTGAAGGATAAGTTTGCAGACAGACGCAGAAGTTGTCTGTTTTTTGCTGGACAGGTAAGACTAAGTGTCGAATTATACTCTTATATGGAGCCAAATTTATTTGTTTACTTTCGGGAGAAGTCGGAGTAAGACGCAGAGAATGTATCTGCTATGAGAGGCTTATTTCACGGCCACAAGCAATTTTCTGTGGACAGAAAACATAGGCTGATAACTGAGCTATATAGTGCTGTTGATGAGACAAATATAAAGATTTTCAACCTACTCCTTAATCTTATTGTTTGCTCCTAATTTGTTATTCAGTAGCACATGTACACATTGGTAAGGTGTACTTTTTAGGATACTTCGGTCTCAGGAAAACCTCTGTGTCATTTCTCAGACCAAACTGCATCAGAAACCCCCCCTCAATAAAACCTCCGTCAGATAATACTGCCTCAGGCTTCAAAATGAAAGTCATCAGACAAAATACTGGAAAAACAGACTCAAATAAAAAACAGCCTCAGGTCGTAACAATATCAGAATCATCATATCATACATGTCAAGTCGTCTTGAGACGGCATTTAGCTAAAAAATCAGCTACTAGCAAACTTCCCATTTTCAAAATAAAAGCTTTCTTCATTATCTCCTATTAGTTCTTTAACGCTTTTGTAAGTTACGCTCTTGTTTTGGAGCCGACCGGAAGTTTCTTCGATAGCATACTGGCCGGCTTAACAGAATGACCGAAATACCGAAATGAAATTTGTATCTGTGCGTTTTATGGCTCAAATGACCACATGTTGGTATTCTACGTGGTGACTTTCTCGCCTAAAATGCTCTCTGAACTTTCAAATGTGGTGAATCAACAGAGATATTTGATAGCCTGGTAGCTGGAAACACTCGTTGACGACGCCATGTTGAAAAACACTTTTAGTGCTTGGAGGGCCACCGTCGCTCAGGGCTGCTCCCAAGGGGAGGGGGGATTGCCGGAGTGCTGCAATCTCAAACCTCACCTTTAGATGTCGCTGAAAACTACACACTGGACCTTTAAAGTAAAGACACTTTGAGAGACCCCATGCTGCCTGTTCTACCAGTTTTAACACACCTAGCAGCCTTCAGGGTGATATGCAGTCTTTAGAGCACTCATTATCCAGATTTAGTAATGTTGAAAAGTTTGGATCTGGATCAGACTGATCCAATCCAACTTTGCTTTGAACAACTGGGATAAAATTAAGATGGATTACGCATTTGTGCGTTGCTAAAAAAAAGGGATTTCAAAATCTGGATCAAAATCTGGATAATGCTGATCCAGATTGCACCTTTTGAACAGCTGGCTCCAATCATCCCGCCCTTCCAAACTTTCACTTCATTGACAGTTTTAATCTGTGCTGGGACTGAGCCTCACTTGTCATGCATGGTTGGATCCATCCCAACAGAATCTACATGCTGCCCCTTGGCCAAATAATTCAGCACCACCAAGTCTCCTTCCTCTTCTACGCAGACGACACACAGATATACCTTCCTCAAAGACCTGAGGACTCTGAGTGACATCAGCTGTTGGATGGAAGAAAACTTCCTTCAGCTCAGGAACTCAAAGGGTGAATTTGACCTCTGAGCACTTCCCCTTTGTCTTACTTCTTCGTATTACCCCTTCCCTTTAGCCCTCTGCTTTGAGGGCCAAGGCGAAGGGCTGAAAACACACAGCTGACAAACGAGATGCCACTCCACATAATCACCCAGAGCAGCTGTGACATAGGCAGATGTGACAATAGCCGTATCCAGAAGCTGTGAAAGCTTGGTTGTTGTAACTAGAAATTTTGAAATGCGACAAACAACTAGAAACACGTTTAATATTTACATGATGAATTATTAATTATTTATAGTTAAGCACTTCCTTTGGTCTCCCCTTTCACTCAACATTAAACCCACAGCCAGAACTTTCAGAGTTCTGTTTGATTCTGACCTCACCTTCTCCACCAACATCAACAAAGTCCTCCAGTCCTGTTTCTTTTATATTACGACCATTTCAAAAATAAAAGAAGTGCTCTCCCCAACAGACCCTGAAACACTCATCCATACCTTCACCCTGTAACTCTCTCCTTCTGCTTTACATCAAAAATCTCTTTCTCACCTCCAACTGGTTCAGAATACAGCAGCTCAGCGTTTGACAGGTTTAAACAGACGACATCACATCACCCGACTTCAGCTCCTTTCACTGTCTCCCATCAGTATAGAATCCATTTTAAGATTAAACTAATCTCTTTTCATGCTTTCCTGGGCCTCGCTCCTGTCTATATTTCAGAGCGACTGATCTGTTATGATCCAGCTCACAGTCCCAGGTCCTCAGATGGGGGCCTCCTGACCGCTCTGAGGTCAAGACTTTAAACTAAAGGTGATGGAGCAGGGTGCTGGTTTGGCGGAGTGGTTAGCAACCAGGCACCCCATGTACTTGCTTCTGCCGGTCCAGGTTTGAATCCCGCCTGTGACCAGTTTGCAGAGTGTCTTCCCCTACTCTCTCACCCCCTTTCACAAGCCTATCCACTGTCTCTCTTCTATCAATAACGGCACAAAAATGCCCCCAAAATACATTTAAAAAAAAAAAAAAAAAAAGTTGAGTTTTCTCCATCAGTACGCCTCCACTTTGGAACGATCTGCCTGAGGAGATGAGATATGCAGAAAGAGTCTTTTAAGTCACTTTTAAAATCTCATCTTTACAGACTTGCTCTCCCGTGATGTCATCTCAATCTTATTTCTGTATTTCTGTCATTGTAGCCCAGTATTTGTCTTTATTTTTCTCATAATTTAGCTTCCATAACTTGTAGCTTCTTTCTTTGTTGTTGGCTTTTAATGTTTTCATCTTCTTATCAATGTCATTACTTACTTTTATTTGACATTTAAAAGACTCCAGAAATGCTGCTGCTCTCTCTTCTTGGTTCTTACTGTGTTTGGTTTATTCTGTCATTGTGTGTTTGTGGGAATTCTTTAATTAAAATTGAGCTTTTTTGTTGTTTTGATCCTTTTGTTTAAGACTCTTGTGCTTTGTCTTCTATATGTTCCTGGCTATTTGTCAAAGCACTTTGTAAACCTTCGTTTTTAATAGTACTTCACAAATTAAGATATAAGTGTGACTATTAATATCTGCTTCAATCTGATACCACAAGGTTTAAAAAAAACACTTTTTGGTAAAATTAAAAGATGTGAGCAGCCCCTCTGTGATGTCAGAACTTTGTCCAGGATCAAGACTTTAATGTCATTTGTTGGTTTTTCCTTCAGGATCTGTCGCCTCAGTGTGCCAAAAACTCAAGTCCAACCTGAAGCAGAAGTTCCAGACCGTGTTTGAGGGGATCGCTAAAGCAGGAACCCTGACCCTGCTGAACCAGATTTACACAGAGCTCTACATCACAGAGGGAGAGGCTGGAGGGGTCAATGAGGAACATGAGGTCCGACAGATCGAGACCACATCCAGGAGACCACACAGACCAGAGAAGACCATCAGAGGAGAAGACATCTTTAAGGAATCAGCTGGAGAAGATGGACCAATCAGAACAGTGATGACGAAGGGCATGGCTGGCATTGGTAAAACAGTCCTCACTCAGAAGTTCACCCTGGACTGGGCTGAAGACAAAGCCCACCAGGACATACAGTTCATGTTTCCATTCACCTTCAGAGAGCTGAATCTGCTGAAGGAGCAGAAGTTCAGCTTGGTGGAGCTTGTTCATCACTTCTTCAGAGAAACCAAAGAAGCAGGAATCTGCAGGTTTGAGGAGTTCCAGGTCTTGTTCATCTTTGATGGTCTGGATGAGTGTCGGCTTCCTCTGGACTTCCACCAAACCAGAATCCTGACTGATGTCACAGAGTCCACCTCAGTGGATGTGCTGCTGACCAACCTCATCAGGGGGAACCTGCTCCCATCTGCTCACATCTGGATCACCACACGCCCTGCAGCAGCCAATCAGATCCCTCCTGGATGTGTTGACATGGTGACAGAGGTCAGAGGGTTCACTGACCAGCAGAAGGAGGAGTACTTCAGGAAACGGTTCAGAGATGAAGAGCAGGCCGATAGAATCATCTCCCACATCAAGAAGTCCAGAAGCCTTCACATCATGTGCCACATCCCGGTCTTCTGCTGGATCACTGCCACAGTCCTGGACCATGTGCAGGAGACCAAAGACCAAGGAGAGCTGCCCAAGACCCTGACTGAGATGTACATCCACTTTCTGGTGGTTCAGTCCAAAGTGAAGAGCATCAAGTATGATGGAGGAGCAGAGACTGATCCTCACTGGAGTCCAGAGAGCAGGGAGATGATCCAGTCTCTGGGTAAACTGGCTTTTGAGCAGCTGCAGAGAGGAAACCTGATCTTCTATGAATCAGACCTGACAGAGTGTGGCATGGACATCAGAGCAGCCTCAGTGTACTCTGGAGTGTTCACACAGATCTTTAAAGAGGAGAGGGGACTGTACCAGGACAAGGTGTTCTGCTTCATCCATCTGAGCTGCTCAGGAGTTCCTGGCTGCTCTTCATGTCCATCTGACCTTCATCAACTCTGAGTCAATCTGATGGCAGAAGACCCATCAACTCCAACGATCTACAATCACACAGCTGTACCAGAGAGCTGTGGACCAGGCCTTACAGAGTCCAAACGGACACCTGGACCTGTTTCTGCGCTTCCTCCTGGGTCTTTCTCTGCAGACCAATCACAACCTTTTACGAAGTCTGGTGACAAAAGCAGGAAGTAGATCACTGACCAATCGGGGAATAGTTGAGTACATTAAGTCAAAGATCAGTGAGGACGTGTCTGCAGAGAAGAGCATCAATCTGTTCCACTGTCTGAATGAACTGAATGATCGTTCTCTGGTGGAGGAGATCCAACAGGCCCTGACATCAGGACATCTCCACAGATAGACTGTCTCCTGCTCAGTGGTCTGCTCTGGTCTTCATCTTACTGTCCTCAGAGAAGGACCTGGACAAGTTTGACCTGAAGAAATACTCTGCTTCAGAGGAGGCTCTTCTGAGGCTGCTGCCAGTGGTCAAAGTCTCCAGCAAAGCTCTGTAGGTGCACCTACCTGCACAGGTCACATCAGATTTCTGTGTTTTTACAAGAATGATCATTTACTGTTTGCGCTTTATGTTTTTCTGATTTTTTTCTCAGGCTGAGTGGATGTAGACTGTCAGAGAGAAGCTGTGGAGCTCTGTCCTCAGTCCTCAGCTCACAGTCCTCTGGTCTGAGACACCTGGACCTGAGGAACAACGACCTGCAGGATTCAGGAGTGACGCTTCTGTCTGATGGACTGAAGAGTCCACACTGCAGACTGGAGACTCTCAGGTAAACATAAAAATGTTGAAATTCAAATCAAAGCTGTGACCATCATCTGAGCTCCTGAACCCCTTCAACATGAAGGAACTCCATATTTTCACAAATCAGACTGAGGGCCTTAGTTATGAAACAGAAGACATTCAGGAAGGAGACTCTCATGATCCTCACAGCTTCTCTGAATGTTTGAGGTCAGAGGAGAGACGGCTAACCTCAGGGTGGATCAGGTTCCTCTTAAATCTCTGCAGGGAAAGACCAACAGTTCTGAGGCCTTTCAGGAGGGTCAAAGCTTTTCAAGCAGAACATGTCTGAGTCTTTGAAATGATGGACCCATCAATCAGCAGCACATCCAAGCCATTCATCATTTTATAGAAACCAAACTAAGACAGAGTCCTTCAGTATGTGGTCTTCAGTCCAGTCCCTGAGGAGCCAGATTTGTTCTAAGCTTTATCAGTAAAAGATTCAGAATTAATTATTAAGAATTAGATAATTCACGGTTTAAGATTTCTCCTTGTGTTTACATGGAAATAGTAATTACAATTTAAGGTTTGCATTGAAAAAATGTTTATTGTCCTTCATTCAAGGCCTGAGGGTTTGGAATGGTTCTGATTGGACAGAGGCGAATGTGTCATAGTGACGTACTTACATCTACCATAAGAAAAACTCCAGTCCAGCATCTCCAGTGCCTCTGTTAGGGAAAAAGAGGAGGTTTTCAGCCTGCTCTCAGAGAGGGGGTCTCCCTCCTGACCTGGACTATAGAGGACTTTAAAGGTCCTGATGGTTAAACGTTCCTCCTCCCTATTACCTTAGAGTCAGAAAGTACCACAGACAGACTTTCATTCTGGACCTGATCCTGTGATGTCAAACTGAGAATTCATGTTTCTGTCTGTCTGTCTGTCTGTGTGCAGTCTGTCCAGCTGTCTGGTCTCAGAGGAGGGCTGTGTGTCTCTGGACTCTGCTGTAAGCTCGCCTCTCTGACAGAGCTGGACCTGAGCTACAATCATCCAGGAGAACGAGGAGAGAAGCTGCTGTCTGCTCGACGGGAGGATCCACGCTGCAGCCTGAACATCCTGAGGTACATTGACACCATAGAAGAAGAAAGAATCACATGTTGATGTTCAGCAGGCTGAAAAGTGAGATGACTGAGAGTCAGAGACGTCAGGGCTGCAGAGAGAGACTGGAGACTGGTTTGAGTTTGGACAGGAAGTCAGACTGTGGCTGCAAACTCTGATTTATTCTTTATTTTAATTTGTATTAATGGAGACTGAGAGGAGATTTATCTGAGTGGTCAATGATTTAACATCATCCAGGGGTATGAGGAAACAGAGATTGATTATTGATTTGATCTGTAAATCCAGCCTTATGTTTGACCTGGATTGTCCTTTTCCAAGGCTGATCTGTATGTTTTGGCTCCTTGCTTATTTTTTCAGAGGACATTTTTGTCTTTTAATTGTTAAAATAGTTCTAAACCCTGTCGCCTGTCGTCCAGTGGTGCACAGATTTTTTCAATGGCAGGGGCAAAAAAGAGAAAAGAGCACATACAGTGTGTTCTCACCACTGAAGAGGGTAAAGGTAAATGTCCCGCAGATCGTCAACACGAAGAAGAAACAGACATGACTGACCAAAGGATGAAGCTGTTCATGAACATGTCTAACAGAGAGGTAAGTTTACAGAGCATGTCCTGATAAATCCCCTGACTGCTGTGACTCTGATAAAAGGTTACCTTTTTGTTTCGAGCGGCGTTTGCTGTCTTTGTTGTTGATTCATAACTCTGCTCGAACAGCTACAGCTAGTTAGCCCACACTTCAGTAAGCTATAACCCTGGTGGTGATACAGAGCAGAGAGCAGACAGAGCTGCAGTCTTTACCTACGCCGAGGCTGAAGGCTGCAGAGGCCGCTGAGCGACGGTACACACAGACAGACGAGCTAACTAGCTGCTAATTGCTAATAGCTGCTAATCGCTAATAGCTGCTATCAGTGTTGTTTTCTTTGTGATAGACTGTAAAGATTTGCTTCAGTAATGTTTGTTTGGAGTAAATATGCTGGTTTGTGACCCGCTGTCAGCAGATCTACGTCCACCTATTTTTTGGCTGTTATGCTAAAGTCAGCTGCCAAAGTTAATAACGACGACAGCATGTCTGAGGTCTGTAATGGTGTAAAGTTAGAAATCTTGACAGTGTTGAATCTTCAGTAATCCACCCGCTCTCTTCTCTTTCCTGGCTCACGTCAGGCCCTCAGAGAGCGGCTCTGACCAGCTCATGAGGCCGGGAAGGGGCGACCAGAGCCGGGGACGGAGCGGCAGAGGAGACCCTCAGTACAGACAGGTAACCACTGTGTTATGAGGACGTCACACTTCATACTGTGAGGATATGATAAAACTGTGGTTATAGACGAACATTATAAGTATTTCGTATTTGTACTCAAACGTTTTCATATCCACAGTTACAAATAATAGAAGCACTTTCAATATTTGGGATTTATGAATCTAGTATTGTAAAAGCAAAAAGTGTTCTACTCCAAGTAAAAATGTACTCAGAGTATTTGGTATTCTGAATGAATTTTCTGAGTGTGAATAGCGTATAAGCCAGCCTGTGAACAGTCAGTTATTTATCCCATATTAATGCTTTAATATATAATGTTCCATAAAAATAACATCATGTAACAAAAAGTGTTTTTCTGTTATCTATGAAATTACAGCAGAAAGATGTCACACTTTTTTAAAACCACATTTTTTTACAATGCAATGTCTACTTCACTTTCTAAAAAGTAAAATTTGCCGTTGATATGAATATAATAAGAGTACATAATATTTGTTACAAAGCTGTATTTACTTCATGTATATATAACTGCTGAATCCAAATAACACATTCACACAAAGGAGCTACTCAATCACATGAACCTGAGTTAATGTAGTCATGTATTATTTCATATCCATAAATATACTTCACCAAACCATCAGACAGCCTGTGTTGTGTTCATGTTTTTCAGGTGCTGCTACATAAGCTGACTGAAGACGAGAGAGCCATCAGCAGCTGCTCTGAACCCACAGCCCGGCCTGGAGTCTGATGCAGCAGCAGAGAATTAAGAACAGAGGGCTGCTCAGTAAAATAATGTTTTTAGGAATTACAAGACAAGTGCTGAGAAGTTTTTCACAGTTTGACTCCTGGCTAAAAGTACCTTTTGCTTCATTCCACAATGTTTTATTAGAGAATGTATTTTTATTGTCTTTCCTTATGGTTAATCAGTGCATGCACTGTGGATGAAACATCTGAGAAAGTTATTATCATCATACAGGCTTTGTATCTTTTTTTTTAATAAATATAATTTGAGAAGGAAATATACTGTTTTTTTATTGCTGACCAATGATTTCCGTGTTCTGTTTAGCCACTTGCACCTTTTTCACTATGAATCTATTTTGCCTCTTGTGTCTCTCCACACCTTGTGTTTTTAGTACAAGAGCAGAAACTTATGCACTTTGACAAGAAAAGTAAGTTAAACCTATATTAATGCAGATATATACTTAAATAATTACTTTTGGCTTCAATTTTCTTATTCTAGTACACATGTTTGAAGTACAGAAAGTAACATTTTAGGCTTTTTGAAACACTAGAAAGTAGATCTAGAGATATTTATTTATTCTGTATCATAAAGCCATGGCAGTTGGGTACTTTGTGTGCAGGATATTAATAACAAATTATCAACTAATCTGAAAAGTCAGACTCATTTGGAAAAACCTAACTGAAGTGGTTCAACAGAATAATGTTGAAAAAAATACTGAACTGATAAGTGAGTGTCTGTCTCTGGACTAAAGGCATAACAAATGGTAAGCCAGCCAAATACAGCTATCTGCAGTTTACCCAAATTATATATAAACCACAGTATTTCAAAGTGATTTTTGGATGTCTCATAAAATACATAATTCACAGAAATGTAACTTTCACTTATTTTTATTTTGATAATCAGCCCTGAGACGGTGTGCAACTAAACATGACTGAAAGATAGCAAAAGGTGATACTGAACAACACTGGTAATGTAAACAAACATTTTGTGTGAGAAATGTATGAAGTGATTAAACACGTGCTGCACAGCTGGCTGAATGAAGTCTGTCAGTGTAACAAAGAGCACTCTGGTGTTTAGGAGTCACTGTCAGCACAGCATGTAGCCGTCTCTTCTGCCTTCCTCTACACAGCCGCTGAACTTCCAGGTAAAAACTGAGTAGTCGTGTTTAATAAAGAGGACAGAAGGCTTGGACATCAGCTCTTCCACTGTTGTAATTGTGGCTGTGTTGGACCTGTGAACATGGACAGAAAATGTTATTCTTTTGGTGTAATACTATCTGCAACTAAATGATTGCAGTATAATTAGACATTTTCAAAAAACATGCCAATACCTAACTCTAACTTCAACACATTAAGATAAAATTATTTATTTTTACAGCATACACTGAGTGTGGTGGGAGCCAGTGGTTTTCTCAAATTATTCTTTAAAAAATATATATATATTTAGATATTATAGTAGATGGCAGATTCACTGATGTATTTTAGTAAAGAAGGTCATCACAGAGACATAACACAGCTTCTCCAATATACCACAGAGAAAATAATTCTTACTTCCTACTGTTTCTGCAGTGGTAAAGTTGCTTCATAAATCAAATCAATACTACGTTCATATGTAAATTCATTAGACAACAGCCCCCAGCTTTGCTGCTTCTGAGGCCTGCTACCTTTATGTGACGGACATCTGAACTTTAAACAGTGTCCCGGTGAGATGAGTGACCTAAAATGATCTGGATTCAGTCAGTACAGAACAGCAGACAGGCTGAACGTGTGTTTATGTTCATTTATGTTAGCATTAGCTGCGTTATGCTGCTGCTTTGTTCAGCCGCAGGCTAACGTTAGCACATATTAGCTTTCACGTCGGCCCAAAAGACTCGGACAAATGACAAAGTTAATAAGGGAACAGCATTAACTATATACACAAAGTCTAGTCTGTGATTATCCATGCGTCTGTCTGTGACATGTCACAAACACGTTCACGTTACACAGAAACATATAAAGACACTTACCTGTCCAGACGCAGGTCCAGCTTCGGCCTGTTTGAGCCTCCTCCTCACGCAGGACTCTCCGTTGTGATGAACTCTGCTCAGTCTTCTCTATCTTTAGTTACTTCATGTCTGTTTGATATTTTCAGTTGTATTTATTTGTGCCCCTGTATAGCAGAGGCTTTTTGCCGATCAGTCTGAATAACAATAAGTCTTTGCGTGCCATGGCGCCGCCCCTCCTCTGTGATTGGTCAGCCCCCCCTGGGGGTTTTATGCAGAGGTAGGGGGCGCTAGAGGGAAGGTTTACGCCCCAATCCGGTCCGGCTAATGTTTACATAGAGCTGATATCAACACAGGCAGAAGGGGGAGGGCTTAGCTTTCACTGTCTGGAGCATGGACTGAGAGAGATATTATGATGCAGTCTACTGTGAATCTGGTAAGAAAATGTGTGAAATGTCGGATATTATACCTTTAATAAACCCAGTTTTTAATCGCCCTCTACATCTGAACACAGACTCTGCATGTGAGGATTTTGCAGCCCACTTCAGCTGTAAAACTGAGTTAATTAGACTGAGTTTAACCAACACCAAAGCTGAAACTTTTAAAATACCCAAAATTTTAATCCCTAATGAGGAAACACTGGAGAAGTTTGTCCTGGTTGATGCTGAAATGCTTGACAAGGTTGTCTCCCAGCTAAGACCTGCAATGTGTCTTTTAGATCCCATCCCTACATCCTTTTTTAAACAAATTTATGCATCTTTTAAATCAGATCTTCTTAATATTTTTAATTATTCTCTTCAGATGGGCGTTTTTCCGAATGCTTTTAAAACAGCAGTGGTCAAACCACTTCTGAAGTGAAACAATTTGGACCCACTGATTTTAGATAACTACAGGCCAGTTTCAATCTGCCATTTTTAAGTAAAATTTTAGAAAAACTTGTTTTAACCAATTAAATGATTTTATGAAAATGTTGGTGAAATGTATCAGTCTGGCTTTACGGCCAGCCACAGCACAGAGACAGCATTAGTCAAAATAGTGAATGATCTCAGATCAAACATGGATCAGAAAATGCTCTCTGTGCTTGTGCTGCTCGACCTTAGCGCAGCATTTGATACGGTAGATCACCAGATTCTTTTAAATAGACTCAATGGTTTGATTGGAATCTCTGGCACTGTTTTTAATTGGTTTAAATCTTATCTTACTGACAGAAAGTTTTATATGAACACTGGGGAATACCAGTCAGGACTCTACAATGTAAACTGTGGCGTCCCCCAGGGTTCAATTTTAGGTCCTACACTTTTTAATATTTATATGTTGCCATTAAGACGCGTCATCAGGAGACACGGCATCAACTTTCACAGTTATGCTGATGACACACAGCTTTACATCGCCGTGTCTCCTGATGACACAGGGCCCATTGATGCCCTTTTTAACTGTATTTTAGATGTCAGGTCTTGGATGGCAGACAACTTTCTTCAGCTCAACCAGGACAAAACTCAGGTTTTAGTCATCGGTACAGGTCCAGAGAGAGAGAAACTGGAGAGCAAACTCAAATCACTGTCTTTTAATCCGTGTCAGCAGGCCAAAAATCTCGGTGTTTTATTTGACTCAGACCTCAGCTTTGACCTGCACATCAGAGACATCACCAAAAAATCATTTTATCATTTGAAAAATATTTCCAGAGTGCGCCAGTTTCTCTCTCAGGCCAATGCAGAGACTCTTATTCATGCTTTTATTACTTATAGGATTGATTACTGTAATGCTCTCCTCTCTGGTCTACCAACAAAGAACATTTCACAGCTTCAGCTCCTCCAAAACTCAGCTGCTCGTATGCTGACGAAGACCAGAAGGAGAGTCCACATTACATCGATTTTAAAGTCTCTGCATTGGCTGCCTGTATCTTTCAGAGTAGATTTTAAGGTTCTTTTATTGGTTTTTAAATCTCTTAACAGTCTTGATCCTGCATATTTATCCAACTTGCTTTTACTATATGAACCCTGTAGAGCCCTCAGGTCCTCAGATAGTGGTCTTTTAACTGTTCCCAGAGTTAAAACTAAAACATATGGGGAAGCTTCTTTTTGTTATTACGGCCCCCATCTGTGGAACAGTCTACCTGAAGACCTGAGAGCACCTACTGTTCATATTTTTAAAGGCAAACTCAAGACCTACCTCTTTAATCTCGCTTTTAGCTGATTGTATTTAATATTATTTTATGTTATATGTAACTTATTTTAACCCTTTTATTTTGTTTTATTACTACATTTCAGTTCAGATTTTTATTTCATTTGATGTATTTTATTTTTATTTTTATTTTTTACTTTGAATTTTATTTTATTTATTTTTTGTTAAATGTTTCTCCAATTTTAGCTGATTTTATTACACACCTGATGTGACACAATCGTTTTTACAATATTTATCTAACTTTTATTCTATACTGTTATATTGTTTTATTTATTTATGTATTTACTCATTTATTTATCTTACCCTCGAGTATTTTCGAGTATTTTTAAGTATTATATTAGTTTTAGCTCCTGTGTTTCCTCATTTTTAATACAAGATAGTGTTTCCTCAGTCCTCTTATTCTGCTCGCTGTCAGAATTTCCTTTTAATGTCTTGTGAGTGTGTATATTGAATATGGTTTGGGGGAGGGGGGATTGTGGGGGTCTTATGTTTTCATTTTATGCAATTATGCAATTTCTGCTTTTTATTCCAATGGTTATTTTATTTTATCTTTTTCTCATGTAAAGCACTTTGTATTACAGAGTCCTGTATGAAAAGTGCTATACAAATAAAATTTGATTGATTGATTGTAACTCAACAGTCTGTCTAAGCTTGATTTTTGTAACCGAAGAGACTTGTCAGATTTTTATCTGTTTAATCCTCTACAGCTTTATCATGGTGAAAATAGTCCTCACTACATTAGAAATCAATTTAATTCTGGCTTTAAATCTAATCTGGCTTTAATCTGGCTAATTAATGTAATGATTTATTTTAGGTGGAAACATCTTTACAGTAAAAAAATAATTTGTTTTAGTGTGAGTTAAATTATTTTAAAAACTTCTACATTGTGTTTCGAAGGTAGATCATGCACCAGATTCCTCCTGGGTTTGAGGGCACAATAAGTCCAAATGAGAAACTGCACTGTTGGAACAAGCCCAAAAATCTGCAACCCACAACTCTCAATATACACATGTAAGTTAGAAAAGAAGAAGCTGAAAATCCCTTATAAAATAAGGGAATCTGGCGACTCTGGCATTGAGTACTCTGTGTGTCTGTCAGCTTCACAGTTCCTGTCTGTGTCTGGCTGAGTGAGGCAGGTCAGATATCAGCTGCTTGACATAGGTGCAAAGGAACGTGCCTCATTTTACTGTTGTAATGGTAACAGCATTAGAACATTTTGAGTAGTAATTAATTAGATTATCCGTTACAGGGAAAAAGAAGCCTCTGTGATGGTTCAAATAAAGAGCTGAAGAAAACTCTCCTTTATTAAATCTGAATGGACAGATCAGCTGACAGCTCTTCAGCCTTATTTCAACAGCTCATTAGTCCACAGGGATGTCAGAGGTGTTTATTAAATCCATTTAGACATCATATTTAATGTGAGTGTTGAGCTGTGAAGTCTACAGAGACACAGTCAGGATGATGTGATGGTCCTCCTTCACAGATTTGGGCTGCAGTGAGAGTCCACACTGACTGAGTCTAACCAGCTCAGACCCTGACGTGGGACACCAGTGTCTCCCCCGCCCACGCTCACACTGATAAACGCAGGTCTGTGCGTGGAAATGAGCGCACACTCATGTACTAAGAGGAGAAGTAAACACATAGATCCTGTTTGTGATGCAGAAGTGTGAAAATAAAGAGCCATCCACGGGCCTGTCCCACTGAAACCACGGTGTGACCTGGTTAAGAGGATCCACTCAGAGCTCTGAGCCCAGACAGACCCTGGATGGAGACAGAGGGAAGGTTTTCTGTAGAAACCTCCTGATTGGTGTGGGCTGGAGAGGGAGGCTATCTCAGGACCCTGATGAATGAAGAACTGATCCCAGCTTTGGTTTCTGTCTCCAGGTTGGACCATGGTGGAGCGCACAGACTGAGACCTGGTGTGAAGAAGTGTGAGTGTTTTTAATCTTTGATTTAATGATGATTATTCAACTTTTTACTCTCATCAACTTTTCATCTGAAGGATTGTGTCAGAGCTCCAGAGATAAAACAGCATCAGGAGGATAAAGCATGGAGACATGAAGGTCAGAGGTCATTAGTCTGAGGAACAGGTCACATGATCAAAGTGAAGATGAGGAAGAAAAATCAGCAGAGATGGTGTGTTGGTGTGATCAGAGAAATGCTCCATCACACCATGAGCTGAACGTGAGCTGTACATGAGAGCCTCAGGCCAACCCAGGGATTATGGGTAATATCTATTTGTCCCTTTGGCTCCAGGATTTTCACATTGAGAGGAGCTCAAAGGGTTCAGTGTGTGATCATTGATTTGAACATGGAGAATAATCAGCAGGACAGAAGTCCCTGACAGACTGAAGTCATGTGGATGAAAACTGCTCTCTACTGTGTCAGACTTTTTGGCCTGTTATTCTGGCAGCTCCACTTTTTGGGCTCTGGCTCCATGTTTGACATTTTAGTTCAAATCAGAGCCTGTGCACACAAAAAGCTTCAAATCAATAAAGTAGTGAATCAATGACATGTCCCAGACGCTGACAGACAGACAGAGAACATTACCCACGGGCTCTTTGTTGATGAAATGATTCCTGTTTTTCTATTTTCTGTCAAATTTAGTGAGCGTTGTGTGCTGAGTGTGAGTGGGACTGAAAGGGTTCAAAACAGAATCACTGATCAGGATTTTCTATTTGTGAAAGGACGAGGGTTAATTCAGAGATTCAAACAGTTTGGATTGAACATGTTGTTAATAAGTGAGGGCTTGTTCCTCTTCTGGGTCAATATTTGGACACCAGACCCTTTGTGTCCTCACATTTGACACAAAATCTGAGCCTGCACAACAAACAAGATGAAAAATACCATCATATCAAAAGAGTTGTTCATCAACATGCCTCAGACTGAGAGAAAAACTTGAGCCACAGGCTCTTTTATTTGAGGAAATCCTTTATTAGAGGAAAAGATTCTTTTCTTTGTGTCTGTGTGAAAGTTAGAGAGCACTGGGTGCTGTGTGTGAGCGCCATGGAAAGAGTTCAACATCCAAGAATCATCAGGATTTCAGATTTTTGGACAGAACTGAAGGAAGAAAACATGTCAACTATTTTCTTTGAACATCTGTTTTTATTTCAATAAATGGCCTGGTGCTCTAACGAGTCCACTTTATGACCCAGATCTCAGGATCTGCATTTATCAGAGTCTGATCAACTAGACCAGGTCCTGTTCTCTGGTCCAGACTGAAGACCATGGTGGTTCACTGGTCCATAACTAGACCAGGTCCAGGAAAAACTGAAGGCGGACCATGGAACCACAAACACAGAAATCAAACTAGTTCAGATAGAAAGATGGAGCAGAGTTTGTCCTCCTTGGCGCATGCGTGAACCCAGCAGACACACAGCAGAGCTACACAGCTAAGCTGCAACTTTTATCCAGTTTTTTAAAGGTTTTAAATGTTTTTAATGCATTGAGCCTTCACTATAGGATTTCTTTTAACTGGTGTTTTTACTGGATTAAAGGTTTTAGTGATCGGACTTTTGGATTTTACCTGTTTACTGAGCATGGCAACTATGGCGGCTAACGCTACGGACACTTCCTTACCTGCGGAGGTAGGAAACCAGCTCAACAGGGCCCAGAAAAAGATCGCCAATCTTCTAGAGGATATTGGAAGGCTGTCAGACGAACTGCAGAGGAAGGACTCATTGCTGGCCACCCTCAAATCTCGGCTCCCGGCGTTGTCCAGCTGGCTGGAAACCACTCAGACCGGTGAGCTACAACACCACAGCGCTATGGCGGCTCTGAGGGACACCGTCATCTGGGAGCCTTCCTCCTCCACCTGTCAGCGACCCTCCTGCTCTACTCCGAGCGGTGGGACCCCCTGGTCCGAAGTGGTTGTCCGCAGTCGGAAGCGGGCTCCTGGCGGGGCTCCTGGCGGAGCTCCGTGCGGAGTCTCCCCCTCCGTCGGCATCTCCCTCACCAACAAATTCTCGGCTCTATCTATGAGGTCGGAGCCGGCGGTCCTGGGCCCTGCTGATCCCGACGTCTCCCAGCTGACGGACGCGGTGCCCCCGCTGACAGACACCACAGCTTTCCCCCCACTCAGGCCTGCCCGTGCCTCAGGAGATCGACGTTCAGTAACGGGCCGCGCAGCGCCGGGCTGTGCAGCGTCGGGCCACTCGCCTCCGTTCTCCCGCCCCTCGTCTCAGAGAAAGTGGCTCCTCAGGGACGCGGTGCGTTGGCACACGAGGAGCCCTCACCTCCGGGCGCCTGACGGGGATGACGGGGTCGCCGAGCCGGCTGCTAACCCCGGACAACTGGCCACGACACTCCTCATCGAGGACTCTCTCATCAGGAACGTCCGTCTGAGGGGGGCGTTCACCCTCTGTTTCCCTGGCGCCACAGTCTCTGACATAACGGAGAAAATCCCCGACGTCCTCACCTCTCACCTCGTTATTCCCGTCGGCACCAACGACACCTCCAGACAACAGTCCGAGCTTTTAAAGCGTGACTTCACGCAGCTTTTTAATAAACTCCGACAGCACCAGCCGAGTGTGAATGTTTCCGGCCCCACCCCCACCTGTGGCAGGGGCATTGGCCGCTTCAGCAGGCTACTCAGCCTGAACACCTGGCTCTCCTCAGCCTGCAGCACCCACAGAGTGGGCTTTGTAGACAACTTTGATGGGTTTTGGGAGAGGAGACACCTTTTTAGCACAGATGGCCTCCATCTAAACAGAGCTGGGGCCCGCGTGTTGTCCGCCAACCTGGCTTATGGTGTGCAACACTCACTCCCCTCACTGTCATCACATCACCCCAAACATACACAGACTGATCTGTCCACCCCTGAATGATGTCCCCCCTGGTCCCACTTCCTATGTTTTTAGTTCCACCCCTGAAACTCACAATACTGGACTTGGGCCCCCTGTTTTCACCAACCACTCATCAATTCCTGTTATCATCACTCACCGTCACATAACCAGACTCCATCATGTTCACTCAGTGAACTTCAATAACCTCAGGCCTCTCCCAAAACATCTACCACCCACCAGTACAGTCTGTAATTCACCTGTCACCATCAACATGGCAACTTTTAAATGTCCGCTCCCTTTTAAGCAAATCTTTTATTATCCACGATTTGATTTTAGATAACAAGTTAGACTGTTTGTTCTTGACTGAAACGTGGCGGGTACAGATGCACCAGTTATTCTCACTGAGGCCTCCCCATCAAATTTTAACTTTACATTCTCCCTGAGAAGTGGCAGAAAAGGTGGTGGTACTGCATCAATAGTCAATAACTCATTAAGAACCAAAGAAATAAAATTTGATCAGTACACCACGTTTGAGCACCATGCTATTGTTTTTAACAGTCCTTCAATCCTCTGCATCACTGTTTACAGACCACCAAAACATGATGCTGCTTTTATCACTGAATTTTCTGAGTTTTTATCCATAATCCATGCCACTTACAATTTTATTATTATATCTGGTGATTTTAACATACACATAGACAATCCTTCTGATTTTATGGCAAAACAGTTTTTAAATTTACTTAGTTACTTAGATTTTAAGCAACATGTCACACAGCCAAGTCACCAGAAAGGACACATATTAGATTTAGTCCTTAGTTATGGACTGTCCGCCAGTGTGTCCTCTGTCGTTGACTTGGCTGTGTCAGACCATTATTGTGTGTTTTTTAATATCACCAGTTTTATTCAACGGGAGACCTCGGTGCGAACTGTCAGGAAGCGCTATTTTACCTCAGAAGTGTCTACAAATTTTATTGAAATTTTAAGTAAGCATCCTCCAGCTCCTACACCTACATCCTGTGATTTTATTGTTGAACATTTTATTAACAAACTGCAATCAACACTTGATCTCGTAGCTCCACTGACAACAAAAAAGGTACTGCCTAACCGCACACCTCCGTGGAGAAATGAGGAAATTAAAAAATTAAAAAGAAATTGCAGGGTAGCTGAACGTAGATGGAGGAAAAATAAGATAACCATTAATCACCAAATATACTGTGAGCAACTAAAAATATACAACAATGCTCTCAGGCATGCAAGATCTACACATTTCACAAAAATAATCAGTGAACACAAATACAACCCAAAAATCCTTTTTAACACTATTGACATTTTAATCAACTCCGTTTTTAACAGAAACCAAATCACTCCTTCAGACTCTCTTTGTGAAGGCTTTGCAGATCACTTCAGGGGTAAAATAGATTTTATAAGATCTTCTATTTTATCTAATCAAAATACTGCTTTTAATACCTTAGAAAGCTTGTTTTTACCTGAGGAAACACTGGACAGTTTTGCCCTGGTTGATGCTGAAATGCTTGGTAGAGTTTTCTCCCAAGTAAAACCAACAACCTGCTTTTTAGATCCTATTCCAACATCACTTTTTAAATCACTTTATGGTTTCCTTGAAGTTGAGCTTTTAAATCTGGTGAATTGTTCTCTTCAGACGGGCTGTTTCCCTGCGGTCCTCAAAACGGCAGTGGTGAGACCCCTTCTGAAGAAAAACAATTTGGATCCTGATGTTTTTAATAACTACAGACCAGTGTCCAACTTACCGTTTTTAAGCAAAGTTTTAGAAAAACTTGTTTTTATTCAGTTGAATGATTTTTTAAATAAACATTCCATTCTTGAGAAATTTCAATCTGGATTCAGGACGAACCACAGTACAGAGACTGCCCTACTAAAAATTGTTAATGATTTTAGGTGTAACCTGGACTTGCACAAGCTCACAGTCCTTGTGCTACTGGATCTAAGCGCTGCTTTTGATACAGTAGATCACACGATTCTTTTAAATAGACTAAGACACCATGTAGGCCTCTCTGGTACTGCCCTTCAGTGGTTCAGTTCCTATCTCACAGATAGAAAATTTCTGGTAAGCTTGGACACATGCTCCTCAAGGACTCATGAAATGAAATGTGGTGTCCCCAAGGCTCAATTTTGGGCCCTGTACTTTTTAACGTGTACATGCTCCCACTGGGAGACGTCATCAGGAGGCATGGTATTATGTTCCACAGTTATGCTGATGATACACAGCTCTACATATCCATGTCTCCTGATGACACAGGGCCTATTGATGCCCTTTTTAATTGTATTTTAGACATTAAATCCTGGATGGCAGAATACTTCCTACAGCTCAACCAGGGCAAAACTGAAGTTTTAATTATTGATCCTAAGGCTCAGGGAGAGAAACTTTTATCAAAACTCCAAACCCTGTCTTTAACTCCATCCAATCAGGTTAAGAATCTGGGCGTCATTTTTGACTCTGAGCTCAATTTTATTCCACATGTTAAAAATGTAACAAAAATAGGTTTTTATCACTTAAAGAACATTGCCAGAGTCCGCCCGTTTCTCTCCCGGGCTAACACAGAGACGCTAATGCATGCTTTTATCTCCAGTCGTATTGACTATTGTAACGCCCTGCTTTCTGGTCTTCCAAAAAGAACATCTCAAGTTTACAGTTATTACAGAATTCAGCAGCACGTGTGCTGACGAAGACCAGAAGGCGGGCACATATTACACCGGTTTTAAAATCACTGCATTGGCTCCCTGTGTGTTTTAGGATTGATTTTAAGGTCCTTTTAATGGTTTTTAAATGCCTTAGGGGTCTTGGACCTTCTTATCTTTCAGAACTACTTTTATCATATGAACCCTCGCGGACCCTGAGATCCTCTGGCACTGGCCTCTTGATAATTCCTAAAGCTTGAACACAGACTTACGGTGAGGCATCTTTCCAGCATTATGGCCCCCGTCTGTGGAACAGCCTGCCAGAGGACCTCAGGGCTGCAGAGAATGTTCATATTTTTAAAAGTAGGCTCAAGACCCACCTTTTTAATTTAGCTTTTAACTAATTCTATATTTTTATCTGTTATTTTCATCTATATTTTTTATTTTATTTATTTATATAATCTTGCCCTCTTTTTACTTGTTATTCTTATCCTATTACTATTTATTTCATTTACTAGTGTTTTATTTATTTAATTTTAACATTATGTATTTATTTTATGATTCTTAGCCTATGTAGTTTTATGTTTTTACTCCATATCTCCATAACATGTATAGCACTTTGTGCTGCATTTTTAATGTATGAAAAGTGCTTTGTAAATAAAGTTTGATTTGATTTGATTTGATTTGATTTGGGGTCAGAGGTCAAACATGGCTGACTCAGCAGGAGGTCAAGGTCAGACCATCAGAGCTGACTCTGAACCCTCAGCTCAGATGATTGTAGATGATCAGATGATGACCTGCTGCTCTGATGTTTCTCCTTCTCTCCATCAGACACCTGTGAGCTGGAGGTGGACATGAACACGGTGAACAGAGAACTCAGACTGTCTGAAGACAACAGGACGGTGACATGGGTGGGAAAGAGTCAGTCATATCCTGATCATCCAGACAGATTTGATATTTCTCAGCTGCTGTGCAGGTCTACTCTGAGCGGTCGCTGTTACTGGGAGGTCCAGTGGAGTGGAAAAGTTTATGTATCAGTGAGTTACAGAAGAATCAGGAGGAAAGGACATGGAGATGAATGTTTGTTTGGATTTAATGGTCATTCCTGGAGTCTGAGCTGCTCTGATCGTGGTTACTCTGTCCTTCACAATAACAGAGAAAAATCCATCTCTTCCTCCTCGTCCTCCTCCTCCTCCTCCTCTTCACCCTCTGGTAGAGTAGGGGTGTATGTGGACTGTCCTGCTGGATCTCTGTCCTTCTATGAAGTCTCCTCTGATGGACTGATCCACCTCCACACCACAGAGACCACATTCACAGAGCCCCTCTATCCTGGGTTTGGGTTTTGGTCTTATGGTTCAGTGTCTCTGTGTGATCTGTAGTCCAAACCTGCAGGTGATTCAAAGACCTGAGACGTCTTGTCCTCTGCAGCGTCCCCTGAAGAGACGTCTGTTTGTGCTGACAGGAAACAGCTGATCATCAGTCAGCTGATGTCACCTATGAACAGCTGATTGTTCTGAACAAAAACAGGCTGAAAGAACTGGTTACTGTTAAATAAATGTTTCAAGATATGTGATTTTTGATGATATTTTGATTTTCAGGTATTTCTGGACTCATTATCACCAATACTCCTAATTATATTTTTGACAGGAGCACAAAGTCTTTACTTCACAAAAACTGACTTGTTGCTTCAATGTGACAATTTTATGTATGAAGTGTCTGAACGATTATTTTGTACCCCTGTGCAGCACTTTGGTCAACCGAGGTTGTTTTTAAACGTGCTCTATAAATAAACTTTGACTTGACTTTTTATTTGTGCAAGAAGCTGAAATGACAAGAAAACCAACATTTAACTCTTGGAAAATGAAACTCTTGATGCTAAATGTACCATTGAAGTGATGGTATAGCAATGTGGGACATATTTTGGCCCACATATGACAATGTTGATTGTAAATATCTGCAAATATTTAAAAATTGGTTAATACTAATATTGGAATGGACTAAACGATGAAATAAAGATGTGTAATTCTATGTTAGTTTTGTCATGGACTCTGCTGGAGCTGCATGCTGCTCCTAGCCACACCCTCCAGCTCCTTCCCTGCTCACACCCCTCCCCCTCTGCTTGGACACTCACCTGTTTCCTGTTTGCAATCACCAGCAGTATTTAAGCCTGTGATTTGCCTTTGTTAGCTGCCAGATCTTAGTTTGTGCTCCTGCCTGCTTTGCTACCAGCCTTCAGTGAGTTTGTATTTGATCTTTTGAATTTTGACTTTTGCCTGATTTTCTTGGTTCTGATTTTTGCCGGTTGGACTTGATACTTTTGTTTAGAGGACTGATTTTCTTTGTGGATTTTTGGAACAGGCTGTTCTTTTGCTTTGGATCTTTTCATTAAAAACTCTTTTTGTCTGATTCCTGCCTTTGGCTGTTTTATTCTGCATTTGGGTCTCTTTTGAACTGTGACAGTAAGATCTGGCCACCATGGACCCAGCAGAATATCAACAGCTTTGTGCTATGGTGGACAAACAAGGCTCCACCCTTCTCACCCAACAGCAGGAGATGGCCTCTGTGACACAACATCTCCAAGCACTATCCAACAGTGTTGGTCATCTCACAGCTCAACTGCAACAGCTTCAGACCGTAGCTACAGCCGGGCCTGCTACCTCTTCTTCTACACCACAGCCTGCTCTCTCTACACTGCATCCCAACTCTGAACCACGACTACCTCCTCCTAGTCGCTACAACGGTGAGCCCGGCTTATGCCGCTCCTTTTTGTCACAATGCTCACTGGTTTTTGAACTGCAGCCTTCCACGTTCCCCTCAGATCGCTCACGTGTGGCATACATTATAACTCTTCTGGATGGGAGGGCTAGAGAATGGGGAACTTCTATGTGGGAGGCCAGCTCCTCTGTCTGTACCTCACTGCTAACATTCACTCAAGAAATGAAGAAGGTTTTCGACAGGTCTGTCAGTGGCAGAGAAGCAGCACGAGTCATGCTACACACACGTCAAGGAAGGAGGTCTGTCTCTGATTATGCTATTGATTTTCGCACATTAGCTGCTAACTGTTCATGGAATGTGGATGCCCAGTTTGATGCTTTTCGTAATGGATTTTCTGAGACTATTAAGGATGAACTAGCAACCCGTGAATTACCTGCTACATTAGATTCTCTGATTGACCTAGCCATCCGCATTGACACCAGGCTAACTCAGAGGCAGAAGGAGAGACAAGCAAGGCGGCCTCAGTTTTCTCCCCACAGATCACCAGCACGTGAATCAACCCCAAGTCCCTCAGAGCCTGAGCCCATGCAGCTGGACCGGACGCGATTATCCCCAGCTGAGAGACAACGCAGAATCACCACAGGTTCCTGCCTGTACTGTGGCCAGCCAGGACACTACGTTGCCTCCTGCCCTTTAAAAGGCAATGCTCGCCAGTAGGACGGGAGTTACTGGTGAGCGTTCTACCTTTCTCTCAATCTCCCGCCAAACGTACTTCGTTATCTGCCACCTTACAATGGAAAGACCAGCTACTGGAGGTTGCTGTGCTGCTTGACTCAGGTGCTGATGAAAGCATGATTGATGTTGAATTAGTCAACCAGATGAACATCCCTACTAAGGAGCTTCCTCAAGCCCTGCAGGCTAGTGCTCTTAATGGCAAGCCACTAGCTAAGGTAAAATATATCACTGAACCAGTTTCTCTCCTGATATCTGGCAATCACTGTGAAAAGATCAGCCTGCATCTTATTGATTCACCACAAATTCCTATAATACTAGGACATCCTTGGCTAGTTAAACATAACCCCACTATTGACTGGGCCAGCAACACTATTCTGGGTTGGAGCACTCATTGTATGTCTCAGTGTCTTTCCTCAGCCATGCCACCAGGAGGTGTTACTGATCAACTGGAGGAGTTTCCTGACCTGTCTGCAGTGCCAGAGGAATATCTGGACCTCAAACCAGTGTTCAGCAAGTCACGGGCCACATCTCTTCCTCCACACAAACCTTATGATTGTGCTATCAATCTTCTGCCCGGAACATCACCACCTAAGGGTAGGCTCTACTCTCTGACAATCCCTGAAACAGAAGCCATGAACAGATACATTAATGATGCTCTGGCTGCAGGCATTATCCGGCCATCTTCGTCCCCAGCAGGTGCAGGTTTCTTCTTTGTAGAGAAAAAAGACCATTCACTCCGACCATGTATTGACTTCAGGGGACTGAATGACATCACTATTAAGAATCGTTATCCTCTGCCATTAATGTCCTCTGCCTTTGAGAACCTACAGGGAGCCACTGTCTTCTCCAAATTGGATCTCCGCAATGCATATCATCTAGTACGCATCCGAGAGGGAGACCAATGGAAGACAGCTTTTAACACACCCAGCGGACACTATGAATACCTGGTAATGCCTTTCGGTCTTACAAATGCTCCTGCTGTCTTTCAAGCCCTTGTCAATGATGTGCTACGAGACATGGTGAACAAGTTTGTCTATGTGTACCTGGACGACATTCTAATTTTCTCAAAGTCTCTGGAGGAGCATGTGCAGCATGTAAGCCAGAGGTTTTGGTGGCCCCACATGCATAAGGATGTTGCAGAGTATGTAGCTGCCTGTCCCAATTGTGCCCAAGGGAAGCCTTTAAACCGCCCCCCAGCAGGATTACTTCATCCACTGCCCATCCCACGACGCCCTTGGTCTCACATCGCCCTCGATTTCATCACTGGTCTTCCAGCTTCAGATGGTAACACAGTGGTTCTTACAGTTGTTGATCGATTCTCTAAGTCAGTGCTTTATATTCCACTACCCAAACTGCCCTCTGCCAGAGAAACAGCTCAGCTCCTCATTCAACATGTTTTCAGGATACACGGCCTGCCTACCTCTGTGGTGTCTGACAGAGGACCCCAATTTACCTCTAACTTCTGGAAAGCTTTCTGTACCCTCATAGGAGCTTCTGTTGAGCTGTCTTCAGGCTTCCACCCGCAAACCAATGGACAAACAGAAAGAGCCAATCAGCACCTTGAGACCACACTCCGCTGCATGATCAGCCAGAACCCATCCTCCTGGAGCCAGCTCCTCCCATGGGTTGAGTATGCTCATAATTCCTTGCCTGTCACCTCTACGGGGCTTTCCCCATTCCAAGTATGTTTTGGCTATCAACCACCATTATTCCCCTCGCAAGAGGAGGAGACACTTGTGCCCTCTGCCCAGGCTTTTGTACGCAGATGTCACCGTGTTTGGCGACGTGTTCGAGCCCAACTCCTGCAATCTTCTGCTCGGCAGAAGAAACAAGCTGATCGCAAACGCTCTGTTGCCCCCCACTACCACATTGGACAAAGAGTGTGGCTTTCATCCAGAAACCTGCCACTTCGGACCGTTTCCAGGAAGCTGACACCAAAGTTTGTTGGTCCCTTTCCTGTGTCCAAGATTATTAATCCCTCTGCTGTCCGTCTACAGTTGCCCCGGACCCTTCGCAGAATCCACCCTACATTCCATGTCTCCTGTGTGAAGCCAGTACGGGCCAGCACTTTCGTCCCACCCGCCAACCGTCCTCCTCCTCCCCGGCTCATCGATGGTGAGGTGGTCTACACAGTCAAAAGACTTCTAAAGTCTCGACGCCGGGGAAG
The DNA here is from genome assembly GCA_036419115.1 of Scarus forsteni. NCBI lineage: Eukaryota > Metazoa > Chordata > Actinopteri > Labriformes > Labridae > Scarus > Scarus forsteni. The sequence continues at coordinate 53,366 of JAZDUH010000208.1, read as the reverse complement.
GGGTATACAATATCTGGTCGACTGGGAAGGCTACGGCCCTGAGGAGAGGACATGGGTTCCTGCCAGGGACATTTGTGATCCTTCACTCATCAGGGACTTCCACCAGTTGCACCCTGACCAGCCACGTAGGATGCCTGGAGGCATCCGTTGAGGAAGGGGTACTGTCATGGACTCTGCTGGAGCTGCATGCTGCTCCTAGCCACACCCTCCAGCTCCTTCCCTGCTCACACCCCTCCCCCTCTGCTTGGACACTCACCTGTTTCCTGTCTGCAATCACCAGCAGTATTTAAGCCTGTGATTTGCCTTTGTTATGCCTAAGTCACACATTCCCGTTTCTCATTGCGACTGTGCACGATTGAGGAGGCTGGTGTGATCGTTATGATACGGGATGAAATCACTGTCTCAACCCTGGACACACCCTGTAAATACACCGTCAGTGGTGCTGCTTCAGCGCTTCAGGCTGCGTTTGTCCCGCTCCAGTTAGGTTAATGCAGCGATATGAGGAGGATTCCATCCCACTGACAGGACGTCAGCTCCGCTCGAGCTCAGTTCGCGTCACGTAAGCCCCAACTGAGCCCCGTCGCTTGCGCCGTCTTGAACGGGACACAGTCGGGGCTCATACGGATACATCCTTGTCAGTCGTCCTCATAAAGCTTTCAGGATTGAGCCACGATTGGGCCACAATCAGCTCGACTGAGCTCCGTACATGCCACGCTAATACCGCTCGCCTTAGGACTGCATTAGGCTTCCATCCCGCTCCACTGAGAGCGCCGATTCTCCACGACAGTTTTGAACAGTTCAAAACTGTCGTGGAGCTTCCACGTTCCCCTCCGTTCATCCACGACTATACAGCGCTGATCCAGACCAAGTAGCGCATGCACCACGACCAAAGCACGCTTTATCAGGATTATGACAATCGTGCAAAATCGCAAAATCAAAATACAAGTTTTAAGAAGACTTTAAAATCTGAAATGATCAAATTTGATTGAATTCTATTTTTCAGTTTAAGCTATCACGTGTTTTGGAATAATGTACTGATGTTTTATTGTGAATTATTCAGTTAATCCTATGATGGTACAGGAGAGGCAAAAATAAGCCTTGGGGCTTCAGCCTGTTCCTTTTTTCAGTCGCTGTCTGTTTTCTTTTCTTTTATTGTAAAAACATGATTTTATTTTTGTTTTTAAACTGAAATAAAGCATTCATTCATTCATTCATTCATTCATTCATTCATTCCAATCTCATCTCAATACTGTGGTTTATCCCTTATTTTAACATCACTTAAATTTAAATTTAAGAAGTCATAAAAACTATATATCAACAGCAAACAATAGAACAAAATTACATTTCACCAAGCTCAAGACTCTTAGAAAGAATAAATAATATTTCCATCCTGTTTTTTAAGTACAGTGAGGTAGTTTAAATGTTCCAGTCGTAGGATGAGCTTTAGTGCAGTGTAGCAGTGCATCATTTAAAGTACAGTGTAAATTACATTGTAGTGCAAAAAGAGAACAGAAATGAAGCCCACAGGTTGTAAAGCCTCTCACAGCCTTAAGGAACAGTTAAAACAGACCAAGATCACATTAAAATTACCAAATACATTTAAAAAAGTCCCATGGGGCAGTCTTTAGTGAACTGAAATGGTCCCTGTCCCAGGATTGAGTTCAAGACACACCATGTCACACTGACGGGTCAAAAAAGACATTTTTTTTCTGGTTGTTAAATGCTTTCTCTTCTCTGCTTTGTCCTCTCTGCTCTCCCTGTCATGGCTGTGTTCACATTTTTAGTGTAAATATTGTTCATTGTTAATACTGTGTATTCCTCCACCTCATTCAGAGTCTTATTTCCACCACATTTTTATTGATGTTTTCTTTAGAAGGAAGTTGATATTGCTTCAAGGCTCTGCATGTTGCAACCTGCTCACTTCATTTTCATGCTCTTTTCATTTGTTTTCATTTTAGTTGTATTGATTTTATTTTTATTTTGACTTCATATTAGTTAAATCAGTGCTACTCCTATCTATTCTAATGTCTTCATCTGATATTTCTGACTGCTATACTGTGTAGAAGAGAAACTGAAACAAGCAAATTTCCCCTTGGGAGTTAATAAAGTATTTCTGATTCTTCTTCTGATTCTTTGGACGACTCAGAGGGCTTTTACGCCACCACAGGTCACATGGACTCCTCCTCTGATTGGCTCACTGATCAGGCTGTGTCATTTTAACCCTTTAACTACCAGCTCAACTGTTTGGCACAGCTCAAAATAAACTCAGGGATATTTACTGCTTTATAAAACACAACAAATCAAATCATTGTTTGATTCCTTAACATTTCAGGGAGCAGAAAACTACAAACAAACCAAAAACAGATATTTTCACTGTGTGGGACTCAAAGGTTTGAAAAGGTCAAAGTTGATTACCTGATGACTTCAAATGCACAAATATTTGGGACAAAATCAATTAGAAAAGGCAGAAATGTTTGCAAATAAAAGAGCAATAAAATCACTTCAAATAGATGATACTGAGTTTGACAAACACACCAACAATGTTTTTAAGAATAACTATATTATCTCATTAAAGTGAAGTATTTGTAATAATAATGAGGGTGATAATAATAAAAGCTTTTCACTTTTTAAACCTTTAAATCCACATAAAGGAAATATCAGTTCTTTTGTTTGCAGTTTCTTCTGTATCCTAAAACACTGACAAAAACAAACAATGATGTGTTCTTTTTTTGACACATGAAATATTTGTGAATTTCTTGACCTCTGCCAAACAGCTGAGCTGGAAGTTAAAGGGTTGAGAACAAGGAGCTTGAAAAGGTTGAACAGGATAAAGTGGAGATAAAGGTGAAGAAAGAGAAATGTGAAGGAGCAGTCCAGTTTGTCTCCAGTTTCCAGCCTCCTGCTGTTTTCCTCCCAACAACGGGAGCAGATAAATCAGGAGAAGATTGAGGATTATTAACACTCTGATAAGACTGAAGCTCTGAATCAGGACAATCACTCTGACCTTCAGGGGATCAGCAGCTCACTGAGCTCTTAAATAACAGAGCAGGGCAGTGATGAGGCCTTCAAACAAAGAAGCACTTCCTCCTCCATGGCATCACGGCCTGAAAACAGAAGCCTCACAAAGCAGGAGATACCAACACAAAAGAGGAGCACAAGCATCACAGTGCAAGTCCCAACTCATCTGGAGCTCTGTTGGTTTGTTGACTCATTATTTTCATCAGAGTTTCATCAACAACCTTTTTCCCTGATGAAAACTAGACAGTAACTAATAAAAACAAGAGCACATGGACAAAAACTCAAACTAAACTAACTGACATTTTCATCAACTAATAAAAACTCCACTAAAATGTCTGACAGACTTAATCCAATCAGACCTAATATGGTCATGTAGGAAGTAGAGACAAGTGATGAATCTATCCAATCACAGCTACTTTGGTTGTGTTAAAGGTTGGATGAGTTCAGAGGGACATCCAATCACAGCTGCCTTAGCTTGGTGGTGGTGGGATAAGTTGTGGAGCCATCCAATCAGAGCTGCTCTCTTTATGAATTGATATATTCATGTAGAGCAGGTTCACTGTTTGTTGTCACTTCTGGTATTGTAACTGAGATGCTCTGCCAGGTAGCCTAAATAAAGGAGACTGCATTTCACACAAAGGAACATTTGTTTCTGTTCATTTAGACATTCAGACTTTACTAACATTCAATAAAGGCTTAGTAGATGTTTGATTTTATCACAGAGGAAAACAGGACATCAAAAATGTCTTACCCTTTACACTTCAGATTTTAGTCGACTAAATTTACAGCAGATTTCATCGACTAAACTAGACTAAAATTAAAACTAGAGACTAAATTATCACAAAAACTATTTTTTAACTTGCACTTTTCTTATTTAAACTCAGTTAAAATGATAAAGGACATAAGAACATCTGACATAAGAATAAAACAATCTAAACAAATGTAGATTAAAAATATCTGACAAACAAAATGAAAATGAGATCAGAGCACAGGATGATCTCATGTGTAGCCCAGAGACTGATCCCACTAAACTGGAAACACAATGTTTTTAATCTTATGGGAGATGGAATCAAACATTTGGAACAGAAAAACAGAAGAATTGTTCTGGAAAAATCAAGAAAGGAAATTTGACAGAACTTGTCAACCTTTCATTGACCATTTCAGTTAGATTGTAAAGTAGAAAACAATCTTTCAATAAAAGGTTTCATTTTATCCAAGTAGATTTCATCCACTAAAATGTTGTGAAATGTCATCAACTAAAACTAGACTAAAATTAAAACAGTTTAGATGACTACATTATGACTCAAACTCAAATATTTTGATGCCAAAGACTATACCTAAAGCTGAATTCAGAAGTGCTGTCAGAGTAACACAGGTGTGGAGTTTTTAAAAAGTGAAGAAGAGCTTTCCCAAACACACATCCCTGCACAAACCCTCCAACACTCGACTTTACCAAAGAATGAAGGACTGGATTTGACTGTTTCCTTGTAAAGCAGGGATATTATTGAAATACTGAGATCATATTTACAGACTGGAGTGTACTTTTGAATCTCTATAAAGCAGTTTGATGACATTTGATCTCTGATTTGATCTGATTCTTACATTTCTATGAATGGATTTGAGCTTTAAACTTAATGTTCCTCCATTGAACTAAACAGCACCATCTCCTGGAGCTTCTGTAGGTCATCACTCTCTGCAGGCCGAGTCCAAACTTTAAGTCCAGGTTCATTTAGATGCGTGTAGAACAGGATCAGCATTTACTGAAGAGTCTAAAACTGACACTGTTGTGAATTTGAGCTGCATATTTAATTTTAGACGAGCTGAAGTGAAATCCAAGCAGAGGAGGGGGTGGTGCACAGGTGCTGCAGTGCATTGTGGGATTTGTAGTTTGATATGTAAGATTGTTAATTAACAGAGGAGCATTAATGTTGTGTTCCAGTTGATTGTTGAACCTAGATTCTTCAAGTTGTAAATTAGATACATCACAGGGGACGCCCCAATTTGTAGGAATTTCCTACCCAGACATCTTAACCCTTATGAGTCGCTTTAATTTACTACCCTTTGAGGTTATCAGAGGACATTATTGTCCTCTCCCAAAGCTGCTATAAAAACATAACAGATAAATATATATTTTTTAACTTTTTTGCTCATATCATTCCATCAGTTTCAGTTCTAATCAAAAATACCAAATATTTAATTATTTATTTTATTTTAATCCTTTAAATGCCAATTGAAATACATTATGGATAAATAATGGATAAAACAATGGTCATTCTTTGTGGTAAAAACAATGAAAATACTCTAGCATTGCTGTTGTCCACTTTCCCTAAAACAATTTTAAAATCATCATTGTATTTATCAATTTGAGCATTTATCCTCCATGTTTCAACTATTTTGTAAACTACAGTCAACTCTCAGAATCAGCTGGACATAGAAGACACAGACAGTATGAAGAAGGGATGGAGAGGTCAACACTGAAGTTCATTTGTCCTGTTGTAGCTCTATGCATCGTCTGTGTGTCTGAAAAAAAGTATGAAAAAATAAAAATAAACGAAATAAAAGTAACCTGTGGAGTAAAAATAAATAAACCAATTAAAATATAGATATGTGAAATAAGCATCGGTAAACCAAGTGAAAATAAAGTAAAATGATAACCAGTAATGAATATAACAAATAAAATATAAATAAAAGAGAATCAATAAGAACAACAGACTGTACCTCTGAAATAAACCAAGAAAAAAATGAAAATTAAATGGTTAAAATAAATAAATTAAACTGAAATTCAAAATAATAAAATAAAATATACTGACATAAAAATGATCAAACAAAATAAAAATGTAGACAAAATAAAAGTAAACCTAATTAAACTAAATACAAACTGATAAACAAAATAAATGAACATTTGTTTTTGAGGATGATGAATCATTATTGGTATTTGTCTTTTCATTTTCCTAAATTAAATCGGCCTCAGTCTGCTGATCAGTGAACCAATCAGAACTCAGCGGTCTCAAACATGGGGGTCCCGCTCAGTCACAGCGGGACAGACGTGCTGGGACACCTTTGCCTGTAAAAGGCAGCGCTCAGGTTTGTTTGTGACCCTGGTGATTGGGCCAAAGAAGACGGAGGATGCCAGCTGAAAGCGCAGACCCCATTCGGTTCTCCATCCCCCTCCCATCCAGACTACACGGATCACTCACTCTCCTGCACCCTGAGGACCTGAACCCAGTTTTTCCCCTTTAGCTCCATTTGTCCCCTCAGAGAAAAACCACTCTTTAGTTTCCCTTAAAGGACTAATTCAGAGATTTTTAAAGGGCCTCGTGTTTTAGTTTGTGAATGATTGTGTTTAAATTGTTTTCTTTGTGTTTGAAATATATTTGATCTAAAACACATTTATTTCAAACTTATTTCTGTTTCATGATTTCACACCTTCCTCTGAGCTTCAGGAGACAAACTGAAGTTAAATCAACTGTTTTACCTTTAATTAGATTTGATTTATGAACCAAAACATTAGTTACTTTATTTAATTATTATTGTAACTTAATCTAAGTTAAAGATTTAAATCATATTTTACATGAACTGAATTTAATTTGCTTTCACTCACAGTTGAACTGAATGTGATGTAACTTGAGTAAAAGTTTGACTAAATTTAATTTATCTGAATTAAAAGTAGGGCTGAACGATTTGAGAAAATAATCTATTTGTGTTTTTGTTTCCCTCTGAAATTGTTTTAATGTTCCTCATCTTATGTATTCTTAAACAAACATAAGCAGTAGATCTTTTTATAGTAAAACTAATATGACATTAAATTAATCTAAGGATAAAAGATTTGAGAAAAAGTGGAGGAGTGAAGAACAGAAGCAAAATAGGTATGAAAGTGTAAAAACTGGGAAAAAATGGTATGAAAACAGAAAAAGGTTAATAAATAGGTGCAAAATAGGTATGAAATTACAAAAAAGGGGAATAATTGGCAAAAAAAAAAATCCAAAAGTGGCTTAGGAAAATTGATTATAGCAGCAAAATTGGAAATTAAATTTGAAATTAATTTCAAAATCCATGTAAAAATTCCAAAAATGGTTCTGACAGTGGCCAAAAAAAAGATGAATGGAAGCAAAATAGGCATAAAGTTGTAAAAACAGGATTAAAAAAGGTAAAAATGGTCCAAAAGTGAGTAAAAAAGTGTATGAATAGAGGTAAAAATAGGCATGAAATTATAAAAAACTCCATCACAATGCCAAAATGTTCAACACATTTTGGACTAACAATATTGAACCTTCTGGGATTTGAAAATATTGTGATTTAATCTAATTTGCAATTAATTGTTCAGCCCTAATTAAAAGTTTATCTAAATTTGATTTACCAGAACTGAAAATAATTTCCTTCATTAAATTGAATCTACTTTAATTAGACAAGTTGATAATTCCTTAAGTGAAGTAAACTGCCTACAACCAGCCCTCAGTTGGAATGAGGTTTGCTCTAATCCTTATTTACTCAAATTTAAAGTGTTTTATGAAGGCAGTTTATTAAAAAATGATTTTTAGTTTAACAAATAAAACTAAAAGAACAATCCAGCTGTTCCTTATAATGAGTGTGTAATGTTCTGTAGGGCTGGAGAAGCATTGAGTTTTTAAATATATTGACATATTGGATTAAGATCTAAAATCAGACCAGTTCTTCTCAGTGTAGTTCTCTTTGTGTTAAATGAAGTCTGGATGGTGAAATAAAAACAGTTTCTTTGTGTTGAAGCTCTCAGAAGAGCAGCACAGTGACGTTTTCTGTTGAAAAAGCCAAAACAGTTTGATGGGGACAGTCGTGCTGGACCATGTCCTGGAATCTTCAGACTCTGGTCTTTGGGGCCAGAGGGGCGGGATCACGCAGAGCTGTTTGTCAGGTCAGTCAGACCTGGTCCATCAGAACTAAAGATGGAATTTCAAAAGACTGGCCCGTTGTTTCATTTCTTTATTTTTAGATGTCCACCAGGGGAAACTCATTTCTGACACTAATCCTGTCCAGGGGTCCTGAGTTTTCATTTTGGTGGAGATTATTTGTTGACCTGGACTTGAATGATGTGTTTTTGTCACAAATATTGAACTGAGCCTTACCTTACCTTTGGTCTCCAGAGAAGTGAATCCAAATGCATCCAAGTTTGTGACTCTGGATCATTTTGTGTCTTTTTTTATCATGATGTCCTCCTTCCTGTTAGAACTGTAAATACTGCCTCCAGTGCAGGAAGTCGACTCAGACAGCAGTGAGAGCTCACCAGAGTTGGGAAAGTTACTTTGAAAAGTATTTTTATTTATTTATATTTGAACTTATTTTAACCCTCTTATTTTGTTTTATTACTACATTTCTGTTCAGATCTTTTTTTTTATTTGGAATTTTATTCTTTGTTAAATGCTTTTCCTTTTATTATCCTATTTTAGCTGATTTTATTATGCACCTGATGTTACACTTTCTCATTTTACCATATTATTTGTCCAACTTTGATTCTATACTGTTATATTATCTTATTTATTTATGTATTTGCACAGTTATTTATCTTAGCCTCTAGTATTTTTAAGTGTTATTTTAGTTTTAGCTCCTGTGTTTCCTCATTTTTAATTCAAGATAGTGTTTCCTCAGTCCTTTAATTCTGTTTTCTGTCAGAATTTCCTTTTTATGTCTTTGTGTGTTTGAGTAAGTGAGTGTGTATGCTGAATGTGATTTGGGGGAGGGGGTCTGCTTTTTATTCCACTTATTATTATTTTATGTATCTTTCCCTCATGTAAAGCACTTTGTGTATGAAAAGTGCTGTACAAATAAAGTTTGATTGATTGATTGTCACTTCTTTAAAAGAGTAGTCCGTTACTTCACTTAGTTACCCTGAATGGAAAGTAACTTTTTGTGTTACTTTTATGTTGTTTTGCTTTGAGCAGAACCCCGTATCTGTTCATAGATGTGTAGGTCTACATAAAGTTCTCCTGCAGAAGACATAACAGGTATTTCTTTGTGCTCTTTATTTTAAAATCATCTCTGTGGAATGAGAGCTCCTGTCCAGTGTTTACACATTTCTCTTCTGAAATAAACAACCAGGTTGATCCAAACAAGCTTTAAACAAGCAGCCTCCAGCTTTTTATTTCCTAAAGTAATGGATTACTTTTTTCTTGAAGAGAATTCTACATAAAGTGTGTTTTCATTTTAGTCTACATTACATGTGAATTCCACAGTGTCAAGCAGAAAGAAGCCCAGCAGCGCTCATAATAAGCGGACATGCGCCATGTGCGTGAGTGTTGAAATGAGGAAGTGAACATCCACCTCCAGCACCTGTTCTGCTTTATTGTGGGGAGGTGGGAGATAATCAGGGGGATTCACACAGATGGGCCCAATCCCAATGTCCACACTCACACACGCACTGACTTTGAGGCTCCTGCAGAGTCCGTGAGGGCTCAGGACTGTCCCACTGACACATCACAAAGTGTGTGAGGGGTCTCTGCTGACTTTATGAGCCCTTCATGAACCCTTTCCGTGAGTGGGCATCAATGCAGACTTAGCGTGAGGGAATTACCCAGAGTTCATTGCTAAAATATGAAATCTGTCACTCCTATAAAGTTCACAATTGTGTTTGAATAGATGACTTTAGATTAGATAGAACTTTATTAATGCCTTTGAGAAAAACACAACCAGGGACAAAGATATATTAGAAGAAAAGATAGTAGACCTAAATAAAACTATTAATTAAAATACATAAATAAAATAAAAATATTTAAATTAAATTAGATAAAGAAATAATGCACTTATGCTCTCTTGACATTAGTGCAATGGGGAGAAGATCATACAGTATTCATCAGAGATCATATTGTATGTGATGTTCAGTTAATAAGCAAACAATCTACCAATAAACACATGAGGAAACTCTACCACTGTTTTTAAAAATCTAATTTATTGTTAATTTGTTATACTTGTTTGTATTTGAGCTGTTGAGGTAACAAAGCACCTTTGTTTCCCATCGAGAGTGTTTATTATATTTTGCAAAAATAAAATGAAGTTTATTCTTAAATTAAAATGTAAAAACAAATCAAACTTTTTAAGATGTTGCAGGTTTGGAGTCATGAGAGATGCAGTGTTTTGTTACTATGCAATTGAAACTTTTTGGCATTTGTTTTTGAATGTTTTAATAGCTGTGCATTTTGGTCAGGTGTAGAGCAGATCTTTAAAGCACAAACCAGGTCCACAGTTCAACTTACAGAAAAGGACGTTTTATATTTTTATGAGTGAAAATAGAAACTGTCAGAAGATGTATTTTCTTTATTTAGTTATACTATATGAGAAATGTTAAATTTATGTAAGTGTAAATGGACACAAAAATTACCAAAAATTAAACAATTCAAAAAGGAAATAGAATATTATATGAGCTCACTTAAAGGAATGGAAGACAAAAGAACAAACAAAACTGAACATTATGGAATCCTTTAAGTTTGTCATTTTTGAGATGCTTCTCGTACTTTTGTATGTATGTGTATGTATGTATACATGTAAATGTGATAGGTTAAATGGGTCAGACAAGACTAGCTGAGAGGTGTTGTCCTTTAGCGCTGTTAATGTATTTTTTTTGCATTGTTTGTTTGAATGGATGGATGCATAATGTGTTCTTTATGTGCTTTGATGTACATGTTTATGTTTATTTGGAAGATGTTCACAATGAAGGAATTTGAATTTGAGGGTTCACAAAGTTTAGCTCGATGATCTGTTGGTTATGCCTTGGGGATCCTGTGGAGGGATGTTGCGCTCCGTTTCTCACTCATTACAGACGAGTGAAAGCAGCGAACGACTCTCCCTCATTCTGTTCAAATACTATTTCCCCTTTTCAAGGTAAATATTGCGTTTAAAGTACTGCAGGTTTGTATGTGTGTTCGAGATGTTATTCTGTGCAATATGTTGTTGTTTTTGGTATGTTTTGAACTGCCTTAAATGATTTAACTTGGAAATGTTTGATAAAAGTAGTGCTCGCGGCAGGGAAACCCCGTAGCTGGTCTGCAACTGTGTGACATGTGGTCGCTGTAGTACGAGCTATCCTGGTTTCATGCATGTGCTTATATGCTGAAGTATAAGTGTATATGTTTCATAATTTCAATCAAAATTACTTATAGCAGAATTCATGTATGTGGTTATATGTAGGAAATGTATATGTTTGTGATTTCATTCCAAACTCATTACAGACGAGTGAAAGCAGCGAACGACTCTCCCTCATTCTGTTCAAATACTATTTTCCCTTTTCAAGGGTACAACATTTGGAGGCACCGCTGGGATGATATGGCCAGAGGAGTGCCCCTAAGCTGTAGTGGAAGCCTCTCGTCGATCATCCCCAAATTCCCAGGCAACAGAGGAGCACAGTCCAGCGGTTGAAGAGATCTTCAGACTAACTGGCGACTTGTATCCTGAAGTGAGCTAAAGTGACCACTAGGGGGCAGCGAAAACCAATAAAGTCTGATAATACCTTGTTTTACTGCCAAAGGGAGCTTTTCTGATAAAATGGAGTCTGAACTTGAAAAGTTACAACTGGAAATTAAAGGAACACTGTATAGACTGACTGGTGAACAACTGATAAAGACATGTGATGCTCTACAACTTTCAGGACAAGCTAAGGAACATGTAACTGGAAAAACCCGTGGCAAAATAATTGTACACATAATTAAGCACTTGGAACGAGAAGAATTGGCCGAGTTGGAGGATGAGGGCATGTCAGAGCTACTGAACATTCAGGACATAATTGACAAGATACAAATGATATCAGTAAATGAACAGGAAAATGAAACAGAAGAAGGGATGTTGGTCATGTCACAAGATCAATACTCGATAAATGATAAAGTGGATACAACCACCACTACAACCCTGCCAGAAAAAGCAAACACCCCACCTATAAGTGTACCTTTAGCACCCCTCAGTGGCAGCACATGGCGTAAAGACTTCAAGATATCAGGCCAGATCGGCGAGCTGGGGCAAAAAGACAGGTTAACCTTCTCTAGCCTTGCCAGACAGATCGAAAGTGGGTTAACCAAAGGTTATCCAGAGTTAGAAATCATTGATGCTGTTATTCGTGCCATCACGCCAGGTCTGCAGCTCAGGAGTTACCTCGAAGGAAAAGCCAAACTGACTCTCCCTGCCCTTCGTAGAATTCTTAGATGCCATTTTCAAGAGAAAGGGGCAACTGAGTTATATAAGCAACTCACCTCTGAAGCTCAGGGCAGCAAAGAAACTCCTCAAAACTTTCTGATAAGAACAATGGACTTGAGACAGAAAATCTTGTTTGCTTCTCAGGAGGCAGAAAGTAGTTTAAAATATGACCCAGCACTTGTCCAGAGTCTCTTCATGCACACTGTCCTAACAGGCCTGCAGAGTGACAACATTAAAAGTGACCTACAGCCCTACCTCCTGCAGACAAGTACATCAGATGAGCTGTTAATGGAGAAACTGAACATTGCTTACAATAACGAAAAGGAAAGGCAGGACAAAAAGAAACATACTGCTCCATCTAAGGTAATTAATGTGAGCACAGTACAGTCAGGTGAAGCACAAGTCCAACAGAAGAAAACAACCCAGCACACAGCCCCTTTGTCCCCTGATCTTCTCTCTGAAATTAAAGAAATGCGCTCTGACATGGTGTTGTTAAAAAACTTAAAAGCCGAGGTCTCACAAATTCAAGAAAATATGCAAAAGACAACTCCGGCCCCATCACAAGACCCACCTACAAACAAAGAACCTGCAAATGTGTCTGCCACATACCCAGTTTTCTCATTCCCCCAGTCATCACCCTACAAGCCTCAGTCAAATATTATGCCACCCTATTACCAACAGCCACCAGTCCCACAGCAAAGCCTGCAGCAGAACTACAGCCCGGGGCGGATGCAGGGAACAGCCCAGTTCCAGCAAAGATTTGCACCTCAGCGCCATTACCCAGCACCACGCCCCCGACCAAGGTGTTTCTCTTGTACCCAAACAGGTGAAGACTACTGTCTGCACTGCTTCAGGTGTGGGAGTAATGAACATTTTAGAGCGGGATGTAGAATGCAGAGACAGCCAGAAACCCTGAGAAAAGGCTCTTTAAACTAAGAAGGGTTGCTCCTACGGGGCGCGGAGCAACCAGCAACACAAGTAAGTCCCAACCCTGTGCAAGCTGTAAAAGACAAGAAAACAGAGAAACCTTTAAATACTGTTCAAACTGTAAATCAACACCCTACTGTTCAACAGAATGTCAGAAAGCTAACTGGCCTATACACAAAGAACAATGTAAACCTCGCACATGCTCAGCTGTAAAGAAGAAAAAAAGTCAGCCATGTAAGAGAGTTAAGTGGCAAGAAAATGCACCAAAGAAAACACCTACTGTAAGGGAGCTAGTAGGCAAAAAATGTGTCATTAAGTGTTTTCTAAACAGCCAGAAAGTCCAGGCACTTTGGGATACAGGCTCACAGGTCTGTGCCATTGACGAGGTCTGGAAAGACAACTACTTACCTGATGTGCCATTAAGAGATGTGTCTGAGCTAATTGACTCACATGATCCTCTTCACCTTGAGGCTGCAAATGGTACAGAAATGCCCTACATTGGTTGGCTTGAAGTATCCTTTAAGCTCACAGCACATGATGATGAGTTAATGATACCCATATTAGTGCTTAAAGGAGAACAGCAACAGTGTCCTATCATAGGCTTTAATGTTATTGAACGCCTTGTTCTGGATAATGTACATGACAGGAAATCTACACACAAAGAAAAACTGATAAAGGCAGTTGCAACAGCATTTCCTCACCTTAGAAAAAACAAAGCCAAAACCCTTATCAGTGCAGTGAGTATTGGACAAACATTTGAACATAATGTAAGAACATCAAATGAGAGAGTAAGTGTGCCTAAAAATAGCTCATTGCAGATTGAGTGTAGAGTACAAGCCCCGCCTTTTAGAGAGAATCGAAACCTTATTTTTGAGCCTAATGAGAACCCTTGCTGGCCGGAGGGATTAGAGTTTTGTGACACCCTTGTTTCAGTTAAGGCAGGCAGAGCACCAAAAATCATTGTTAGTGTGCAAAACTCCACGGGCCATGACATAACACTGCCTGGAAGGATTGTTATTGGAACTGTGCAGTCTGTGAAGTCAGTCTATCCTGTCAACCTGTTTAAATCTGATGGGTCATCACCGGCATCTGTCCACCAAGTCCAAGCTCAGGTATCCTCCAAAAGCACTCCTGCCCACGAGCAATGGGACCCTCCTGTTGACCTGACTCACCTTGATGAAAAACAGAGACAAGCAGTCAGCCAGATGTTAAGAGAGGAGTCAGGGTCATTTTCCAGAACTGATGATGACATAGGCTGCATTAAAAATCTGCAAATGAAGATATCATTAAAGGATGCCGAACCAGTGTCCAAAACGTATCTCTCTGTCCCAAAACCCTTATACAAAGAAATGAAAGACTACTTACAAGACCTGATAGCACAAGGGTGGATTGAGAGGTCCACATCATCCTATTCTTCCCCTGTAGTCTGTGTAAGAAAGAAGGATGGCACTCTGCGTTTATGTATAGACTACAGAGAACTCAACAGGAAAACTCATCCAGACCGTCACCCAATACCTAGAGTTCAGGATATTATGGACAATCTGGGGGGAAACACACTCTTCTCACTGCTTGATCAAGGCAAGGCATATCATCAGGGATTTGTGGCCAAAGACAGTAGACATCTAACCGCTTTTGTGACCCCTTGGGGATTGTATGAGTGGGTCAGAATCCCCTTTGGACTCATGTCAGCACCTGCCACATTTCAACGTTGTATGGAAGAATGTTTGACAGGTTTGAGAGATGAAATATGTGTGCCTTATCTTGACGACATCCTTGTTTTTAGCAGGACATTTGAAGATCATATCAGTGATGTCAGAAAAGTGCTGCAACGTCTGAGAGTGCATGGAATCAAATTGAAACCTCGCAAATGTGAACTGTTTAAAGCCAAAGTAAGATACCTTGGAAGAATTGTGTCTGCTGATGGGAGTCAGATGGACCCAGCTGACACTGCTGCTGTAACATCGCTGAAGAACAAACCACCAGGTACTGTGGGTGAGTTGAGAGCCATGTTAGGACTGTTAAGTTATTATCGTCAGTATATTAAAGACTTTTCACGCATCGCCAGCCCCTTGTATGACCTCCTTAAAGCCCCTGTACAGACTGACACCTTGCAAAACAGACATAGGAAGTGGCATACCAAGCAAAACAACAGAGGGACTCCATCCAACATGCCAATCAGTTGGAAAAACCTGCATCAGTCAGCTCTTGAGCATCTGATAGACTGTCTTGTCAAGCCTCCTGTGCTTGCCTTCCCAGAGTTTTCACAGCCCTTTGTCCTTCACACTGATGCGTCCAACCAGGGACTGGGAGCTGTATTGTATCAGAGACAGAGTGAAAAGCTTCGGGTAATTGCTTATGGCTCCCGTACTTTAACTGCAGCAGAGAAAAACTATTATATGCATTCAGGTAAATTAGAGTTCTTGGCATTGAAATGGGCAATAACAGAGAAGTTTCGCGACTACCTTTATTATGCACCTTTTTTCACTGTGTACAGTGACAATAATCCACTTACCTATGTACTGTCTACTGCTAAACTGAATGCCACTGGGTGCCGCTGGGTAGCAGAGCTCGCTGATTTTCATTTCACAATCAGATATCGTCCTGGTAAGGAAAACATTGATGCAGACAGCTTGTCTAGAATGCCTTTGGATATCGAAACTGTCATGAAAGAATGTACAGAGGAAATGTCATATGATACCGTCAGTGCAGCTACACAAGCAGTGGAGAGTCAAGATGATACTGGTCTTCCCTGGTCCATGGGTGTTTCAGTTCAGTGTGCAACAGTAGATGCGAGGACGGTCTTGATCCCTCTGACAACAGAACAAGTCAGATGTGACCAGAGAAACGACCCAGTAATTGGACCAGTAATGCAATACAAAATGGCAGGGACAAAACCATCGGGCCCGGAACTGAAACAACTCAGTCCTCAAGTTATCTGTCTTCTGAGGGAGTGGGACAAATTAGAGACTAATGACAGTGGTTTGTTGCACAGAAAAACTTTGAGCAGACAACAACTGGTGCTTCCAGAGAAACACAAAAGTACAGTGTTAAAGGAACTGCATGATGAGATGGGCCACCAGGGTGTGGACAGAACCACATCACTGCTAAGAGACCGCTTTTACTGGCCTTATATGCAGAGAGAAATAGAAGAGTACGTCACCAAGAAATGTCTGTGTCTGAAACAAAAGAAGCCAAGTCATGAAACAAGAGCACCCCTAACAAGCATTGTCACCACTCAACCGTTTGAACTTGTGTCCATTGATTTCCTGCACCTTGACAAATGCAAAGGTGGTTATGAATATATTCTTGTAATCATCGACCACTTTACACGATTTGCTCAAGCGTATGCCACGACTTCAAAATCAGGCAAGACTGCTGCAGACAAGATCTTCAATGATTATGCACTCAAGTTTGGTTTTCCCGCAAGAATTCACCATGATCAGGGTGGTGAGTTTGACAATCAGCTGTTTTCTCAACTAAAAAAATACTGTGGGGTTGCTGGATCAAGAACCACCCCCTATCGGCCCCAAGGAAACGGCCAGGTGGAAAGGTTTAACAGGTCATTACTCCAGATGCTAAAGACACTGACAGAAAGACAAAAGACAAACTGGAAAGAGTCCCTGAACAAGTTAATCTATGCATATAACTGCACTCGGACCGAAGTGACTGGCTTCTCCCCCTTTTATTTGTTGTATGGAAGATCCCCTCGTTTGCCAGTCGACATGCTGTTTAACTTAAGCTCAGAGAACGGAGACAACAATCACCACAGCTACATGGAAAAATGGAAACGTGGCATGGAAGAAGCTTATGAGATCACCAGACAAAACGCTCACAAAGCTGCAGTGAGAAGCAAGAGACATTTTGACAGTAAAGTGAAAAGCTCAGTTTTACAGCCAGGTGATCGTGTGTTAGTCAGGAACTTGACCCCTCGTGGCGGTCCAGGCAAGCTGAGAAATCACTGGGAGGACACTATTCACACAGTTGTACGCAGAATGGGTGAGGATAGTCCTGTGTATGAACTCAGACCAGAGAAAGGCAATGGGAGATCTAGGGTGCTGCATCGCAACCATCTTCTTCCCTGTGACCATCTGCCAGTTGAGACCTCTGTTCAGTTACAACAAAAGAAGAAGAATGTAAAAGAAGTGCAGGAGCAAGCTGAGTCAGATGGAGAGGATGATGAGGATGAGTATTACCAAGTACCACTGCAGCTACAGCAGCAACCAATAATCTTGCATGAAACTGTAAATCCTATGCCCACTACGGTACCACTGGAGATTGAGCATGGTCAGCTGGAGGAAAACACACCACCTGAGTTGGAAGAAGCACAAGAGCAAATGAACTGGGATGACAACCACCCTGAGGACCCACCTGAGGAAGATGCTGTACCCTCACCTGCACCAAGTGTTTCCATTCAGGAGAAACACGAGCACCCACAGAGACAACACAGGCGACCTAAGGTTTTCACATACGACAGGCTGGGTACACCAGCTTGCTACTCACTGAGAACACTGCAACAGAACACGAACAGCCACACGCCATGGACATACGCTTTGCAACCATTTCAATACCAACACTTCCGACACTAAACATTCACACAAATGGACTGTTGAACATAACATTCACTGAAATGGACTGTTGAACATAACATGCACCCAAATGGACTGTTGAACATTAAATGCACTCAAATGGACTGTTGAACATTAAATGCACACGAGTGACTGTTAAACACTTAATTCCTAAACATGAACTGTTGGACACAGCATTAACACAAATGAACTGTCGAACACAGCATTCCCAGAATTATACGATCACACATAGGCATGGACTGTTGATGAACTGTGATGAGCTGTGATTGCGATGAAGATACACCACGACACTTTTGCGATACCTTGCGTTGCGTTGATGAACTCTTGCTGAACGAGTGCCTAAACAAGACTGTTAATAGGGTTATGGACTGTTGCGAAAATGTTTCTTACTCGAATGGACACTGTCAGTCGAAAAGTACTGGGACATGGACACTGAGTATTTAATACTCCAAAAGCAAAAAAAAAAAAAAAGAAAGAAAAAAAAAACAATGTATGAAAAGAGTTCCGGCTTGTAACTATGCATTCCTTAATGTCAGGTGTTGCAGTGGTAGCATTGAACTTTTATAGTAATTGAATATTTTGAAAGAGAGAACTCTACATATTTCGCACTCAAGGTCAAAGGTTATGATGTTGGGGACAACATCTATTTTGAGGGGGAGTGTGTGATAGGTTAAATGGGTCAGACAAGACTAGCTGAGAGGTGTTGTCCTTTAGCGCTGTTAATGTATTTTTTTTGCATTGTTTGTTTGAATGGATGGATGCATAATGTGTTCTTTATGTGCTTTGATGTACATGTTTATGTTTATTTGGAAGATGTTCACAATGAAGGAATTTGAATTTGAGGGTTCACAAAGTTTAGCTCGATGATCTGTTGGTTATGCCTTGGGGATCCTGTGGAGGGATGTTGCGCTCCGTTTCTCACTCATTACAGACGAGTGAAAGCAGCGAACGACTCTCCCTCATTCTGTTCAAATACTATTTCCCCTTTTCAAGGTAAATATTGCGTTTAAAGTACTGCAGGTTTGTATGTGTGTTCGAGATGTTATTCTGTGCAATATGTTGTTGTTTTTGGTATGTTTTGAACTGCCTTAAATGATTTAACTTGGAAATGTTTGATAAAAGTAGTGCTCGCGGCAGGGAAACCCCGTAGCTGGTCTGCAACTGTGTGACATGTGGTCGCTGTAGTACGAGCTATCCTGGTTTCATGCATGTGCTTATATGCTGAAGTATAAGTGTATATGTTTCATAATTTCAATCAAAATTACTTATAGCAGAATTCATGTATGTGGTTATATGTAGGAAATGTATATGTTTGTGATTTCATTCCAAACTCATTACAGACGAGTGAAAGCAGCGAACGACTCTCCCTCATTCTGTTCAAATACTATTTCCCCTTTTCAAGGGTACAACATAAATTTGTATATAACTTAAAGTTTGAATATATATTTGGTGTTGAAAATCTTTGCATATTGGTGTATGTTTCACATAAATTAAAAAAAATGTTAAAGGTAAATAAAAAGGTGGCAGTTTATTTTATCTTTTGCATGATTGCTGTCAGTAAAAACAAAGGGCTGTCCCATTCCTGTCTCGAGCACTTCAAGCCCTTGCAGCCTCGTGCACTCAGTCACTTTCCAGGTGCAGGGACTTCAGTCAGTGAGGGCTCAGGGTTCAGGGTTCAGGGAGGAGACTGAGATTCAGCCACAGAAAACCCCAATAAACAACTAAGAAACGAGCCCAAAAACCGGGCTCAGGAGATTTGTCCTCGACTTTAGAGAAAAAAAAAACAGGCCCAAAGACGCTGATAATGAGCAGACCTGGCAACAGAGCTCGTGTCTCGTGCAGCAGCTGAGAAGGCAGCATCGGTGTGTGATCAGCCCGTGAGAATTGTAACGTTTGTCAAACTGAAAAAGGAAGTCCGTTTCGTTTCCACATGTTTAGTAGAAGTGTGTTCAACAACTTTTTCCCAGACAAAGTAGATCTGTGAGTCTCTCTCTCATTTCTCTCCTCGCCCTCTCTGATAATACAGCAGGAAATGTCTTAAAGTCAGTCGGCGGCGCGCGCTCATATCTCCTCTGAAGTTATGTGTGCACGTGCATAGCTGTGTTCATGTGATGGAGCGTGATGTGGACTCAAGCTCGGTGACGTCATGAATGGTTCAGGTGAACGCAGTGTGCTTCCAGCAGCTCGTAGGGAACACAAATGACTCGTGAAGGCTTTGAGGCTCATTTACATTTAATAGTTTGTAAATGAACGGCTCACTCACACCTGAGAATCGGCTCTCATCTTCACTTAAAAGAGCCGTTCAAAAGACTCGACACGTCCTCGAACGACTCATCTCTGGGTGTGTTTGTGTCTTCGTGGTGAGGAGTTTACCTGTCCAACAGGTTTTCTCTGCTGCTTCCTGATTCTGTGGAGCAGTTGATTTAGTCTGAGCTGAAGTCGCAGCAGAGACACTTTTCCTGATTTCTTGAATCTTTAGGAGAAGAAAGAGGACTTCTCAGCAGGTAAGAGAGCCTGAGCAGATCTACCTATCTGTCTAATTACCTCCGCCAAGGAGTTCGTGTTTTCTCCAGAGTCTGTCTGTCTGTCTGTCAGCAAGATGACACAAAAACTAGAGGATGGATTTACATGAAATGTTCCAGAGGTGAACTTTGGCCTAAGGAAGAAGATCTTACATTTAGGTGCAGATCTGATTCAGATCGACATCACAAAGAAACATTAAAGTTTATGATGAACGCCCATTACTTGACCCAGGGCTGTGATTTGTCCCTCCCACGGCACCATCCGATTGGTCACACGCAGCGCGCGCTTCAGAGGCTGCATCCCAAAGCTCCAAAGTTTCCTCCTCGTTTCCTCTACTTGTGTCCCAGGGTCTATAGAGGACTGATATGTGAGCATCTCTGTTAACTACTGACTTTTTAAATTTTATTATTGTCCATGTTTGACTTTGTAAATGTATGTGTGGTCTGGTAGACTGAAAAAAACTGAATTGCCCTTTGGGAGAAATGAATTTGATCTACAAATTGACTGCAGTGCAAATATAAACATACAATCTCAAAAAGTGCTTTGTTGTTGTAACAATCAGAGGAACTACATTGTTGAATGAAAAGGAAAACAAATAACAGTCCTCAGAGCTGCAGTTTAGACCTATAAATGTCTGAACTGTGAACTACAAAACCCAAAACCAATGAAGTTGGCACGTTGTGTAAATCTTAAATAAAAACAGAATACAATGATTTGCAAATCCTTTTCAACTTATATTCAATTGAATACACAGCAAAGACAAGATACTTAATGTTCAAACTGAGAAACTTTATTTTCTTTTGCAAATAATCATCTACTTAGAATTTAATGGCAGCAACACATTGTAAAAAAGTTGTCACAGGGTCATTTTTACCACTGTGTTGCATCGCCTTTCCTTTTAACAACACTCAGTAAACGTTTGGGAACTGAGGAGACCAATTTTTGAAGCTTTTCAGGTGGAATTCTTTCCCATTGTTGCTTGATGTACAGCTTAAGTTGTTCAACAGTCCGGGGTCTCTGTTGTTGTATTTTTACGCCGCATAATGCTCCACACATTTTCAATGGGGGACAGGTCTGGACTACAGGCAGGCCAGTCTAGTACCTGCACTCTTTTACTCTGAAAGCCACGCTGTTGTAACACGTGCAGAATGTGGCTTGGCATTGTCTTGCTGAAATAAGCAGGGCGTCCATGAAAAAGACGTTGCTTGGATGGAAACATTTGTTGCTCCAAAACCTGTATGTACCTTTCAGCATTAATGGTGCCTTCACAGATGTGTAAGTTACCCATGCCATGGGCACTAATACACCCCTATACCATCACAGATGCTGGCTTTTGAACTTTGTGTCTATAACAGTCCGGATGGTTCTTTTCCTCTTTGGTCCGGAGGACACGACGACCACAGTTTCCAAAAACACTTGTAAATGTGGACTGGTCAGACCACAGAACACTTTTCCACTTTGCATCAGTCCATCTTAGATGAGCTCGGCCCAGAAGGCGGCGGTGTTTCTGGGTGTTGTTGATAAATGGCTTTGGCTTTGCATAATACAGGCCATTTTGATGTCTCACTAATAAATGTGTTGTCATACTGTGATATTCTGTCCCATTCTAGGTTCAAAGTGCAGCATATTTTAATCCAATAAAGTGGAGAAGTTCAATATTTGCCTTGATTTGGGTGGCAGCTTCCACTCACAGTCCAAGCTCAGATGAAGTTCCCTGACTCCACCATGAAATGTGAAAATAAAAATTGGTCACACTTTACTTAAAGGTCTAGTTTATAATGCATTAGAAGCACATGCATAAGACGTTATAATGCATGTATAATGATTCATAAGTGTCATTATAATGGTGTTTAACCATGCATAAGAACTTGTACCAAGGTTTATAAAGTATGACAAGAGTGGACATAATGTATTATAATCAAGCCTTTATAATGTTTTATACCTGCAGACTCAAGTGACAAGAGTTTGAATGAAGAATCTGAAGTCCTGGGTCACATTAGAACCATCCTGACTCCAGACAGGAGTAAAGACACACATAGAACTGCTCAACATAGAACAGACGCGATATTCTTAGTTACAGAAAAAGTGTAATTCCTTATAAATATCATTAATATGTTATGTTGTTGTAAATTACTTTCTTCAGTTTTCTCAGGTGCTAGAATTTTAATTTTTTAGCTATGCAAGTTTTTTTTATAGATTTCAATTGTATTGATTTGTGAAGAATAATCTGCAACATCCTTTATATTTTGTTTTTGTAAAATAAGTTTGTTTTAAAGATCATTATGGTGTTTAATATTTAACTTACATTTTACTTCCAGACAGTAAAATGCTGCTCCTTAGTGATTCTAATTGTGTTATCATATCATGCAAATGCTAATAACTTTATACAGTGTTGTCACTTTACTTAAAGCAATCAAAGTCGTCTACATAAGGCATTACAACCTTTCTTTACTCCTGTCTAGAGTCAGGATGGTTCTAATGTGACCCAGGACATCCATCTCCTCCTCCTCCTCCTCCTCCTCCTCCTCCTCCTCCTCTTCACCCTCTGGTAGAGTAGGGGTGTATGTGGACTGTCCTGCTGGATCTCTGTCCTTCTATGAAGTCTCCTCTGATGGACTGATCCACCTCCACACCACAGAGACCACATTCACTGAGCCCCTCTATCCTGGGTTTACAGTATGGTCTGGTTCGTTGTCTCTGTGTGGTCTGTAGTCCAAACCTGCAGGTGATTCAAAGACCTGAGATGTCTTGTCCTCTGCAGCGTCCCCTGAAGAGACGTCTGTTTGTGCTGACAGGAAACAGCTGATCATCAGTCAGCTGATGTCACCTATGAACAGCTGATTGTTCTGAACAAAAACAGGCTGAAAGAATTCAAATCAAGAAAATCAGTGTTTCATGTCTTTATTTACCTGATGAGGAACATCTGAACACCAACAACCAGCTGAAGACTGATCTAGATATTTATTACACTGATTATTATGTGTATTTTTTTTTACAGTTGAAGTATCTCGAATATATAATGTCAACAAGAACACAACAACAATAGAATATACAACTCCTCCTCTTCTATTGTTGTCTTCGTTCTCTTCACCTGAGAGGACTGAAGAAAGTAATTTACAACAACATAACATATTAATGATATTTATAAGGAATTACACTTTTTCTGTAACTAAGAATATAGTGTCTGTTCTATGTTGAGCAGTTCTATGTGTGTCTTTACTCCTGTCTAGAGTCAGGATGGTTCTAATGTGACCCAGGACTTCAGATTCTTCATTCAAACACTTGTCACTTGAGTCTGCAGGTATAAAACATTATAAAGACTTGATTATAATACATTATGTCCACTCTTGTAATACTTTATAAACCTTGGTACAAGTTCTTATGCATGGTTAAACACCATTATAATGACACTTATGAATCATTATACATGCATTATAATGTCTTATGCGTGTGCTTCTAAAGCATTATAAACTAGATCTTTAAGTAAAGTGTGACCCAAAAGGTAAAGCAAATAACTGAAAAGAAATAATCAAACCAGAGTCTTGTTTTTCTGCAGTTATTTATTCACCTTTGGTTCCAAACATGAGCCCTTTTATTTGACCTTTGTTGACATGAAAAGACTTCAGTTCTCAGTTATTTGACACTATTTCATTTCCATCTTCCCCAGTGAATGTGTCCTGATACAGATAGTTCTGCTTGATTTAGTTTGTCTTCTTCTTGTTGAGACCTCTTGTGTTTCCTGTTTGACCGTCTTGATCCTGGTTTCAGTTCAGTTTTGTGTGTGGTGGTGTGTTTCCTGTTTTATTTTGAAATCCCTGTGTTCCTTGTGGTGTGTTCCTGCCCTCCCTCCTGTGTGCCTCTGATCAGGATTCTCTTCAGCTGTGTGATTGTCTCACCTGTGCTGTGTGTTTAGTCCCTGTGCTCCCCTTTGTCTGTGTTGGCTCTCTGCTCTTCTGTGTCACAGCTGCACAAGTCTCTTCAGTGTTCTCTGCTGTTTCTCTGCTCTTTGGACTTTTCTTCAACTTTTTGTTCAGATTTTGATTTGACCTTTTTGACTTCAGCTCCACTGTTTGTTCTTGGTAGCTTCTTTTATTTTAAATCTTTCTAAGAGATTTTGTTTTTGTATTTTGACTTTTTTTTGTTGAGGATTAGTTTTTGGATTTTGATCCTGTTTGAGTTGTTAAATAAAACATTTTTGTTGATCTGCATTTGGATCATTCTCTTTTTTTATGTTTATTTTTTTGAACATATCTGCACACTTTTTCCTTTACCATTTTTCACAAAGAAGGACTTGATCTTGAACAGACTATTATGTTTACATTTTACATGCATTATGTGCATTTTTACTTTGTTTTGTAAAGAATGGCTTGATTTCATAGAGGGTCTTTGTTTTTGAAATGCATATCATAAAACAGGGGTTTGCAAAGTGCTTTGACAGCAGGCAGGAACATACAGACAGAAAAGCACAAGAGAATTAAAATAAATACAAAATTTAAGACATCCACAAAACACAAATTACAATTGATGGAGACCATGTCATTGGAACCCAATAACATGGGACAAGACTGAGGACTAACGTAAAGCTAAAAACAAAACAAACATAAAAGATTGATCATAAAACAACTGAATCGAGATAATAAAAGATAACAATAACCTTTTTTAGGTATAAAGGTTAAGAGGATAACACCAGGTGAAGCAAAAATAAAGCAATTTTATTTTATTTCTGATTTTAAAGAGGGAACAGTGCATATTAATGAACATTTTTACAAATGTAAATAAGCCAGATTACAGCCTTGGGCTAATTTCCATCTGCAGACCCCCTGGCAGGTTGATTGTAACATTTACATACAAAACATTATGCAGACTAAATACAGTCGGACAAACTGAAGGACAGTAGACAAGTATAAAAATAAACAGAAACATATAGACTGCACATCCTCCATCACACAGAGTCCATCAAACATTTAGCAAATGCAACTTCTATTGCACTGAATGTTATTGCACATATTTATATGACACAGAGACAGCATAAAGCATGAGTTACATTTTAAAGTACTTTAAGTATATAAATATTATGCTTAAAGTCATATGCTAATCAAATTCAAAGCATACTTAATGTCTCACAAGTAAAACAGTACTTTTTATTTCATTGAAGTAAACTTCAGTGAACTATGTGGACTATACCGAGCACACTAATAGAATACAGAAGAGAGTACTTGCAGACTTGAAAGTGTAGTTTTCTAATCTTAAAATGAGCTTTTAAAGTAAACTTTAAGTATACTTTTATATCCTAAAAAGACCTGATATACTTCAAAGAAGTATTCAATTAGTATTCTTTCTAGTACACTACAAGCGCATGGTAGATATTGTACTTAGAATATTTATACTGAAGTACACTCACTTAAATACTTAAGTAGACTCCTTGTTCAGGGAAAGCTTCCTCCCTGTAGTCATCTTCATTGATGATCCTCGATGCAATCCCGCCCTCTTGTGGATTAAATAGTGTCCTACACACAGACATAAACATCAATAAAATGTTTATTAAAATACCAAATATAAGAATATTTATGTGCTCAGTCTCCATTCCTCTTCTGTGGTGAAGTGTGTCGAGTTCATGAAAATAACATCAGAAAGGATCTTTGATAAATCCTCCACTAAAATCTCAACAGGAAGTTGATGAGGCTCCATTTCCTGTCTGCTCCTCCCCACGTCTTAATTTAAGTTTCGTTTTTGACTCTTTAGTGTCGCAGCAGAGAATTCAGGAGGTGAGTACACTCGGCTTCAGCTGGACTCAGAAAATACTGGAATAATGATCGAATAGCTGTTCAGATGATTGATTATGAGGAGATGTGGAGGGCAGGTGAAGCTGTTTAGATCGTCTTTGCTCATCAATTCAGCTTTTTGATGAAGAACAGGTCGAACTTTAACATGGACACTTCCTGGTTTGAACTCGTCTTTAAGGTTAAATGTGTGATCAGAGATCCCTGATCTGATCCATGAACGCCTCTCTGCTGTGATCTGTCTTTATTCTGACAGAGCTGAGTTCATGCTGAGAGGGAATGTGAAGACTGAAGAACAGATTCTGGAGAAAGAGAAGGCTCTTTACTGTCACAGATTTGCTCTGACTTTGGTAAAAGTCTCTCCCTCCTGACTGATTTATGAAAACTCTCTGAACTGTGATCGACTGAAGAGTTCAGGACAAACTTTCAGGCAGCAGTGAGCAGACTGGAGGACACATTTCCCGAGGGGTCAGAGCTTTTCTGGTGTCGTGCCAATGTGCCTATGTCTGTCAGAGTAACGTGTGCAGTTATGCATGTGTGTGTGTGTGTGTGTGTGTGTGTGTGTGTGTGTGTGTAAAAATGTGGCCTACAGTCTGCTCACTGCTGCCTGAAAGTTTTTCAGAATAAATAAATAAATATATAAAGATAGTAAATATGTATAATAATATTAGTAAATATTAACTGAATATGACAGAGTTTGAACAGGATATTGATCCTGATCAAAACTTTGATGAGTCATTAAGTAGTTCTTTTACAGATCAACACTTTAATTCAATCATAATCATGAGTAAGGTAAATCTCTTATTGGCTTTAACAGTAGACATTTATACACTGATGTCCAGAACAGCTGTTAGACATGGTCCAGAACAGAGTGAGTAAACTTAAATGCTGATTTGACAAAAGTAAAAGCTCACTTCATGTAAAAATTAAACAAATTTTATGTATTTTTTAATAGAAAAATGAAATGGAAGGTGATGATGTAACTGTTGAAGGTACTAAGAACGTATATTTGTTTATTCTGACTGACCACAAACTCTGCTGGAAACAAACATGAAATATCTGTGTTCAGAAAAATACCAAGAAGTATTGGAATAATCAGTAAATCATTTTGACCACAAAAATCCTAACACACAGTCTACTGCTCCATGATCCAGCCGTGTCTCTCTTACTGTGTTCAAGTCCGATCTACTGAAGATCTGCACATTACAGAAAAGAGTTATTCAGATCATAAATCACGCTGAGATCACACTAACCCTTTGTTTTTAAAATCACAACTGTCCCATCGTCCACACAACACATTTGTGTTTGTGGTGTCAAAATCTGGAGCAGCCTGGATGTCACTTTAAAAATGTACAATAACATACAAATATTTAAATTACACTATAGACAAGTATTAATAGATTCAGACTAGTAATTTAGTGAAAACATGCTTTATACCAAAACACTCTGTTAGCATATTTTTAATATTATTATGAATCTTATAACACTGATTATTATCAACATGATAAAATAATAATATTTAGGAACATAAAATGTAGTTTAGAACAGATGTACTGTGGGCTGATTATTGTTAGTGCTGTCAGGTGATTCAAAAAAATAATTAATTACAGGATTTATAATTAATTAATCTAATTAATCACATTTTAATCTCATATTTGCTTAAAGTCCCCACCTAAAGAATTTGAATTCTAGGATATTATAAAATTGTAGTGGATGATTAATCAAATGAATACACTAAAAAGTGAAGATTTGTAAATCCACATTTTTATTGGTGACTAAATAAAATCAAAGTCAGGCGTCTTGTCCAGAAAATTCTAAGCTCAATCAGGAAACTCAAATTACACTTTAAGTGTGTTTCATAAATTAAATTCAAAATAAGAAAAAGGTCGAGGACATCAAGCAAAACAATTAGGCCTGATGCATTATTAAAGAATTCAGTTAATATAGATAAATAAATTCAAAAATAAAATAAGACTGAGTCTTCAATAGGCCATTCCTGTTGTCACCTGGGCTTTGTTTGGTTTGACTAGACGCATGTGTGAAGTGACATGTGCCACTGCCATGTACGGTCCTCCAGCTGGACAATATCAAAATGTTTGTGTGCTATGATTAATCACGATTAATTTTTTTAGTGTATTAATTTGCGTTGTAATTAATTAATCTAATTAATGCACTAAAGTGACAGGCCTAATTATTGTATCTATATACTTAGTTATGAGGTGGATGATCATAAATACAGAAGCGTACTTTTAAATAAGTATTTTCATGTATAAACTGTTTATATTATATACTACTAAGATTAGTTTTTTATATTATATACTACTACTACTTAGTATTAGTGAGTTTTTTTCTTGGAGGTTTAAATGAAGAATGGAGCTGAGAATCATTTTTCTATGAGGATTTACTGTAGTTTGTAAAATAAGGCTGTTACCCATGGATTTATATTGTTGTCATGAATAATGACAGCTGGTAATGACTTAAAATTTTAACTCAGGATCTGAACTGGTTTGTCAGGAAGGGTTTGACCAGATAAGTTCTTTGCTTGACTCTTCCTCATACTGGTTTTGGTGTTGACATACATGTGTAAATATATATTTGATGGACGTGTGCAGTTATTTGGTGAACATATTTTTGTCAGGATTCAAGACCAGAGTAACCACACCACTTAAGGATTACTACAAAATGTTATCTTATATTTTTACTAGTCTGCAATTACTGTTCTCCAAATGTTGAGAGTCATTTTGATTCATGTTTTGTTTTGTAAGGTCTTACATGGATTATTTGAATGTTTTATCATTTATTTGATATTTTTTGGTTTGTCATTTATCCAGACCTGATGAAAGTGGATCATTAACTTCATCTGTAGTAAAGGAAACGGAGGAGAGACTCTGAGGAGGTGAAACAGGTTTGAGTGAAAACACAATAAAACAATAAAGGTGATATCAGTCAGAGCTCAGACTCCATTTGAAGAGGACTAACTGAAGCAGAGGGACAAACACTAATCTGAGACAGGGTGAGTGTTGATGCAGTCTGAATATTTCTGCTCTGTTTTAATGTCTGGATGATCAGTTCAGTGAAGAGAGTGAATGCTGAGTGATGCTCTTTAAAATGAAACACAGACACTGATATAACAGACATGCTGCTCAGTCAATGTGAGGCTCTTTCCTCCTTTAATTATGTTTTTTTGTTTTTATGAGGCTCCAGATTAAAATAAAGTCTCTGTATGGTGGCTCTATCACTGTGGCAGACTCCTCTGACTGTCAGCCATGTGATTTGAGCAGATATATTTAAAGAGTGTTTACAGAGTGAACTGCTATACACCCTGAAACATCCTCATTAATCTGAGCTCTCTCTGACATGAACAGGAATGATCGTTTGGTCTCATATTTTGATTTTAAGGCAGTTTTTTCCTGAACTCTTAACGTCCTCATGATAAAATAATGTGACTCTTACGGTGGTATCAGTAAATGGAGCCTCATGATTCATCCAGAGTGACCAAAGATCTGTTTTATGGCACTTTAATCTCCAAGCATGATGGACTTTGCTTCATATCCTTGGAGATACAAGCACTGCTCCATAAATCAGGACCACTGTTTAATTATTAACGTATGGCTTAAACAGTTCAGGCTTAATTTTGGGGCATGTGCCACCAGAGGGCTCTCAAAAAAAAAAAAAAATTTAAAAAAGACCCTTAGGTTATAAGTGAATCATGGGAGTGATTTCCTTTTCATCCCAAAACAACATGACATGTTTAGGTTTGTAGCTTTAATGACGAAACAGCGTCGTGTTACAGTACGAGTCTGTGCTGTCATCATTTTAGATTCTTACACTTTACAAACTGAGCTGAAAAACTGAAATCAGTGATTTAAAATGACTCCTTTCTGCCCAAACACCGACTTTACTGTCTTATCTCTTCTCCTTTAGCTTCATGGTTCAAAAGTTTGATTCTTTATTTTTTGAACAAACATCAGCTGAGGATGAATATTTCATGAGATGAAGATCATGGAGAAAATCATCTAAATCAGACTTGTTAAGATCCATTAAAGTGTTTCTCTGTTTCCCTCCTGACTCCTGTTTACAGACGCTGCCCTTTGACCTTCAGTGGGAGGAGCTTAGTCTCAGTTACCGTCAGTTAACACCCTCTGTTGTTTTCTGCACATGCTCAGTAGGATTTTCTCTGCTGACTGAAGTGTAGTGAGATCATTTAACCACGGCTGATTTGAACCACAGACATGTTTGAACAGAGGCTGTTCCTGTTTCTGTGACTCTCAGAATTGATTTTCCGTCTAAAGTTTTGATCACTGTGAGCTCAGATGAAGATTATCAGCCATGACCCCGTGACCTCAGCTGTGAACTTTATTGACCTCATTAAACTGCTTCAGTCCTTCCTCACAGCTCTAAATGATCAGAACACCGTGTTTCCTCAAACAGAGACCGCTGCTCAGTCTGCAGCCCTGTGTGATCATAGACATTATATATGTAGACGCCTCATTGACTGGAGCTGCCTGTTGGAGCTGACATATCAACAGGCCGCCATCTTGGATGGGTCTCACATGCAGTCCCAGTGCGTTTGTTTCTACTGAGGAAGGTGTTTTATGCCCAAATATAATCTGCATAACTCAGCAAATTTGACCAGATTTCACATAGATTAGCTTGTTACAAATGACAGAGATTTACTGATGATACAGGACGCTGTCACACATTAAAAATTCCTTCCTTCATTCCTTCCTGCAATGAGACATTACAGAGAGATGGACAAACAATGTGTGATCAACAATATTTTTGTGGTCATGGAATTGTGGAAATCCGGGTTACTCTTGGCTGTGGATGATGTTTCAATATTTGTCCCGTCTCTCTCTCTGTGGCCCTGTGATTGGCTGATCCAGGGTGTACCCTGCCTTTCCTCAAATGTGAACTGGGACAGGCTCCAGCCCCACAACCCTGAAAGGTTAAGTGGTGTAGCAGGGTCGTGTTAATCAAATACATTTTTCTGTCACTGATAGATTTGTTGATAAATGACAGAATGTTCTGGAGACTGTCTGTTGTTATGACAGAAAAGAGGGCGATCCAGTGTGCCATCATACTCCTGCAGACACTCAAACATCACTGTTTTTCTCACCAGTAGATCCTGGAGGAGGTCATTTATGCAAACAAAGATCCCTTCAGAGTTGGTGGACACAATCACAACGCTGACACTCAGAGCTGCTGACTGCGCCACTCTATCCATACAGTAGCTGTGGGCTCAGGGCCTGTGAGCCCCATGGGTCAGGCACAGGGTTCTGGACCTGCCCCCGTAGGATCAGCTAGAAGTAAAAAGTGTTTGATGCCCATTTATTTTGCTTTTAATCCAAAACACTCAGATGAATGGACTGCACTGATTTTCAGATCAGTACAATAATTCATTGCTGTATCTGGGCCACCTCTGCAGTGGGGACTGTTCGCTAACTATGGTAACACCCGCTAAGCAGGCTACATAACTATGACGCAGATGAGGGTTTAGTCTCAGAGGTGCAGAGCTGCTTCTCCAAATCAGTGACCCCCACCTCCAGAGCAGAAATCAAACCGCACTTCTGCACCACGCAGAAGTGTGGTTTGATTTCACCACGCCGCCTCTGCAAGATGGCGGCGCACACAGACGCAGCGGCTTGCAGCTCCGTGTTTTTTCTCCTTTTGTTATGTGTTTCGTATGTCTTTTCATTCGCAAAATTCATCTACAGTCGCCAGGGGCTTCTGGACATTGGATTTAATTAAAACTGACAATATCAGCAGAATCAAGCCGTTTTTACAACATTCCAAAGCGACATAGAGAGAACGCCTGGTGCTCCGTGGATCGTTGTCGGCCCCGGCAGGCGGCGAAGTTGGCGAAGAGAGAGGAAGCAGAAGCAAGGCTGCCGGTCCGGCCTGCTAGCCAGACTGATGAGAAGCCCACACAAGCCTCCCCTCCCGAGTATGTTTCTGACCAACGCCGCGATCCTTGATCCTCAAAATGGACGAGTTAGAACTACTCATTGAAGGAAATCAATATGTGAGAGACTGCTGTGTTTCAATCATATCAGAAACCTGGCTTCACCCGCTGATCCCTGGCCGCAGTGCAGCTAGCAGACCGCTCCATGCACAGATGGGACCGCAACAGTGACTCTGGTAAGAGGAGAGGAGGTGGTCTTTGTATTTACGCATACAAAGCGTCGTTATACATTGTTGCAGGAGACATTAACCAGGCAAAACTGAAGTCTGTCCTGCCTAAATTCTATCAACATATAAGCTGTGCTACCAGAGGGGAAAACACTTTAGATCACATCTACACAAACATTAAGCATGCATACAGAGCCATACAACTGCCACACTTAGGCCAGTCGGACCACCTCTCTCTGCTTCTTGCCCCTGCCTACACACCGCTTAGAAGAAGCACAACTCCAGTGACCAAGACCATCACAACCTGGCCTGAAGATGCGCTTCCTCAACTCCAGCACTGTTTCGAGCACACTGAATGGAGTGTCTTTGAACATCAGGACCTGACCCTACACACAGAGGCTGTACTATCCTACATCAAGTTCTGTATGGGGAATGTAACACTGGATAAACGCATCCGAGTGTTCCCTAAGCAGAAGCCCTGGATCAATGGCCAGGTCAAGACACTCCTCAAAGACCGCAACACTGCCTTCAGGTCTGGAAACAAGGAACTATACAGTGCTGCCAGAGCCGACCTGAAGAGAGGAATCAGGAAAGCGAAAGCAGAGCACAGACAGAGGATTGAAAGCCACCTCTCTGACAACAACTCTCGACTGGTTTGGCAGGGAATCCAGCAGATCACAAACTTTAAGGGTCATACAAACTCAGGAGTGGCCTCGAGCACCGCACTAGCAGAGGAGTTAAATTCCTTCTTTGCACGCTTTGAGACCCCGCCCAAAAGTCTGCAGTCCCACACCCCCAGCCACATCCAACTTCCAGCTCCCATCCACCTCATGTGCAGGCACATGAGGTGGAAAGATGCTGAAAAAGGTGAACCCCAGGAAAGCTTCTGGACCTGACGGTGTACCGGGAAGGTGCTCAAGGCCTGCGCCGCACTGAATTCTCGCAGGTCTTCACCAAAATCTTCAACCTCTCTCTCACACAGTCCACCATCCCAGCTTGCCTGAAGTCCACCACCATCCTCCCAGTGCCAAAAAAATCTGCCACCGTCAGCCACAAGGACTACTGCCCAGTTGCACTCACACCCATCATCACCAAGTGCCTGGAACGGCTGGTTCTCAACCACATCATGACCTGCCTCCCTTCCTCTTTTGACCCCCACCAGTTTGCCTACAGAGCAAACAGGTCAACAGAGGACGCCATAGCCATCACTCTGCACACTGCGCTGAGCCACTTAGAACATCGGGAGAGCTACGTCGTTGACTCAGCCTTTAACACCATCATCCCTAACATCCTGGTCAGGAAACTGACTGATCCAGGTGCAGGTGAGTGGGGGGAGTCCCAGATCAAAGACTTCCTGACAAACCGACCCCAGACGGTTAAACTGGGGCCCCACCAGTCCTCCACCCGGTCATTAAGCACAGGCTCTTCACATCGGTGTGTGCTGGGTCCACTGCTCTACACCCTCTACACCACGGACTGCAGACCTGCCCACTCCAGCAACACCATCGTTAAGTTTGCGGACGACACTACGGTGTTGGGACTGATCACCAGGGGCGACGAGTCTGCCTACAGGGATGAAGTCCTGAAACTGGCTGAGTGGTGCTCGGCAAACAACCTGTCTGTGAACACCACAAAGACCAAAGAAGTCATCCTGGATTTTAGGAAACTCAGGTCTGATCCATCTCCCCTCTTCATTCACGGGGATCCAGTGGAGAGGGTCCACACCTTCACCTTCTTGGGTACTGTGATCACCGACAACCTCTCCTGGTCTGCAAACACCTCAGCTGTCTTCAAAAAGGCACAGCAGCGTCTGCATTTCCTGAGAGTACTCAGGAAAAGTAAGATCTGTGAGAAGCTGCTGGTGACCTTCTACCGCTCCACCATCAAGAGCATCTTAACCTACAGCAACACCGTGTGGTTCTCCCACTGCACCGAGGCAGATAGGCAGAGACTACAG
Source organism: Scarus forsteni (assembly GCA_036419115.1). NCBI lineage: Eukaryota > Metazoa > Chordata > Actinopteri > Labriformes > Labridae > Scarus > Scarus forsteni. The sequence goes on along the minus strand of JAZDUH010000208.1, from coordinate 19,296 downwards.
CAAGTGGTCAGGACAGCTGAAAAGATCATGGGATGCCCCTTTCCTTCCCTCTCTCAGACACCTGTACACATCCCGCTGCCTCAGCAGAGCCGAGGCAATCAAAAGAGACAATACCCACCCAGCACACCACCTGTTCGAACTGTTACCCTCTGGCAGGCGCTACAGGTCCATCAGAACAAAGACAAACAGACTAAGAAACAGCTTCTTTCCACAAGCCATCACTGCACTGAACTTAAAGGGTCACTGACACATACACAGTCATGGAAATGTGCAATAACTGCGAATACCACAAATGCTCTACTGTATATAATTATTTTTCTATTTATATTCTTCTTTTAAACTTGCACTACTTTTAGATTCTTATTTTTAAATATTTGTAATATTTTAATACATATTTTTAATATTTTACTACTGTTTTATACACAGATGCTGCTTGAAATTTTGTTGTACACTGTGCAATGTCAATAAAAAGGATTCTGAATCTGATTCTGACTTCATATAGAAAATGAGGATGAGGAGGATGTAAATATATGGCACATCGGGCAGTAGAGAGGAGGAGGCAGAGAGAAGCCATAGTAGCAGCTAAATGCTAGGCTAGGCTCAGATCAGAGCAGAAGAAAGACAATTACCTTAATTATGGCCACTGAGCAACTAACTGGAGAAATTAACTGAACCTTAGTACATTTAAAGTTTGACAAACAGAGTAGGTATATATATATATATATATATATATATATATATATATATATATATATATATATATATATATATATATATATATGTAGCTGTAACTAGCGTTAGCAATCTGAGACAAACACACTGCTGAAGACACAAACAGGAAGTGACAGGGTACTCTCACCACAGTAGCAGGAAACAGCAGTGAGCAGGGACAGACTAAATATTCATGCAATCACTTTCCAAATGTTGAAGACCCTCCTGCAGGAAGAGTTTGTTGTTCACGCTCTGCTCTCTGACTCCTTTATCACAGCTGACAGACAGCAGGGGGCGCTCTGCTATGGACCAGACTGAAGAACCAGAGCAGGGGGTCTCTCCATCAAAAACCTCTCTGAATAAAGAAGACCAGGGTCTGAGGTGAGATGAAGATCTGAACCATCACACTCTGATACTGTCACTACATCATCTTCACCTCTCAGTCGTCCTCAGACGAGCTTCCATCGAAGTCTCCAATCCTTCCGGCTTTCCATACACCCAGCCAGTTCCGAGGAGCTTTCAGCTCCTAATCCCTTTTCAGGACGTCCACATACGTTAGCGCGGGATGTCCTCGTGATCGATGCCCACGTGTTGGTTCCCACAGGACCAGCCTGCTGGCCAGGAGCTCCCAATGTCTGTGGCAGTGGCCGGCAAGCCTCATCCTCCGAGCTGCTACCTTCTTGCTGAGCCTTGGCAGTTGCCTGTACAGGTCCTTGTTGGAAATTAGGATGTTCTGGTCCGCATTCAGAACAGCTCGAAGCATTCTGGTGTGGCACCCATCCAGGGACTTCTGCAGGGTGGGTGTCAGGGTCCAGCTTTCACAGCCATACAGGAGGACAGACTCAACAATGGCGTGAAATAGACCCAGCTTTATATGTCGGGTGTTCATCATGATCTTTATCATCATCAGTCCATTATCAGCAGATAGTTTGGTTAATTATTCATTACTGATTTGTCTTAGGGAAAGCAGATATTTCTCTGGACCCAAAATATAGAAACTCAGACTCAAATATCATTTTTATGTGTATAAAGATCATAGAACATGGGTTATTTCTTAAGTATCTGTTGAAGGTTCAGGGGGCTGAACCAACAAAACAGCTGAAGAGTGATAACAGAGTCTTCCTGTTGCACATGAGAAAACCAAGGTTGTTAGCACAAAGAATAACAGTAGTTTCTTTTGATAAAGTTGGCCTGAATGAGTTCCCACCCTGATAGACAGAACAATCTGGCAATGAGAGGCTGAAGAACTCCAGCTTGTAGTTACTGCAGGCTGATCGTCAAATTTGAGGCACCTGAGGTTGACTGAGGCTGGAGGTGGTGTTAAGGTGCAGTCATACCGAATGAGACTTCTACAACCACTCTCAATGTAAAGTCAATTTACTGCCGCGATGGGTCCAGGCTAACTAACCTCAAAGCGATGCATCGGCCGTGATCAAAGCAACCTGGTCGTCACTCCATCAGCAGAATAGAAAAGTCAAACTTTTCAGGTGATATTGTGTGTGGCTGTGCAGCAACAGCCAATCGGCATTCTGTGGCTTTGTGAATTTACCAGTGACAGAGTGTCACTCCATGTCCATGTGGAAACATTACTCAGTGAGGACATTAGTTCCACCTCACAGCAGAAGCTGCTGCAGGGTTTTGTGGTTGGTAGGTGAGTGAAAATGATACAGTTAGGAAAATGTCACTTTTTGCATCCTATTATTTGATGTACAGTGGGAAGAAAAAGTAAGTACACCCCTTGTAATTTTGTACATTTCTGCAAAAATTGGTTGTAAAATGTGGTCTGATCTTATCTCAAATCACAAGAATGAGTAAACAGTGTCTGCTTAAACTAATGCCACCCTAACAATTACATTTTATCATTTTTTTTATTGGCCATTAGATGTAAACATTCACAAGACAGGGAGGAATAAGTAAGTACACCCCCCTGGCTATGGATCCTCCAAGAGCTAGTTAGTCAAATTTATGAGTCAGGTGTGAGCCAACCTGAGGTTCAATTACTGAGGTGTGGCTTAAAGCTGCCCTGCCCACTGGAAATCACACACCAGGTAAGAGTTGTCTCTTGATGAGGGGCACTGTCTGATGTGCACCATGCCTCGCTCAAAAGAACTCTCTGAAGGCCGAAGATCAAGAACTGTTGATTTGTGTAAAGCTGGAAAAGGTTACAAAACCATCTCTAAAAGTCTTGATGTTCACAAATCTACGGTGAGAAAATCTGTCTACAAATGGAGACGGTTCAGCACTGTTGCTTCTCTTCCAAGGAGTGGTCGCCCTGTAAAGATGACTCCAAGGGCACAGCACAGGATCCTCAATGAGGAAATAAAGAACCCTAGAGTGTCAGTGAAAGACTTACAGAAAACACTGGAACATGCCAACATCTCTGTTGACACATCTACAATACGTAAAACATGAAACAAAAATGGGTTTCATGGGAGAACACCACGCAGGAAGCCATTGCCGTCTAAAAAGAACATTACTGCACGTTTGAAGTTTACAAAAAAGCATTTAGATGCTTCACAGCGCAACTGGGAAAATATTCTGTGGAGTGATGAAACCAAAGTTGAATTGTTTGGTGGGAACACACAACGTCATGTGTGGAGGAAAAATGAAACAGCACACCATCATCAAAACCTTATTCCCACTCTTAAGTATGGTGGGGTGAGCATCATGGTTTGGGGCTGCTTTGCTGCCTCAGGGCCTGCACAGCTCGCCATCATCAATGGAAAAATGAACTCACAAGTTTACCAAGATATTTTGCAGAAAAACCTGAGACAATCTGTCGAACAGTTGAAGCTCAAAAGAGGATGGGTGCTGCAACAGGACAACGACCCAAAGCAGAACAACTTTAGAATGGTTTCAGAAGAATAAAATAAATGTTCTGGAATGGCCCAGTCAGAGTCCTGACCTAAACCCAATTGAGATGCTGTGGCATGACCTCAAGAAAGCTGTTCACACCAGACATCCCAAGAATCTTGCAGAACTGCAGCAGTTTTGTGAAGAGGAATGGTGCAAGATTCATCCTGATCATTGTGCGCGCCTGATCTCTCTCTCTCTACACCTCAGACTTCGACTACAACTCTGAATCCTGTCATATACAGAGATTCGCTGATGATACAGCCATTGTGGGATGCATCAGAGGTGACCATGAGGAGGAGTACAAGTCTGGTGGGGGACTTTGTCGACTGGTGCCAAACAAACCACCTGCAACTCAACATTGGTAAAACCAAGGAGATGGTCATTGACTTTGGAAAGTCAAGACCACCCCCTCAAACACTGGCCATTGAGGGTGCAGATGTGGAGATGGTTGGCACCTACAAGTACCTCGGGGTGTGGCTGGATGAGAAGATGGACTGGGCTTACAACACAGACCACCTGTACCGGAAAGGACAAAGCAGGATGTACTTTCTGAGGAGGCTACGCTCCATTAACATCTGCAGGAAACTCCTGTGGATGTTCTACCAGTCTGTGGTCGCCAGCGTCCTTTTCTACTCGGTGGTGTGCTGGGGTGGTAGCACATCAAAGAGGGACTCCTCCAGACTGGACAAGCTGATCAGACGGGCCGGTATGAAGCTGGACAGCCTGGTGACGGTGGCAGAGAAGAGGACTTTGGACAAACTACTGACCATTCTGGACAACACCAGCCACCCTCTGCACACTTCCATCAGCAATCAGAGAAGCCTGTTCAGTGACAGGATGCTCCTCCCCAGATGCAGCACAAACAGACTCAAAAACTCCTTTGTCCCACGCGCCATCAAACTGTACAACTCTTCACTTGGAGGGGGTAGGAGGGGGAGTGGGAGGACAGAGGAGGAGTAAAATGGATCTGTAGGGACCAGCTGACTGCAGTATTAACCTTGCGTTATTGCTGGATTCTCTTATGAGGATGACATTCCAACTGCTGCCGCTACAGTGTAGTGTAGTGTAGTATGTAGTATGTTGTATTTATCTGCATTGTAGTTTATTTATTCCCGTCACTTAACTGCTGTTGTCACTTTAACTGCTGTTGTCACTTTAACTGCTGTTGTCACTTTAACTGCTGCTTCAGTGTTAAGGTTTACCTACTAGTATTGTAGTTTTATTTATGGCAATTATTCAACCTGGTTAGTGCTAATGTTAATTATCTTATTCTTATTTTTAACAAACATCTTAACTTCTACTGTAAGAATAACTTATTATGATTGTCCTTGTGGTTGAGCTGGAAATCCCCATTGCTGCTGCTATTATTATTATTATTATTATCATTATTACGATTATTATTACTAAAATTATTATTATTAGTATTATTACTAATATTATTATTGTTATTATTATTATAATTATTATTGTAATTATTATTATTATTATTATTATTATTATTACTATTGTTTGTTAGTTTGTTTTTTATAGAACCTGTGTTTTTTACTTATCTTTTTTACTCTTATCTAATCTGCACATCTTTCTGTACTACGGTGTTACCTGCTGCTTGAATCTGAATTTCCCGAGGGAACCCTCCCAAGGGATTAATAAAGTTCCTATCTATCTATCTATCTATCTATCTATCTATCTATCTATCTATCTATCTATCTATCTATCTATCTATCTATCTATCTATCTATCTATCTATCTATCTATCTATCTATCTATCTATCTATCTATCTATCTATCTATCTATCTATCTATCTATCTATCTATCTATCTGCAGCTACAGGAAACGTCTAGTTGAAGTTATTGCTGCCAAAGGAGGTCAACCAGCTACTGAATCCAAGATTGTACTTACTTTTTCCCCTGTCTTGTGAATGTTTACATCTTATGGCCAATAAAAAAATGATAACATGACATTGTTTGGGTGGTATAAGCAGACACTGTTTACTCATTCTTGTGATTTGAGTTAAGATCAGACCACATTTTATAACCAATTTTGCAGAAATGTACAAAATTACAAAGGGTGTACTTACTTTTTCCTCCCCCTGTATGACATGATCACAGTGAAACCCGAGTGGAAGTGACACAATTCACTGGGCGAAGTGATTATGGGCACAAGGTCGCATTCAGTGTGAATGCAGCTTTAGGAGGCATGTGTGTAACTTTAGGGGGACGGACACACAGACAATAGAGAGATAGCACAGAGGGAGGGTGACACAAAAGAGACACTAGGGACAGGAACAAGTCTTTTTTTCCAGGGCCATGACAGACTGAAGTGCTCAGTAACAGCTCACTTTGTCTGCTGAACTCTGTTCATCAGGATGAAGACACCAGAGTCTCCTGTCCCCAGCACTGTGTCCATGAGGAGTGACCGCTCTAAAGGGCATCCTCCTGAATTTAAGAAAGACGGATCTGCTAAGGACAGGTAAGAGTTCTGAGGAGAGTACCCTTTGACCTCCATGTTTTATTTACTAAGAGATGATGAAGATGATTCTGTTTATCAGGAAGAAGAGACCAGAACCTCCTGTCCCCAGCCATGTGTCCATGAGGACTGACCGCTCTATGGGACATCCTCCTGAATTTAAAGAATACAGACCTGCTGAGGACAGGTGAGAATTCTGAGAAGAGTTCATTTTGACCTCCATGTTTTAGGGCTCACTCAAACAAAGGCCACTGATCCGTGTCCTCTTAAAGAGTTCCTGGCTGGCCTGAACTCACATTCTCTTTCTTTCTGAATAGTACTTGGATACACATACGTCTTTCCTGCAGACTAGAAGACACATCCTCACAGCTCAACCCTTTAGGGTCATATTTAAGGTCATTTTGATTTAACAGTCGTTAAACTCTTCTAGTTCAGGTTTATTACCTGCAGGTGAGCAGCTGAGCAGATGTAAGAAGAGAAATAACAGAAAGGCGTCTACTGATCTACTCTGGTTAATTCAATTCAAAAATGTATTCTTTTATGAAACTTGAACCTTTTCAGCTGTTATAATTTGATTTATATGACTGTCAGTTTATATGTGTCTTTTTTTTTTTACTTATCAACAATAATCCTCATCCACACAGATCGGCTCATGTGGAAACTGAATATTTAGTCACACAATAGTTTTGATAGGCTTGTTTGTGTGAATGCAAAATATAAGGCTGTAAAACATTAACAGATGATCTGACTCCAGTGAACTGCAGCAGGAGGTGGAATGTAAATTTTAGACTAATATTAGTCAAAGAAAAACAAACTTTAAATTACCTGCAAATGGGAAAAATATATTTTACAATTGCAAGCTCAAACAAACCCTCATTTTTAAAAAGGAGCAAACAGACAGAGGGGTAAAAATCCCACTCTGACTGCCCTCAGTTTTTATTCATTCAATGTTTTCCAGTCACAGGATGAAAAACACAAACCTCCTTGATGCACACATGATCAGAGCTCCATTGATCAACAGGGATGTGAATTGCACCTGAGCATGAGATGGGATGGGTCATGTGAGTGCACCCTCAGTTACTCAGAGGTTGTCGTGGCTTCAGGCTTCCAAAAAAATAACACTGCTGAGTGGTTCTTACACACAGTCCAAACAAAAAGCAGCTGCAGATCCAGGCAAAAACAACCATAAAAGATTATTTAAATTAATATTCTTTCCTTAATTTGATTAACAATGAAATAAATTATTTAAATCAGATTTTCTTTTTGGCCCCAACAGAGGTGATGAGAAAGACTGTTTATCAGGATGAAGATCTCCTGATAGAACACCCTGACCATCAGACTGTCTTAACCCTTTTGCTCCCAGTTTGATGGCCGGACTGAACGCTCCTTACCGTTCATGAACAGCCTGAGTAAGACCAACTGAGTCTATTAGCACATGAAAGCAGAGCTGACACTATCAATTTCTTTGTCAACATGGATATTAAAGCCATCTACAATAGATATTTTATCAGTGCTCCAGTTATGTATAAGCTCAGAGAATTCTGATCATTCAGAATAAGAGCCTGGAGAATATAGATTAACACAACATAGACGAGCTGCCAGGTTTTTGAATCAGTATAAGATAAGACCTGTGAAGAACTTTGAAAATCAAAACAAAAGTGCAGGACCCAAATGCAGATGAACTCAAAAATCTTTACAAACAAAAAACAAAAGTACAAAAGAAGTCAACCAAATAACTGACACTATCTAGAAAACTCGGGAGATCACTGAAAACCTGTAGACACGGAAGAATGCTGAAGAACTCATGGTACAACAGGGTAGTCGTTATTGCAACAGGCCTATTCACACCTCTTTTATTTGTTCTTGTGTGAACAGTTTTGTGAGGTTAGGGTCGGGAACCGAGTCTCTCTGGAATAATTATAGTTATCACTGACCTAACTGTCATACAGTTATGGTTGGAAAATTGTTCAAATCAAGCATAGAGGAGCATCAGGGCTCTCAAGTGCGACCATTTTGGTCACATATGAGACCAAAATTTGTAAGAGTGCACCTAACTTTTTTTGTTGGTCGCACCGGTGCGCCCTGCGCTCCCTGGGTGAAAAAAAAAACAAAGGTAACGTCGGTAGCCGAAGATCCGCTAAAACCGGACATAACACAGCGTCTGCAGTCTCTCTCTGTCTCTCTGTCTCTCCGTTCAACATCAAGTCCTGCACACACACGCAGACAGGCACGTACGCATGCACACACATAGCCCTCAGTAATCATCCAATCAGCTGTAGCGTTTTTAAATTTGGCAGCGTTAAATCTGAAAGATTTAGTTGTTAAATTATTAAGTATTATCAATTAACAATTCGCTGTATTGTTCTCGTTGGGGCACCAGCCTTTTTTATTAAGGCACACCTTAATTTAATTAATTAATTACCAATTTAATTACCTTAAATAAAGTAAATTAATCAAATCAAGTTTATCAATCTCAAAATCTTAAGACAGAATTCTCGCTTCAGGGACACTGAATTCTGAAGAACACTAACACACAGTGAATGTAAAATCAATAATCACAAATTTATTAAAATGAAAATGGTTACAATGCATAAAAATAAATGGTAGATTATAGATGAAATAAGAATAAACAATCAGTTTGAATGGAAATCAGGAAACATAGAATGATGGTGAGTGAGTGTATGCCTAAAGAATATATGACCTATACGAAAATCTGTGAGGAATTTCGGAGAGAATTTAGATTTAATCCATTTAAATGACAGAACACTTTTGGGTTTCTGGCGCATCAAACCTCCTTTTCAGTACAAAGTAACTGGACATTTGCCTACTTGGTCGTGGAGGACTCGTGGTTCTCTCTGAGGTTCGGAAGGTCCAGGCTACAGGTGGCTCGTATGGGGACCGTTGTGGATCAAGTTGATTGGGGTTGGTTCAGCTTGGGAAGCCGAACGGCAGATCTGCGGTTGATCTGCAGGAGATCAATTGAAGATATTTCGACCTGCAGCTGTTAAGCCAGGCCGCCTTTCATAGAGATAGGGGACCAGGATTGTTTACCCACATTGGTGAAGTGTGACAGGCCTGTAAATAAGAACCAGGTGAGAAACAGTTCAGAGGGAAATCTCAGGGACTGGCTGACGCCAGTCAGGGTCTCGGCGAATCACTTACTGTTCGATTTCCCCCCCAACGTGTCGGAGGTTATCCTAAATCAGATAGAGTTTTGTCATAGCGAATGCAGATGGCAGGCCATGTGGTGGTCACGAAAACAGGGATCCGTGGCTTACGACATTTGAGGTGTTTAGTGTCACAGAGCAGAGGAGTAAGGAAGAGGCCCAGAGAGAGCCATTTGGGACTTCATCATGAAAGCTCCAAATCTCCTTTGAATCTTAATGTTCCCTGACACTACACAGCTGTCAGTATGCTGCAGTTTGCGTTCTCAAGCCTATGTACAATACGATGTGTAAACAGCGATCCATGTTTTGATGCCGACGCCAAGACAATACGGGGCTGTCCTCGTGTGAGGAAGGCCTGAGTGACAGTCAGATAATTAATAATTAAATACAATAACAAGTAAAACAAAGTAAAGTTAAATGTAACATCTATATCTGCACAGTCATTTCTCCTGTTATGGCGGGAGTTTAATCACACAGGCACAGTGTTCACGTCCACTGAGGACAAATGACCTGACTGACAGCCCCCGACTGTACATTAAGCTGTAAATAAAAAAAAAAGCCAAAAAAATAATTTAAAAAAGTCAGAAATGATCTGCCCTTAAAATCGTTTTCATAAATTAGTTTGAAAATTGTTTATTATTATTTACCTGAGTTTCAGTTTTGTAAATATTGAATATAGTGTGTGAAGTCTTAGGTTCAAATTTATTGGAGAATAAGACCATCCAGTTAAATGTTATGTTGTTAGTTGGTAAAATATGAATATTTATTTCATTTTTCAGCACAGTATAGCACCTTAAGCATTAGCTTTTATTATCCTGAAATATTTTATTTCACTTGAGATGTTTGAGTTTGAAATATATTTCAGTTCAGTAAAACACTTTAACCCTATAAAGCCAATTGTACCATATTTGATACACACTTTTATAATACCTCTATCTACACAATTTGATCATCAAATGACAAAAAACATCTGAATACAATCAGATAAATGATAAAAATGTCCTCAAATGGATTATCAGTTGCCACAAACACCTAATGTATCAAATGAGATACAAAAAATCTATATGTTGAATTTTATGGATTTTCTGATTTTTGTAGGATTTTACCAGAAAGTGAAATAAAAATTTAATCTCCAAAAAATATAATTTTCTAGCTATCATCTACGGTCTTGGACCTTAAAGGGTTAAGAACAAGCACTTTTATTTGAAGATGTTTTATTCTGCTTAATGTTTTAGTTTAAATTTGTGAATTTCATTCAGTGAAACACTTTAAACGCTCTGTTTTACATTAAATGTATAATTTTGCTTCAAATGAAGACAAATATTTCTTTACATCTTAGTCTTATTTAAAAAGCATTTACATTATATAAAATTTATGGAGAGTAATAAAATGGTGACCCAATGGTGTTAAAGGTGACACTGAAAAATTTGGGTGTGCCTAAATTTTGTGCTGGTGCACCTAAAAAAAATGTTTAGGTGCACCGTTGCAACCAACTCAAAAAGTTAGACGAGAGTCCTGAGCATGGTGGACTGCAGCTCTGTCAGTCATAATTTAGGGTCAATACACTCTGCCATGTTTTTTTGATAAACTAGGATGGGTGCCATCTGTACCAATCAGACCATGTTTTCCCCAGAAAGATGCTCAGTTATCTATGAAGCCCACAGCATTTACTTGATTCCACCTTCATAGCCAGCGGTTAAATGATGACATGCAGCTGTACATGTCATCACTGGTCAGTTTTATATGGAGGCAGAGAAAACATGGGAACTGGCATCATTCTAGCAAATGAACTCCCCATTAACTTTAGTGACTTTTAACTGAGGAAGCCTGGAGTCATTGGTGTCCACACGAACGATAGTTATTTCTTTACAGCAGCTTCAGATTTGATTAAATGTCACCTGCTCTGGTCCTGAGGATACTTCAAACTATGATCTTTGACTTCACGACCTTAAAGTTTCTTACTGTAAAGCCTCCAATAATCAGTGTTAGATGCTTTAACTGAATGTGTCTCTTCCTTGTTATTGCTCACATAGTTGAAAGAACGATGTCTATTTGCTTGTTGTACACTCAGGATTGAGTAAAGAAACAAAGAATAGAGTTGGCATATCCCTTTAAGGAAAATTAGTTGGTTTATTGTGTGTGAATATCATTGATTGATTTATTTGTTTTCATATTTAGTCTTAACTCGGGGTCTATTTTCTAAAGTTAACTATAAGTCTGCTCATCTTTGTCTTTTTACTTTCTTTAAATTAGTAGTTCGAGATAATCTTTCCTCTTGATGCTGCTTTCAGTCTGTCTGAAAACATTGTTGGAGATATTTGTGGCCTGTTTTAATCCACAGAGCTCATCTGGAAACATCTGGTCTCCTCAGTGATGGACCCAGACTGCCTGAATCAGAGCTGGACTCAATATTTCTGGTGAGAACATCACACTTTCACAAACTCCATGATCCTCAGATTTGATGGTTCACCATCATCCAGTCTATGTGAAGGTCCATAAGAAGACCCCAGACTGTGAGATGATTCAGGCTGTGATCTACACATTTAATCTCCACTCTGTCATTGTTCTTCAGCTGCTGGAGGAGAACATCTACACCTTTATGAAGAACGAGCTGAGGAGAATCCAGAGAGGTTTAAAGCCAGATTACCCAGGAGGCTTAGAGGGTCAGAGCGAGGATGTGTTGGTTGGTGAAGATGAGAAGCAGAAGAGCATCAGAGAGGCATTTCTGGAGATCACAGTGAACTTCCTGAGGGGATGAAGCAGGACAAACTGGCTGAGCGTCTGTGGAACAGTAAGAACTTTTTTAGATTTACAATGGAGAGAGGGCGAGGAGGTTCATATTCTTTGATCTGCTTCACTCTGATGTTCTTCACCTCTTTGTTTATAATAAAATCATTTTAGTTCACACTGAAGATGTGAGCAGCCTCTCCGAGATGTCTGGACTTTGTCCAGGATCCAGATTTTAATGTCATTTTTTGGTTTTTCCTTCAGGATCTGATGCCTCAGTGTGCCGTCGAAAACTCATGTCCACCCTGAAGCAGAAGTTCCAGACCGTGTTTGAGGATCGCTAAAGCAGGAACCCTGACCCTGCTGAACCAGATCTACACAGAGCTCTACATCACAGAGGGAGAGGCTGGAGGGGTCAATGAGGAACATGAGGTCCGACAGATCGAGACCACATCCAGGAGACCACACAGACCAGAGAAGACCGTCAGAGGAGAAGACCTCTTTAGAGGAACACCTGAAGAAGATGGACCAATCAGAACAGTGATGGCCGAAGGGTGTGGCTGGCATTGGTAAAACAGTCCTCACTCAGAAGTTCACCCTGGACTGGGCTGAAGGCAAAGTCCACCAGGACATACAGTTCATGTTTCCATTCACCTTCAGAGAGCTGAATCTGCTGAAGGAGCAGAAGTTCAGCTTGGTGGGGCTTGTTCATCATTTCTTCAGAGAAACCAAAGAAGCAGAAATCTGCAGGTTTGAGGAGTTCCAGGTCTTGTTCATCTTTGATGGTCTGGATGAGTGTCGGCTTCCTCTGGACTTCCACCAAACCAGAATCCTGACTGATGTCACAGAGTCCACCTCGGTGGATGTGCTGCTGACCAACCTCATCAGGGGGAACCTGCTCCCATCTGCTCACCTCTGGATCACCACACGCCCTGCAGCAGCCAATCAGATCCCTCCTGGATGTGTTGACATGGTGACAGAGGTCAGAGGGTTCACTGACCAGCAGAAGGAGGAGTACTTCAGGAAATGGTTCAGAGATGAGGAGCAGGCCAACAGAATCATCTCCCACATCAAGAAGTCCAGAAGCCTTCACATCATGTGCCACATCCCGGTCTTCTGCTGGATCACTGCCACAGTCCTGGACCATGTGCAGGAGACCAGAGAGGAAGGAGAGCTGCCCAAGACCCTGACTGAGATGTACATCCACTTCCTGGTGGTTCAGTCCAAAGTGAAGAGCATCAAGTATGATGGAGGAGTAGAGACTGATCCTCACTGGAGTCCAGAGAGCAGGGAGATGATCCAGTCTCTGGGTAAACTGGCTTTTGAGCAGCTGCAGAGAGGAAACCTGATCTTCTATGAACCAGACCTGACAGAGTGTGGCATGGACATCAGAGCAGCCTCAGTGTACTCTGGAGTGTTCACACAGATCTTTAAAGAGGAGAGGGGACTGTACCAGGACAAGGTGTTCTGCTTCATCCATCTGAGCAGGAGTTCCTGGCTGCTCTTCATGTCCATCTGACCTTCATCAAGTCTGGAGTCAATCTGATGGCAGAAGAACAGAGACCATCCTGGTTCCTCAAAGTCTTTACTGTCAAACCTGATCTGAAACAGCTCCACCAGAGAGCTGTGGACCAGGCCTTACAGAGTCCAAATGGACACCTGGACCTGTTCCTCTGCTTCCTTCTGGGTCTTTCACTGCAGACCAATCAAAACCTTCTACAAGGTCTGATGACACAAACAGGAAGTAGATCACAGACCAATCAGGGAACAGTTAAGTACATTAAGTCAAAGATCAGTGAGGACATGTCTGCAGAGAAGAGCATCAATCTGTTCCACTGTCTGAATGAACTGAATGATGCGTTCTCTGGTGGAGGAGATCCAACAGGCCCTGACATCAGGACGTCTCTCCACAGACAGACTGTCTCCTGCTCAGTGGTCTGCTCTGGTCTTCATCTTACTGTCCTCAGAGAAGGATCTGGATGAGTTTGACCTGAAGAAATACTCTGCTTCAGAGGAGGCTCTTCTGAGGCTGCTGCCAGTGGTCAAAGCCTCCAGCAAAGCTCTGTAGGTGCACCAACCTGCACAGGTTACATCAGATTTCAACTTTACAAAAATAGTCTTAAACTGTTTTTTTCTTTATGGTCTTCTGATTCTTTTCTCAGGCTAAGTGGATGTGGACTGTCACAGAGAAGCTGTGGAGCTCTGTCCTCAGTCCTCAGCTCACAGTCCTCTGGTCTGAGACACCTGGACCTGAGTAACAACAACCTGCAGGATTCAGGAGTGAAGCTGCTGTCTGATGGACTGAAGAGTCCACACTGCAGACTGGAGACTCTCAGGTAAACATAAAAATCCCTTTTCTATTGAAAATTTAATCAAAGTCCAGCCAAAGGTGCATAGTCTTTTGTTTTTTCCACTTTTACTTAGCTTTTGTTTTTGCTGAGTGAGTCACAAGATGAAAAATAGACAATGCATCTGCAGGAGACACATAGAGGTTGATTTTCATCATAGACCATTACCTAGATTGATTTGAAAACTGACTGAAGATCTTTTTACAGGCTAAGTGGATGTGGACTGTCACAGAGAAGCTGTGGAGCTCTGTCCTCAGTCCTCAGCTCACAGTCCTCTGGTCTGAGACACCTGGACCTGAGTAACAACGACCTGCAGGATTCAGGAGTGAAGCTGCTGTCTGATGGACTTAAAAGTCTTCTCTGCAGACTGGAAAATCTGAGGTAAGGATAAAAAGGATCTTTAGGACCTGGGGTCTCATTTATAAAAGAGTGCGTGGAATCCTTACTAAAAGTGTAAGTGCGCCAAAAACCCGGAAATGGCGTGCGCACAAAAAAATTCAGATCTATAAAACTGTTCGCACGCACACTTGCACTCAGTTTTCCATTTATAAATCAGAATCCACCTGGAGAAGTGCGCACGTGAAAAAGCTGCAAATTCCGCCCCTCGCACGCCCATAATTAACCATAAATGGTCAATGCAAAGCACCTCATGAATATTTGGGTAAGCCTTTCGCTCATACACTTTACGTGTCACAACGGCGACCGAAAGGAAAACCAAAAAAGGAATTTCTCGGAGACAGAGATTGAAGTCCTCATTGATGAGGTGGATGGCCAGAAAGGTATTTTATTCGGGTCTCACAGCACAGGAATCTCCAACAAAAGAAAGAGCAGCGAGTGGCTGTCCGTCACTGCTGCTGTTAATGCAGCAAGTGCAACAGAGAGGGCAGTGTCGGAGATCAAGTCAACTTTGTGACCCACGAACGGAGGACTTTGTGAATGAAGTGGTGGATAAAATGGACATGTCGGTAGTTTGCTGCAGCAGTGGATCACAAACTTTACAAATATCAGAGAATGACACCACGCGTCACTGCTTCATGCATCCATTGTGCCAAAACACCCACCTTCTTCATTACGCACGAGTATATGTGCATGTTTACATGTTAACGGGACCCACACTGACTTCTTTACATACTTTCTGAGAGCATGCCTCAGTCAGCAGTCTCTCTACCTCAGTATTATTATTAATCAAAGTTTTGATCGAACAATAAAATGTCAAATGTTGGCCACATTTTTTCCCTGGGAAACTCCGTCTGTTCTATTTATGAGTATATGTAGTCTGAATGATCATGTCAGATGATTTAATCCCCACACTTAGATTATTCACAGAATAAATATGTGCAGCTGATGAAGATGTGCTGATGGAGGAGAATTGTGTGAAGCCACTGTCGTGTCTCTGTGTGCTCTGTGCGTCTTGACGCAGGCAACTTTATTACAACTAAAATCCACACTTGGTAGTAAATGCTCCAAATTAACAGATATTAATGAAAACTGGTGGCTCTGAGGTTTCTGTGTTAGTCTAAGAAAACATTAGTGTCCGGTCCTGTGAGGTCCGTCTGGATAATGAAGGTGAGACAGCGCTGAAGAAATATGTATGTGGCGGACTTTTTTTTTTTGTATATTTTCATAATGAAAGTGACTTATAGGAAACAGTCAATTACATGTGTTATTTATAGCCCAAATAAAACAGTTAGTTTGAATGGTTATGATGACGTGGATCTGTCAGTAAAGTTTGATATTTAGTGAAATAAAATGTTGCAGAGACATCAACATGTATCTGGAAGCTTCAGTTCACCACTTCACGTCTGTGTCTCCAGTTTCCCATGCCTCCAAAATGTCACGCCTGGTTCAGAGTTTGCTTACCGGTGCGCACATTTTACCGTCAGGTTTGTTTTTATAGATCACAAACTTTGCGTGAGAAAAAGGCGTCACGCCAGTTTCAGGCCCTTTTTGTGCATAAAAGACTTAAATGAGACCCCAGGATGTTTAATCAGGACTGTGAAAGACAGAGAATCTTCAGAGTCAAATGCAAAGACTCATTACTTTATTAAGTTGTTTTGAATCATTCTCAGGCTGAGTGGATGTAGACTGTCAGAGAGAAGCTGTGGAGCTCTGTCCTCAGTCCTCAGCTCACAGTCCTCTGGTCTGAGAGACCTGGACCTGAGTAACAACGACCTGCAGGATTCAGGAGTGACGCTGCTGTCTGATGGACTGAAGAGTCCACACTGCAGACTGGAGACTCTCATGTGAGATTAAAACCGATCTTGAACACAAGGATGACTATGACAGATACAGAGGATCTTCAAAGTATAATGGCAGATCTTTCTTTAATTCATAAGGTTGTTGTAAATCTTTCTCAGGCTGAGTGGATGTGGACTGTCAGAGAGAAGCTGTGGAGCTCTGTCTTCAGTCCTCAGCTCACAGTCCTCTGGTCTGAGACACCTGGACCTGAGTAACAACGACCTGCAGGATTCAGGAGTGAAGCTGCTGTCTGATGGACTGGAGAGTCCACACTGCAGACTGGAGACTCTCAGGTAAACATAAACATGTTGAAATTCAATCAAAGTTGTGACCATCATCTGAGCTCCTGAACACCTTCAACATGAAGGAGCTCAAAATTTCCGGTCTAAGTGTATTAGAAAAGGAGGAGGTTTTCAGCCTGCACTCAGAGAGGGGGTCTCCCTCCTGGACCTGGACTATAGAGGACTTTTAAGGTCCTGATGATTAAAGTTTCCTCCTCCGATACTACTTTAGAGACTGAAGGTACCACAGACAGGCCTTCATTCTGGACCTGATCCTGTGATGTTAAACTGTGGATTTACCTGTCTGTCTGTCTGTCTGTCTGTCTGCAGTCTGTCCGGCTGTCTGGTCTCAGAGGAGGGCTGTGTGTCTCTGGACTCTGCTCTAAGCTCGTCCTCTCTGACAGAGCTGGACCTGAGCTACAATCATCCAGCAGAACGAGGAGAGAAGCTGCTGTCTGCTCGGCGGGAGGATCCACGCTGCAGCCTGAACATCCTGAGGTACATTGACACCATAGAAGAAGAAAGAATCACATGTTGATGTTCAGCAGGCTGAAAAGTGAGATGACTGAGAGTCAGAGACGTCAGGGCTGCAGAGAGAGACTGGAGACTGGTTTGAGTTTGGACAGGAAGTCAGACTGTGACTACAAACTCTGATTTATTCTTTTGGCTTTTATTTATGCTAAAGATTAACAAAGGCATATTCTTGATTTAACACACAGGAGGCAGAGGAGATTTATCTGAGGGGTCAAAGATTAAACTTCATCAGAGTGGGGGGTGGGGGTTGATTATTGATTTGATCTCTGAATCCAGCCTTATGTTTGACCTGGAGTTCCCTTTTCCAAGGCTGATCTGTATGTTTTGGCTTCTTGCTTATTTTTTCAGAGGACATTTTTGTCCTATAATTATGAAAATAGTTCTAAAAACCTGTCGTTCACTCTGTTGATGCTTCTGTCTTTGTTTACTGTGTCCCAGTTTTGTCCATGAAGTCGTTCTTCAGAGCATGTACTGATTGGTCAGTGTGTTGTCTCCTGTGCTCTGTTTGTGTCTGGTAGATCAGCCTTGTAGTTGTTGTCATATTTGGTAAAGACAGTAAATGATCCCTGATGTCACTCAGTAATAGTCCACTGACTGTTTAATGTCCAGTGTGGGGCAAATTACTTCAAAAAGTTATAACTTATACTTCCTAGTTACTCTCCCAAAAATCGATCTCTCAAAAAAGTAGCAGAATTGCTATCAGAATTACTCCTTCATAAATGTAATTTGGTACCAGGGTGAAATGTCGATGTGTTACTTTTCTGCAAAATCTTTTCCTCTTGAACTGTGTGTCTCCGTCTCTGTGTCCTTCCTTGTTGTTACCTGCTGCAGCAGCTCTGACATCATCAGCAGAGTTCTCACTGTTTTTGGTCTCTAGATTTTAGATTTACTAACAACAGACAAACACTTTGCTTTAGGACATAATGTACACTTCACATGTGTGTTCTTGCCTTTTACTTCTTTTACTTCCATCCTGAAAACTCCAGTTTTAACTCCACAGGCGCTCCAGACTCACGCTGCTGCAGCTAATAGATAAACATTTTTAAAAAGAGAAACCTACATGAATTGTGTTTTAAGTTTTATCACATTACTTTTCAATTTGAAAGACATATTTCTCCTTTTTGTCTCTTAACTTACTTCCTATTTATTCTGATACAGAAGTGAAGGGAGGGCTATCATTATTTATAACTTTTTTTGCTAAACAATCTTTCTAACCTTGATTTTTGTAACCAAACAGACATGTCAGGCTTTTATCTAAGTTTTGTGTTAACCCTCTACAGCTTTATTATGATGAAAATAGTAGTAGCTACATTAGAAATAAATGCAATTCTGACTATTAAGACTTATTTTATTTTTCAGCTACTAATAAATTAATAAATTAAATTGTAGCTGTAAGAATTGAAATAAATCAAAGGATGTATTTTGGAAACATCATCTTTACAGTAAAATGTTAATTTGTTTTAGTCGAGTTAAAATTATTTTAATAACTTCTGAACTGGGTTTATATTGATGGTAGATCATGCATTAAATTCCTCCTGGGTTTTGAGAACAACAAGTCCAAATGAGCACCTGCCCTTTCGAACAAGCCCAAAAACTGCAACCTACAACTCCCAATATCCACATGCAAGTTAGAAAAAGAAGAAGCTGAAAATCCTGATAATAAGCGAATCTGGCAACTCAGGCATTGAGTTTCCTTTTAAACACAAAATGTAGCGCCTCATTTCACTGTCGATGTAGTAATGACATTAGAACATTTTGAACCGTAATTACTCAGATTACCCGTTACTGGAAAAAAGTCGTGGCGTCAATGCTTGCCGTTATTTGTAGTTCCAGCACTGTTC
This sequence comes from Scarus forsteni, assembly GCA_036419115.1. Taxonomy (NCBI): domain Eukaryota; kingdom Metazoa; phylum Chordata; class Actinopteri; order Labriformes; family Labridae; genus Scarus; species Scarus forsteni. The sequence goes on along the minus strand of JAZDUH010000208.1, from coordinate 126 downwards.
CTGTCAGACTTGATCAGTTTGTAGTTTCTCTGCTCAGATCTCCACAGTCCTGCACAGACTGAAGTGTTTTATAAAGTTGATGATGACTGAAAGAAGCCTCTCTGATGGTTCAAATAAAGAGCTGAA